>OY720609.1:1367500-1967500 GCA_963151315.1 Nymphalis c-album
TTTGTATGGGTAATTTTATTGCATAATATTTTTAAAATATTTACATAAATAGAACCGACTCACGATACCTAATAACCACTTTACGGGTCAGACACTTATTTTGTTACATTCTGTATAATAAAAATATATTTCAATAAAATTTAATTTCAATGAATTTAAAAAGAACTATTGAATAGTTTCATGAGTATATTTAATCATATATAGAAAATAATTAAGTCAAGAGTGTCTTTTATATCTAGTTTGAAAACAGAAAGATAAAATAAATTAGTAAGTACTGTTCAATAGTTGATGGTTCATCGTGATTGACGCCACAGGCGGTCTTTTCCAATTTCATAATTTTAAATTTAGAAGGATAACTTATTCTAGTACGAAACCAGATGAAATAATACATTTCATAATGCGGAGGTAAATTGTGAATTTTTGATACACCAGAGACAACACCCGGCGGTGATGAGTGTATTTTATGTATAAAACATATAAATAATATTGGTTTTATTTAAGGAATTTAAATACTAAACAATGAAATTCAAGCAAAATCTCAAGATTATTCAAGAGTTATAGTTTGTTTTTATTATTATTATTATTCATAACATATAGGCATATTTTGGGCTGGTTTCGTTCTCGTCATATCATCATATTTTGCGCGGTCATATCTTTGATTTCTATTAATGTTATTATATTGCATGTTTATCAGTAAACACTACAATCCACGACTGAGGTTTAAAAACATGATAAGGATTATATATTCATTTTCATTATAAATATTTTAGGTTGTATTTGATGTTATATCGTAATAAAATAGTTTTTTTTTTATTTGACACACAAAAATAAAATGTTCAACGTGCCATTTCCTTTAAGCTTTCTTTACTAACAACTATCAAAATTTAAAAAAAATATACATGAAAATACTTATTCAGAGTTTCATCTTAGTATCTCCTCATACATCACTTTTATTAGACGCCTCCAGCTCGCCAGCGTCCCGTGAATTTTTAACTAAGAGCAAACGTTTTACTTCAAAGCTCTTTAATAAACATTTGAGTGAAAAAGATTTTGTGTCTTCGTATAAGACGTGGTTTTATAAGGCGACATATATTCGTAAATAAAATATATTTTTCAGTACCATAGCGACTTTATAAACATATAATCATAATAATTATTAGAAACACTTATGTACAAAATGTTTATTATTAATAGTTTATTTTTTTATATTATAATGTGCCGCTAACCTTAGAAACTAAGATAATATATCCCTTGTGTCTGTAATTATATTGGCTCACTCACCCTTCAAACCCAAACAATACCAAGTACTGCTGTTTTGCAGTAGAATATCTGATGAGTGTTGTGTACTATATGTCCTACGCAGATGGCTAAGCCCTTTTAATGAGCTGCGAAAGCTGTAGGATGATTTGTTACTCCTACATATCTTACAAAAAAATATCTTTCACTGCACACGCAATTTTAATAGCTATAACATGACGATTATAAACGATTAGAATACCTTTGATGAGAAGCTACCCAAAGAAAGGAAGGCTGTTTTACACTATCTCGAAAGCACATATATAAAGCCGTCCGTCTTGCAACGGAAATCTTTTCGGTCGAGTCGGATTTCCGGCCCATTGGACTACGAGAGTGTGGGAATAAAGAGTGCTTGTGTGTTTGCCTATTCAATATTGTATAATATATTCTGAGTGGATGAAATTTGATAACAAGACTGACTTTTGACGAAATTTGAAATTGACTGTGTTACATTAATGTTTATAATTCATTTCGTGCTCAACGATGAAGGGAAAAATAACATGAGGAAGCCGAATCGCGTATTGCGTTATGGATTAGACGTCAAAGTTTCTCTTCAAAATAAGGAAGCCTTAGCCTAGAAGTGGGACATTTACTGACTGCAACTAACTACTTTAAAAAATGTATCTGATAAATGCGTTGGCGATTTTCGTTTTTATTACAAATTAACTTTGAAAATAATGGATTCTTAATTTTCGCGAAATTGTTTCAATTAAATAAACAACATTTGTGCCTTAAACTTACTGAATGTTATTATTGCCCTTATAAAAACAAATAGAAAGGTTTTAAGCCTTTATTTTTATAAGCTTTTAGGAACTTTTTCACTCAATTTATTGATCTACCTAAAATTACAACTAGGAAATAAATCTAATAAATATAATATAATGCATATCAAGTGTTATATTTGTACAAAAAACGACAAAGGTTACCTTAATAATTTAAATAGAATTAAATCAATATTAACAAATAAAATCATAAATTATTTTAAAAGATTTTTTTCTTATCGAGAAATACAAAAATGTTGTTACATTAGGTAGCTACGTTGGCTACGTTAACAGATATGAATATGTAGAAGAGCTACGACATGTCTACGAAACTCGTATAAATTGAAGTGATTGTGCTCTGTATTGATTTTTATGAATAATTGAATAAAATCTTTCACTTCGTCACTGGAAATAACTTTATAATATTCATACTTTCGATTGGAAATTATATATATCATTTTATACATAAAATAATTAATTATACATTTTTGCTTAATGGCAAAAATATAATGCTTGTCATATCAATAGTCAATAAGCGGATGAAATTACAAAGCCCAGCTACTTATAAAATAATACACTAAAACCTTTTCCGAAATACGTTGCATTTTCTGGTATAGACATCAAATTTATTTATATAGATAAAGAATATTAGGTAGTAATTAAATTATAATGCTTAATGCATTATTGATAATTATCAAATAAATTATAATTTACATCGCTCAAGTACGGAATAGGTTTTTAAAATGTATTATGTACTTCGAGATGTGTATGTAAGTTTGTATGTTAATATTTTGTGTCAATATAAAACATAACAGAAAAGATAAAAACTTCAACGACCATCGTTACCGAGTACCATAATTTTAAAACAAAGTTTCGTAAAGCGACTAAAAGAAAAACCTCTTAAGTACATCTCCCAACAGTGAATTTTAGATTTACGGACGCGTTTTTTCCCCGTGCTACTGAAAATCTGCTTTTTATATAGGACAGTAGTCCACTGAACGGTTAATGCGCTTATCTTACATAGCTGACTTACAAGTATTCCAATTAAGTTAAAAATTACTTAGATGTTTTCTATTAAGTTTTGCCGTCAATATACATTTTGTGATTTGTTATTTAAGTGAAATTAAAAAAATATATTAAAATCGTTTAATATAATAAAGCTCTACATAGCTTTTCATTGCGTGTAGCAATATATTTTTGGTGGACAAATAGTTTAATTTTATATCTTTTTTTCATCGAATTTTAAGTACTATACTTAAGAACTATAGTTCTTAAGAAGAAGTTACTTTCTGGAGAATTAAGTATTTATTTAAAAATTTTTAAGATATTAAATATTTTTTTATTCAACTAGTAAAATTTAGAACTTTGCTGTTGCCCTTGGTAAATATAATCTAAAATTTGACTTCTAAATTCGGGCTCCAATTAAGCACTTATCAGTAGGGACCGTTCTTTGAAATCTTTTCTTTTTCATCTTCATCATTAGTAGAACCAAAATCATCTTCCCTCACTTTCATCCGCTGTTTATATAAAGAATCTGATAGTAACTTTGTAAGTACCATTGACTAAGATTTATCTGCAAATAAGAGTAGCCGCTTGGTTTCCTAAGTAACGCAAATATTAATCTCAGGTTATAGTCATTTGCACTAGCAACTTAGAGGTGGTTGTATTAAGTTTCGTGGTCTACCTTTATATATATAATATTGATACTGAAGTAAGTAACTTTAAACATACATTAATACTATTAAATGTATGTATGGTCCTCCTGACCGATTTCGGCCACGGCAGTCAATCTCAAGAGAGATTAGCCAACTGCGCAAGATATATTATAATACACAAGTGTGTGTGCAAACACAGGTGCACTCTCTATTAACCCTAACTTCCATAACCCGATGGGACGGCAATCCTACACGACCGCAAAGAGTTCAGGTGCAGGATCAACGGCTTTACGTGCTCTCCGAGGCACGGAAGTGTACACACTTCCAACTTCCAGACTCCGAGCCAGGCGTGGACCTGGCCCGACCTGGGAATTGAACCCAGGCAACCGTGTCTGCGGTCTTACATGTAGCCACTAAACAAACGAGGCAGTCACAATTAAATCTAGCATTTAACCAACGCTTGATAATAACATCGAAAACGCTTGATACATTCCAACAATTCTTTGAAACGATTTTAGTGTTACCTTCCACTACAAACTAAAACTCTATTGGACTCTTTGCATCGATCGATTATGCTGACGTTTGCTTTCATGATGCAAATGAAGAGCTACTTGACAAACTCGAACGGATTCTAAATTTATGCATTCGTTTAATGTAATTTAAATTAGGTTTGCACAAATTTTCATCATATTTCAGAGTTACGAGGTCAATTACAGTGGCTTCAAATTCGACTCCACCGTAATCTTAATATATTTTTCGACCAGAGAATCGGAATTGCGATTCAAAGGGGAAATGCTGCTAGCATTCTTGCCACCATTCCACGCGGTCTCGACTTGTATAATAATTATTTTTTATTATTATTTGTATTTAGTTAAGGTTTTAATGTAAATATTTAGAAGTAATTTACTCTCACTGTGAACGATTTAAAATTACAGCTTATTATATTAACAAAAATATCAATTATTAATAATATGTATACAAATAGACAAAATATTCTAACAGCCTGTGAACGTTTCACTAAACAGAAATAAAACACATGAAAATTCAATTATGCTGCTGGTTGCGATCATCTGTTATCGACGTTCAAACCACTGAGCAATCTCGTCACATAAAAGAGAACAAAGAGTGTAACTATATCAGCACTTGTGTACTATAATATCCTATTATACAGTATGTAATAAAAACCCTGTCCGACTCGTAGAGTAGTTTTAAGGTATCGTGATTTGGTTGTATTTATGTAACAGTAGTTTAATAACTACTTCACGGACAGGATCGGACAGGGTTTTTGTTACACACTGTATACCTCGTGTCCTCGAAGCTCAATCATGAATATTTACTTCACCAAATAGTTTTTGCTTTAAATTGAAATTCCTATAGAGCGTGGAATAAAAAAATCACAATATGTAATTTAAAGGTAGGGCCTTAAGCAAGCCCGTCAGGGTAGATACCAAGCAATCATCACGCTATATATATTACCGCTAAACAGCATGAGGAACACAACATCTTCGTTTTCGAGGTGTCCATTTACGATGTAAGTATTGGTCAATATTTATGGTTTTGGGGATTTCCCCAACACCACTTATCATCAGATGGCCCATTTTCACACCCGCAAATACCTCCTATATAAAAGAACAATTCGAAAAATGAAAATATTTTTGCTATATCGAACGCGATAATCTTCTTTATCTGACAGAAGAATAGATATATTGTTATCAAATTAAACGTGAACAATAAGTCAATTACTGGGATCAAATCCGGGTGTGAATATGTTATTGGAGCTCAATTCCACTTAACTTGCTACTTATACATTGCAAGTTAAGCGGAATAATATCTTACATTATATCTTCCGTACTTAATATAAGTTGACTTTATAAGTAATTAAGCAAGTACAATTCAGGTGTTGATATTCATAAGGTATTTAAAATCTTTAACACAAATTATTTGAATAGATTATATATTATGATCAATATGTATGTTGAGAATTATTAAACTTATTATATTGTATAGTATTATAATAGCATTTATGACACTTGGTAACAAGATATATATTTTTTTATTGTATAGGTTGGCGGACGAGCATATGAGCCACCTGATGGTAAGTGATCACCAACGACCATAGACAATGGCTTTGTAAAAGATGTTAACCATCGCTTACATCGCCATTGCGCCACCAACCTTGGGAACTAAGATGTTATGTGAATTGTGCCTGTAATTATACTGGCTCACTCACCCTTCAAACCGGAACACAACGATACCAAGTACTGTTGTTTTGCGGTAGAATATCTGATGAGTGAGTGGTACCTACCCAGAGTAGAGCTTGCACAAAGCTCTACCACCAAGTAACAATGAGCATTAGGGTTGACACATAGTTATGGCAGCGAGTTATAAAAAAGGCAGTTGTTACTTCCAACTCTAACATTCCCCGTGGGGTTTTCAAGCAGCTGTATGCTTTACAGGTTAGGTGCTTAAGGAACCCAAAAATATTGAATGCATTGTAAATGTGAGTCACGTATTACATCGGTTCGTCAAAAAAGTTTGTATACGTGTTTGGATTTAATATTATGTTTTTAAAGGTAAAAATAAAAAAGTTTATGAAAAATTCTTTTCGAAAACTTTCCTAAAAATCTTTCTCAACCTTTTTCTTTTTGTACTTTAAGTATCTTTACTTTTACTTGTTGGTAGAGCTTTGTACAAGCTCGTCTGTGTAGGCATCACCCACTCATCAGATATTCTACCGCGAAACAGTAGTACTTCGTATTGTTGTGGTTCCGATTTGAAGGGTGAGTTAGCCAGTATAATTACAGGCACAATTGACATAACATCTTAGTTCCCAAGGTTGGTGGCGTATTGACGATGTAAGCGATGGCTAACATGTCTTACAATGTCTATGGGCGTTGTTGACCACTTACCATCAGGTGGCCCATATGCACGTCTATCCTTCTATGTCATAAAAAATAACGCTATTAAAAAGGTCATTATACAATAATGAAAATGTTTGAAAAATAGCTTAAGCTTACTCAACGTGGCCGTTCATATGAAATTCGTTTTACAAGGGAAAGCCGGTGAGACTCAATTCAGCATTCGTAATACCTGTCCGTGTATATTTTGTTCCATTACGAAATAAAATATAAAATCCAGCTGTACACATGCTTGGAAATATGCTGATAAAATTCAAGTATAAGCGCGTATACTTGTTGCATAGTGAAGTAAAATGCTGTGGTATCTTGTACGAAATGGGTTTGAGAAGCTAATGATCAGTGTCATTCGAATTTAGACTTTAGTTTGTTAGGTTTAGAGATCATTATTCCTTGACGAAATTATTTCACAATTCTTTCCACTTAGATAAAATAAAAATATGACACTTTAAAACTCACATAAACACTCTTTATCTGGAGCGATTTGTTTAAAATGTTTTGTCTTAAAAGTTAACGTTCAAGCTTTTTTTTATTAACTTTTGTTATGTTTTATCAAAGTTTCCTGTCATAAGATATTATTATTACAACGTCTTCTAGTTATTTTAAATATTGAAATTGTGATTCTTTGTTTTTTTAATTTTAAAATTCGAACATTGTTTAAAAGCTCTCGAATCTCAGTTTCCAAATGGCCATCATGTATAAAAAAAAATATAGTTTTATGTTTATGTAATTGACTGTATCATTGTACATTATGTATTATTTTTTATTTAATTGATATATTTTAGCTTATAGTATCATGGTCGATGAGTCTATTTTGTTTCGTTCTATTGAATTTAATGAGAAATATTATGGGTTATAACATCACGCTACGAATACGGGGGTTTGGGGGGGGGGGGTCAGTGGCTCAAGAACGGTTAACTCGAAATAAGAGCGTGCTCTTTCTCTCTCTTTCTTTTGTAAATACATATTCAATACTAATTACATCCAGATTCAGATTCAAACAGACAAGTTCATGCAAACAAATGTCTGTCCTGCCGGCTCGTCTAATTATATCGAAGCTGTGGTTTGCGCATTCGATTCAGGTCAAAGGTACATTATATATATATACGTCTACTATTCTTGGGCAGTTAAAATTAATTTATTCGACCCGTAATATAAAGTTGCCAATTTCGATTCATTCATTCACCACAGACCCTAAATTGTCAGAAAGTGTTAAATGCGACATTGAATTAAATAATAGTAATATTTAAGTCATACATTATACGCATCAAAATAGCGTGTCAAATGAGACGGTGTACAACATTTCAATAGAGGTACTAAGTGAGAAATTACAGAATGGTACTGTTGATTAATTTTTGTTTGTTCTATTTTTATATTTTAACCATGAGTTCATTCAAACTTTGCAATTTGTAAAGTAAATAGTTAAACTACACGATGTTTAATAATTAATCTATAAGTAGCGTGGTGATATAAATTATCCATCTTCTCGTGAGAAACGAAGCTCTTGTAAACATTTGGGACTTGTTACTGTATAGATATGAACTATGTACTTTATTTTGTTTATGTTTAACCACTTTATTGATACTTACTAAAAATATAAATACAATCTCCCCGACACAAGAGTGTAGCCGGATTACTAGTTATATATACTTCAAAAGCTAATAAGTATAAAATAACTTAACAAACATTTCATTTAATACACCTTTTTGCAAATCTAATTACCTTTAATATTAATAAAATACTATTATTTGTATGTCTATGTATTGATGGGTTTGAAGTCGGCGAACCTCCTTCTTTTTGAAGTCGGTTAAAAATAAAGCATAATAATTCTATACATCTATTTATTTTAATTATTTTAAATAATATATAATTTGATCAAACCTTTCATTCAAATCAATACTTTACAAAAACATCGTGATAAAATATCAAATTAATTTTGTATCCACCAACCCATAATAAATTAGCGTGGTGGAATAAGCTCCCACCTCCTCGAGCGAAACAAAGCCCTTGGCAACATTTGGGACTTGTTACTTTATAGACATAAACTATTTTAGAAGATCAATTTCGTTCTCATCAATACTTCCAGTCTACTGAACATCGGCTCCATGTTACATCGTTGGGCCAGGTCCGCAAACTTTATATTTACTTAGACGTAACCATTACATGAAGCAGCCACCCATTAAAGAATCTCAAGCGATTTCTATCACCACGTACATTGACATTAGTTTCAAAATCGCTTGTTATAGTCGCGAACATTAGCGAACGCTGTACATTGTACGTATCCTAGAAAATTCATCACTTTCAGCCTAATATATTTAGGCGGTTCTCGTTCTTATGTTCAAATGAATAAGTAGGAGAATTGCGTGAATTTATTAGATGATAGTTGGACATGAAGATATGCCGGTTAGTTTCACTAGCGTATTCGAAAGTTAACCGTTTAATGAGCTAGCTATGGTCATTAGTGTCCCTTTTCGATAGATAAATAGAGCAATGTATTTGTGTCTAGATTAACTAGTTTTGAGTTTACACTATCTAGAATTAAGTAAAAGGTTTAATGAAGTATTCAAGAGTCAAGGTTGCCCAGTGGTTTGGACAAGTGAATGGTAACCGAATGGTAACACTAAACATTCAAGTTTCATGTGCTTCTTATTTGTCTTGGAAAAAATTTTGAGGAACGCATTTGTCATATGAAAGTATTTCATGTGTCTTTCCAATCCAAGCATTGGTATTTGGCATATCACCAAAATAGCTTCAATATATAAATCAGTCAGGCGGGCATTGAGTAAAAACTATTATTAACAATTAATTCTTTATTGAAAATACTACAAAGGCTCTTAACAGGTCCTTTTTGATTTTTCAATCTGTTTACTCCCAAAGTAATCGGAAGGACCATACGATTAACGAAATAATAACAATATGTCACTTTTAATATTATTTTTATAAATTTGATCAATAATATAACATTGTTTTTTTTTGTATCTGTATGTTGTTGGCCCTGCTGGTCGTTACAGCGTCACCGGGCGTTGGGTCGAGTTCTAGACTCTGCCTTGAAATTTGAACCGGCTCGAGCTCTCCTATGAGATCGCACCTCGGCTCAGGACGTAGTCGGTGGGGAACATTGTAACATTGACACTACTGATACATATTTATTACTACGTACCAAAAAACTAATACCCTAGATTCATGAATTTCAGCCGAGATGGCCCAGTGGTAAGAACGCGTGAATCTTAACCGATGATCGTAGGTTAAGACCCGGGCAAGCACCACTGAATTTTCATGTGCTTAATTTGTGATTATAATTCATCTCGTGCTTGACGGTGAAGGAAAACGTCGTGAGGAAACCTGCCTGTGTCAAATTTCACTGAAATACTGTCACATATGAATTCTACCAACCCGCATTGGAGCAGAGTGGTGGAATAAGCTCCAAGCCTTCTCCACAAAATGAGTAGAAAGCCTTAGCCCAGCAAAGGGACATTCACAGGCTGTTAGGTGTTACTACTACTACTACTACTAAATAATGACTCAATATCAACTCTCACGTAGTAACAAACAAAAATAAGCATGTTTTACTAATGACATTTTATATCCGCGAAGGAGTACATCCTTTTTTACTACTAACTTAAAATATAATTTAAAAGCAATATGTGAGAAAGAAAATATAGAATACTAAAATGCATTTTTAAATGTAATTGTTAGAATGGTGGTCGTTTGTATTTAATGTACAAATGTTATAGTTGCTAACAGAATTAAATACGAAGCCCCTGTGAATGCCCCACTGCTGGGCTGTCCTCCCCTTTATTTTTGAGGAGAGGCTTTAAAGCTTATTCCACCATGCTGCTCCAATGCTGGTTGATGGAATACACAAGTGGCAGAATTCCAGTGAATTAAGACATAAAAGTTTCCTCACGATGTTTTATTTCACTGTCAAGCACGAAATGAATTATTAACACAAATTAAGCAAATGAAAATTCACGCGTTCTTATCACATAGCCACATATACAACCTGATTCGTTTATGTACAAATACGTAGATACATACCTTTCCTAGAATAATTATAATATAGGCAACATGATCCAAGAACAACAATTTGGAAATGCTAACCAGTCTCCTGGTTGCCCGCATGAAACTAAATTGATTAACACATTACTATTACTAGATGTATCTGAAATCCAGTTAAGCTGTTATATATCTATTATATATATAGTATATAATAAAGCCTTATTGACATATTAACGTACAGCCCAAGTCACTTGGGCTACAAAATGAAAATTTTGCATATGGATTCCATTTACATAGTAGGTCAGGTAAGGTGACTGCCTCGTTGGTCTAGTGGCTTGATATAAGGCCGCAGACGCGGTGGTCCTGGGTTCAATTCCCAGGTCGGGCCAATTAATAGTTATTGGAGTTTTCTGTCAGAAAATTCTCAGTAGCAGCCCGGAATCTGGAAGTTGGAAGTGTGTACACTCCCGTGCCTCGGAAAGCACGTTAAGCCGTTGGTCCTGCGCCTGAACTCTTTCCGGTCGTGTCGGATTGCCGTCCCATCGGATTATGAGAGCTAAGGAAAAGAGAGTGCACCTGTGTTTGCGCACATACTTGTGCACTATAATATCTCCTGCGCAGTTGGCTAATCTCTCTTAAGATTGGCCGCCGTGGCCGAAATCGGTCTGGAGGACCTTAGGTCAGGTAAGAATATTTAAAAATTATTCCCTAATATAATTAATTATATTATGTATTTATATGTTTAATCAAAATATTATTTAAAGTATAATTTTATTAACTTAAGACCTTATCAGAAACGTCGACGACAAAAATGTTTCAGATGTAAAAGTAACGATTTTTTTTTATAGTATAGGTAGGTGGACTACCATATTATGGGTCACCTGATGGTAAGTAGTCACCAACACCCATAGACATTGGCATTGCACATTTCCTTAAAATAAAAACATCGCCAATGTGCGACCAACCTTGGGAAATATGACGTTATGTCCCTTGTGCCTGTAACTACACTGGCTCACTCACCCTTCAAACCGGAACGCGACAATGCCAAGTACTGCTGTTTTGCAATAGAATATTTGATGAGTTGTTGGTACCTACCCTTTCACATCCCCAAGCAGCGCGTACATCAAGCGCTATTATTTCCTAAAATTATGTCATCATTTTATTTAACTAACTTTGAAAGCTATTTTTACAGAGTAACTAATTTCAGGTAGTTCACTTAATATAATATGAGAAATAATTATAATTAAAAGAAAATGAAAATTGTATTATTTAAACTAGTTCCAACACTCAGACAGCGTCTATGGAATCCAGCTAACTATCGGACGTGGCAATTCAAAACCGCATCCAATTTACTGTTAACAAATTGAACATTGTTTTAACTTGAACTAAAGAAAGATTAGATTGGAGAGGGTATCGGAATTATTATTTTTATGTCATCTAAGGCGTTGATTTGATAGCTGAATGTTGTTTTAGTTGATCTTCTTCAAGTGACGAGAGAATGTAATTTTTTTTTTTGAAAACGATCAGTACAATTCATTCTTAAAACTATAACATATAATTAGAACACATACCAGTAAAGATTCCACTTATAACTAAAAACATAATAATAATAACACCATAATAACACAAATATAATTATTATGAGTATCTTAATATAATAACAATAAAAAATATTAAAAAATAAAAGATCTAGGTCGTATGGTTCTGACACAAACTTTCTAAAGTAAGTAAACAATTTAGAATGTATGCCGAATCTATATAATTCCTAATTAATTTAATCAAAAAAAAAACTAGTAATGATAAACTTGGTCGGTCACAGAGTTCAATGTAAGCTAACATTAATTAAATAATAAGCTAAGCTGATGAATTAAATGTACAGTAATTATAACTCAATATTTATAATTGATATGCTCCAGAGTCGTACAAAGACCTCAACTCTTTAAAAAAAGGCTTAAAACTTATTCTACCACGCTGCTCCAATGCGAGTTGGTGAACAGTATTCCAGGGAAAATCGAAACGTACAGTATATTCTCTAAATGTTTTCATTATTAGCAGCACGAGATAATATATAAACAAAACAATATTACGCCCTTAAAAACTCAGTCCTTACCCGCGTTGAACCCTGCAGATTCAAATCCAAAAATCCAAAAGACCATCTAGGCTCAAATATGTAAATTATCATAATAATTTATTTAATAACGCATCCAATTATTCCTATCGCTGTAATCAACAAGGCTTCTCCTTAATTGGGATGCGGTTCTGTCGGCGGTTTTAAACCGAAAATTATCACAATTTTCCCGTAAAAAAAAAATACATTTATAATTGAGTTCTTAATAATAGTGATCCGTTATTAGCACCAGCTTTTATTTAATGGAAGTCGATACGGTATTTAAAATGATCGTGAAATACTTGTTTGAAATTTTTAGTAACTAGTATATGTACTCATACTTGGTTTATTTTATTTCTATTATTTCTGACCTGATGATTGATGATCTAGCTTATAGGGCCTCAGAACTTGAGACTATGAGACAAGAGTTCAATCCCTTAATCAAGCCAATGAAAAGTTTTACTTGGTGGTAGAGTTCTGTGTAAGCTCGTCTGGGTAGGTACCACCCACTCATCAGATATTCTGCCGCTAAGCAACAGTACTTTGTATTGCTGTGTTCCGGTTTGAAGGGTGAGTGAGCCAGTGTAATTACAGGCACAAGGGACATAACATCTTGGTTCCCAAGGTTGGTGGCGCATTGGCAATGTAAGCGATGGTTAACATTTCTTACAATGCCATTGTCTATGGGCGTTGGTGACCACTTACCATCAGGTGGCCCATATGCTCGTCCGCCTTTCAGTAGCAGTCTGAATGTCCAAGGAAGTAAGTAAATGTCTGAACTCTTTCCCGACGTCTTGCAAGCCGTGTCATTGAATTATGAGTGGACTTTTGTTTGCGCACACACTTGTGCGCTATAATATGCCCTGCACAGTTAGCGTTCGTTACGAGTGGCCGAAATCTGTGGTTCTCATAAATAAGTGTTGATTAAAAATCAACGTAGTGTCATATACTGAGCTTGCATCATTTTGTTTTTACGTTTACATAACTTATTATGTTAATTTTTTTATAGTACAGGTAGGCGGACGAGCATTTCTGAACCATTGATTGTAAGTGGTCAACAATGCATTGTAAGAGATGTTAACCTTCGCTTACATGCGCCACTAACCTTGGGAACTAAGAAATGATGTCTCCTGTACCTGTTATTACACTGGCTCATTCACCCTTCAAAACCGGGATACAACAATATCAAATACTGTGTTTTGTGGATGTTACCAACCCAGACGTAATTGTATGTTTAATGAATTTATATATCATTATTACGCTTCTTGAATTTGAACCTGCTATCTTCTGACACGATCTACCACAATCTAACTACTAGGACATCCCGGCAACATCATGATACCAATAACGTATAATAATAGAAACGAGTATGTTCTTCGTGAGTGTAAACACAGTTTGTACGTAACAAGGCGGTCTTCAAGCTGCGATCACAAAAGACTGTCGTAACAAAAGGGTGATATTCTTTTGTATGTGATACAACCGTTCAATACGAATACACGTTGTACTCGTATATTACTCGTTTCTCATCATTTAATTGATTTTCAAATACATTTGAAAGCTATTTAATTTTTTTATTAATTTTATTATATACTAGCTGCCCGTCCCGACTTCGTACGGGTAAATTAAAAAAATTATCCCGTGCATTTTTTAATCAATAAGATATAAACATTCACCAATCGATTTATTCGCCCATACAGTACAGTTTATATATGTTCAGTACAGGGCATATAATAATTCTATTTCCTACTAATATAATAAACACGAAATTTTGTATGGATGTATGGACATTTGTTACCCTTTCACGTAAAAGTACTGAATGGATTTTAATGAAACTTTACAATAATATAGCTAATACATCAAAATAACAAATAGGCTATAATTTATAAAGCTATTAATAATTATTAATTTATAAATTGACCAAAATATAACAATAAGAATTTTAAAGAAGATAACTTTTGTCTCTTACACTATATCATTTGGACAAATGTTTTAAAAGTTACGACGATGACAAAGTGAGTGCGCGACACTATGCAGCAGTACACTGTGGGAGAAGAATTCGGTCATCGGCTCATCGCTGGGTGTGCGACTCGCATGCAGAAATACGTCATCGATGGTTGTCCGTTTTGCGGTTTTTCAAGTCCCTAGCGATTGCTTAAAGACGCACTTTACCTGTATGTAATTTATTAATAGGTAGGTTTTTATAGTGCCAGGTTGCATACCTTCGGGTTGTAGCGGAATGGGCCGGCACGCCCAGCCGGAGTTACCACTCTCTCACTTAAAATCGGCGTAAAGTAATAGCTACGCTACCATAATTTTGAGTGCAAATAACAAAATGCTAAACACACAATGTCCTACTGCTACCCTATGACAACCAAAAGTTCTAAGACCTGTCGTTTTCAATGACCGCCTTGGTTGATTTTAGTGAGAACTCTTATCACATATACACTTATTATAGTGCATGCTCAAACAATGTCCATTCCCTGCATCGCTAATGCGCCATCAACCGTAGGAACGAAGATGTTATGCCTTATGTGCCTGTAGTTTGATAGAATAAAAAAAATTGTACGCTTGCTCTTTTATGGTTTTAACTATACTCAACGGCGTAGATAGGCGGCGGGCTATTTAATATTAACTATAAATATATTAAGTCAAACTACAGGAATTCATAATAAGTCCACTGATGATTATTTAAAGAATAATCATCAACTTCAAAATAAAAAAAAAAACCGTTACTAAAGTTTTTCTTAACAGAAATGCATTTCATACATATTAATTTCAAATCACAGATTTTCAAATTTCAAGCAAACATTTATCCTTTACTTATATTTATGCGGGCAACAGCTAGCGTACGGGCGACAGCGGGACGCGGGGCGCGCAAGCGGTTGCATCACGCGTTTGTATGATGGGTGTTGGACCGCCTGAATTTATTTAGTGCGCGATAATTTTAAAATTACGATTACTCCTAAGATATTGATTTAAATTGGGTGGTGTAAAGGGCAATTATAATATACATTAAATTCTTAAAGTAAATAACGTATTTATTTTAATAAGGATTAATATCATATCCGTTTTTATAGCTTTCCAATTTTACCATTTTTATGTAAACATTTTTTAAACATTAAAATGGGTATAGTTAGCTATCCTTAAAAGATAGACATATGCCATCGCGGACTTTTTTGTAGATCTATGAAAGGGGAACAATTTCACCATACATTATTTTGTTATAACTCAAAGGGATTGTACAGCGTTTTCGATGAAAGCTCCCAATCGACTCGTTTTTTTTCCGACTTCTTCAACAATTATCGCTATATTTCAACAAATTTACAGAAAACATTAATGCATTATACACGTAAACCTTCCTCTTGAATCACTTTATCCATTGGTGATAACCGTATGAAAATCCGTTCAGTACTTTTTTAGTTTAGCGCGTTTATACAAAAAGACATGAAACGCGGGGGACTTTGTTTTATAATATTTAAGGAAGCGGTTGCATCACGCGTTTGCATGATGGGTGTTGGACCGCCTGAATTTATTTAGTGCGCGATAATTTTAAAATTACGATTACTCCTAAGATATTGATTTAAATTGGGTGGTGTAAAGGGCAATTATAATATACATTAAATGCTCAAAGTAAATAACGTATTTATTTTAATAAGGATTAATATCATATCCGTTTTTATAGCTTTCCAATTTGACCATTTTTATGTAAACATTTTTTAAACATTAAAATGGGTATAGTTAGCTATCCTTAAAAGATAGACATATGCCATCGCGGACTTTTTTGTAGATCTATGAAAGGGGAACAATTTCACCATACATTGTTTTGTTATAACTCAAAGGGATTGTACAGCGTTTTCGATGAAAGCTCCCAATATGCTCGTTTTTTTCCGACTTCTTCAACAAATTTCGCTATATTTCAACAAATTTACAGAAAATATTAATGAATTATACACGTAAACCATCCACTTGAATCACTTTATCTATTAGTGAAAACCGTATGAAAATCCCTTCAGTAGTTTTTTAGTTTAGCGCGTACATACAGACAGACATGAAACGCGGGGGACTTTGTTTTATAATATTTAAGGATAGAAACAGTCCGTTAATAATCAACTAACGAAAAGGGCTTTCTCTTGAGGAAATTTGTGACAGAATTACATACAACACATGTAGGTTTCTTGTTTATATTTTATTTGCCACCTAGCAAGGGATGAATTTTAAACATAATTTAAGCACATCTCTCAATGATGTCTATCCGGGCTTAATACCGCAATCTTCGATTAATGTTTTCATGAAAACTAACAATAGACAAACTGACCAACGAGCCACTTCGGTTACCTATGCTATTTCTTGAAATCTTTGTCGCGTTATATTGGCATACTACTTCTATTACTTGAAACTAAATATTATTAAACATTAATTATATAGAAACAGTCCGTTAATAATCAACTAACGAAAAGGGCTTTCTCTTGAGGAAATTTGTGACAGAATTACATACAACACATGTAGGTTTCTTGTTTATATTTTATTTGCCACCTAGCAAGGGATGAATTTTAAACATAATTTAAGCACATCTCTCAATGATGTCTATCCGGGCTTAATACCGCAATCTTCGATTAATGTTTTCATGAAAACTAACAATAGACAAACTGACCAACGAGCCACTTCGGTTACCTATGCTATTTCTTGAAATCTTTGTCGCGTTATATTGGCATACTACTTCTATTACTTGAAACTAAATATTATTAAACATTAATTTTCAACTTTTTCCAAACTATGCCTTAGAGTTTGAGTTAGATACCATTATATATAATGTATGTAACACCTTAACATAGATAATAATGAGTCTTCTGATATATTTTAGCCAAAAGATAATAAAGTGCACAAGTTCACAAGCACTGGTGCACGCTCATAATCTAATGGGATGGCAATCCGACACGACCGAAGAGAGTTCAAGCACTAAACGTGCTTTCCGAGATATAGACTCAGAATTTACTATCAGATAAACCCAATATTTTTTTTCCAATCCGGAATCTAAATTACGGAATATATACTTTATAAATTTCATTTTAGATAGATAGATAGATAGATAGATAGATAGTACATATTGTTATTATTCTTTGTTATTATTTTATAAAGAAAATTACAATCCTATTGAAGATATAAGGTCTACTAAAAGCGATTGAAAACAAAATACCATCCGAAAACTTCGTCTAAAATGCCTTCCAATTAAAATTTAGTAACATAGCTATAACTCCTTATTCGACTTTGTTAATTAACCGATGGAGTTAAATTATGGTCAAACTAAGCTTTGATCAAAGGCTCTTATCAGCAACAAAGTTTCAAACGCTTTGATCAAAAATATTCACTTCGATTATGGGCGTATAGGGCTTTGAAATCGATTTACGAAAATAATTCGATTAAGGCAAATAATTTTGAATTGTTATATTGTTACAATTATATTATTGCTATTCTAATTATAAGCAGTCAGAAACTAAGCCGAGATGGCCCAGTGGTAAGACCGCGTTATTCTTAACCGATGATCGTGGGTTCAAACCCGGGTAAGCACCGCTGAATTCCATGTGCTTAATATAATATTGATTATAATTCATCTCGTGCTTAACGGTGAAACCTGTATGTGTCAAATTTCACTGAAATTCTGTCACATGTGTATTCCACCAACTCGCATTGGAACAGCGTGGTGGAATAAGCTCCAAACCTTCTCCTCAAAAAAGGAGAAGAGGCCTTAGCCCAGCAGTGGGACATTCACAGGCTGTTATTACTATTACTACTACAGTCAGAAAATAAAAACACAGATTTATTTCTAGCTATAATCTAAAGCTAAACTTATTAAAAAATAAATACATATTTTTTTATGGCATAGGAAATCGGACGAGCGTATGAGCCACCTGATGGTTAGTGGACACCAACGCCAATAAACATTGGCATTGTAAAATATATTAACCATCGCTTACATCGCCAATGCGCCACCATCCTTGGGAACTAAGATCTTATGAGTGGGTGGTACCTGCCCAGACGAGCTTGCACAAAGCTCTACCACCAAGTAAAATACACATTAAATTTTTAAAGAAAAAAACACGTTGTCTAATTGTCCTGTGGCATTGTACCTAAGACGCTGGCACTTATGCCTCTCTGCACCGCTAAACTCAGCCTTTATGCTAAAGAAGCACCAGATCTTGTAACAATTATATTAATAAATTCATTTATTATTGTTTAATGTAAAATAACACATTTATCATTGATTTGTTATTTGTAGGTAATTTTGTTAAGGATAAGGATTATTTTTATGTGAGAGTTGGCTTTGAATATAAGAATGTAAGAGTGTGAATGAAAAATAACAATAATAATTGAAACTAATAGTTACTTGTTTTGACTTATTTCTATATAGTCGAAAAGCGACAGAATAATTACTTTATATACAAAATTTGTGTATTTGAGCGTGGTTGTATGTGTGTGTGGAGCTTATAAGGCTCTAGAATCGAAAGAAACCAAGCTTATGTCAAATAAAATTCTGACATACATATTTCCTAACCCTCACTTTACCAGAATTGAAGAATAGCTTCTACATCCAATTCCTTAGCAAAACAGATGAAATAAATCAAAATTATTATCGCTTTAAATAAAAATAACAAATAGAAAATTCGTCCCTCGTCCGATCATCTCGGTGTAACGTGAGCCAAAATAATTCTTCCTCCAACTTTTCGTAACTTTATTCCTCGGGTTTCGTTTGGATTTATTTCGTGAAACGTTTCAATTCCCTGAACGCGTTAACACAGAACAACAGCTTAGAAGTGGCTTACGCTCATTAGATATAACAAGATGTCTAACCTTGTCAAATTTCAATTTATATATTTTTTCTTGTCAAATTCCGTACTTTGATAAAACGATCTAGTAGCTTATTTTCAATAGAAGAGTTTTCAGTATTTCTTTTCTTCTTTTAAATATTGGAAGTGCGAATGGGTCACCCGAAGGTAATTGGTTCCTACAGTGTAAATTAACGATTTACTATTTAATATACTCGTTAGTAATGTCTCCCATAGGATCTAAGATATCATTTCGACGGCCTGGTTGGGGTGGTTGGTAAGACATTTCCCTTACACGCCGCAGGTCGTGGGTTCGATTCCCACCCAGGACGGACATTTGTCACATTTTGGACATGAAAATGCCTGTTTGTTCTAAGCCTGGGTGTAATTATATATATGTATATTAGTATGTATTTACAAAAAAAAAGGTAGTCTATGAAGTATATCAGTTGTCTAGTTTCCATAGTACAAGCTCTGCTTAGCTTGGGATCAGATGACCGAGTGTGAATAATGTCCCAGGATAATTATTATTATTAATAAGCCCATAGTTGGCAATCCATTGACGGAGTAAGAGTGACTTGAAGATCTGGTTACTACTTTTTGTAGTTTCAATGTCTATGGGGGTTGATTACTACTGGGTAACCACTATCCATGAGCTGAACTTTGTGATCCTATTATTAAACTATTATGACGTCATTTAATAATAATGATATTATTGAGCTGATTTCACTTCCATTATTACTTTTATATCTTCGCTTCCTAAAATAAGTTTTATTGCTGTTATAGTTTTACGTGTTTGTGTCCACATATCTTGACATGTTTTTAGGAAAAAGTAACAGACTTATAAATCGCATTATATCCGAGCGAAAACGCATTATATTTGTATTTATGTGTAGTTTTTTTAATATAGAAATATTTCTTGTACACATTATCTCTGAGATTATCCCTTTTTAACCGACTTCAAAAAAAGGAGGAGGTTATCAATTCGTCTGTATGTTTTTTTTTTTTTTTTTTTTTTTTTTTTTTTTGTGTTTGTTACCTCATAACTTTCGACTGGGTGAATCGATTTTGATGATTTTTTTTTTATTTGAAAGGGGTTGCTTCCCATGGGGTCCCATTTTTTTTTAGTCCAGGTTTGACAATGGAATCCATGAGAAAACCATATAAGTCGTAAATTTGCATGAGGTATGTGCGCGACAAATGGACGAATAACTTAATATTGCGCCAACCGATTTCGATGATTTTTTTTTTATTAGAAAGAGTATACTTCAAGGGTTGTTTGATGATAGTTTGGTTAGATTCTGATTATAGGATCCATGACAAAGTAACGGAAATCTTCAATTCTTAGTAGCAAATTAACGATACACGGCCGAATCTTTTATAGGCTATCTAGATTTATCATTCATCTACCATAACATCGTTATGATCAAGTAATTATAGTACTATTGTAAAAAACACTTCTTTATATACCGTCAATAGTTTTCGCAGCGCACGCGAAATAATAACTTTTATAGGCAACAGTTTGATACGTTGGGTTACATTGCTCCATTTTAAGTAGGGATCTATAAGATTTTGAAAATATAATATAGCCTATGTTACTCGGTAAAGACGTAGCTTTCTAAGGGTGAAAGAATTTTTAAAATCGGTCGAGTAGTTTTTGATTTAATTCGTAATAAAAAATCAAACAAAAATCAAATCTTTCCTCTTTATAATATGAGTTATGCATGTAAGCATTAGTATATATGTATATGTTTGTAATTGAAACATATTTGAACATCTCTTAAAAGTTGAGACCAATTTGAAAATTATATATATCGTATAAGTACTCTTATATACATGTTATATTTATGTATATTTATATATTGATTACTAGTGTTTTTCCCGCGGTTTCACCCGCTTAGTTCCCGTTCCCGTGGGAATATGGGGACAAAATGTAGTCTATGTTACTCACTGATAATGTAGCTTTCCATTGGTGAAAGAATTTTTTAAATCGGCTTAGTGGTTTAGGCGTGAAAGCGTCAGTAACAAACTTACTTTCGCATTTATAATATTAGTTAGGATAATATAGATACTTCCCCTTTTTTTTAATATACAGACATTCCGTCATATTTTATAGTGAAGAATGGTATAACACAACGTCTATAAACATACAGTTTATTTAATTATTACTAGAAATAACTATTTGATTATGTTATGGCTGCCCAACTAAATTACCCCACCAACTAAATCTATTTAATCAAAACATGTTAATTTATATTCATACATTTAACCATATTAACTAATATTTATTAATTCAATACCAAAATGCATTTTTCTTTACGTTTCACTGTTTTAGATTAATATATTTAAATAATAATATAAATGGCGCTGTCTCATATGAGCTGCACGTTTAGTAGGTCTACCCATATTCTACAAATTAGTGAGTGTACTTCAGATTCACTAAAAATCGAAAAATAAATAAAAATTTTAACAAAACAAAAACCGACTTCATTGGAAAAACAAATTAATATGCACTAAAAAGTAAAAAAATAATTGCGTATTCTTCTATAATTTGATAATTAACTTACTATTTTCTACTCAACAATATGTAGGTACGAATTTGTTGTGTGGTTGATAATTTATTTACAATTATTGTTATTTTTGGAGTCGATGTCAGCTAAGGAAACAGTATAATATACCTAGCAATAATAATACGGGAATCTTTTAAAAACAAACAAAAACATACACATTACAAATTGACTTTTATTTGCCTCGTTAAGTTGCGCGTGCGACACAAGCACATCTCACCTATAACTAACTATGTATGTAGTTATAAACCCATCTTGGCTGACATCGACTCCAAAAATAACAATAATTGTAAATAAATTATCAACCACACAACAAATTCGTACCTACATATTGTTGAGTAGAAAATAGTAAGTTAATTATCAAATTATAGAAGAATACGCAATTATTTTTTTACTTTTTAGTGCATATTAATTTGTTTTTCCAATGAAGTCGGTTTTTGTTTTGTTAAAATTTTTATTTATTTATAAAATGCACCGTTGAAATATACTGTAGAATGTATACGATATGCTAAATTTTGAACGAAAAAGGAGAAAAGCAGAAAAATCCAATACAAAAATTTAACTGTTTCATTATCAATACTTACATGTGCTACCGCCATTACTGAGCCAACGCATACTCTCTTTTTGTGGAGAAGGTTCCTAGATTTTATCAACGCGCTCCAATGCAGGTTTGTGGATATAGTAGCAGAATTTAAGTGAAATTAGACACACTCAGGTTTACTCACGATATTTTCCTTCACCGGAGAGCGCGAGAAGAATTATAAACACCTTGTACCTCATGTACCTAATGTACCTTACATTAAAAATTCAGTGATGCTTTACTGGGTTTGAAACAGCGATCATCTGTTAATAATTCATGCATTATAATCACTGGACCGTTCCGCTTGGTGTGTGTGTTGAAGGAAGTTCTTTTACGTTGTTTACAGTAGAGTGAAATAATGAATAGAGTTCATACTGTGCCTACCAAATGCTACAAAATGCGATGCGTGGCGCGTTCGAATTTAGGCGTTCGATATAAAGGAGGTTGAGGCCTTTTGTTGTGACAAAAATACTTCAATCAATTAAAATCTACATTTTTAAACACGGTTTGAGTCGAAAAACTATTACCCTGAACTTCGTTCCTGGTCGGGGGTCCCCCGGATGCACAACTTTTTTTGTCGGTGCCTAAGTGTGTTTATTTGTACATGTATCGTAAAAAATTGTAAGTATTTTAAAAAATTATCCCGCGTAATTCAAATTCAAAATGCTTTATTCGATATTGAAGTATTACACTTTCTTATTTAGTCAAACTAGAAACTACTACCGGTTCGGAAAAGTAACACCCATCCCTGAGAAGAACCGGCGAAAGAAACTGCCAAAAAGCCATGCGGTGATCGTCTCATTCTCAAGGTGTGCAATCCATAATGTAATTCGTTGTTTTCGATTTAGAATGGAATGCGTTGTTATGCGGTTAATATAATTTATTAATGTTTTACTTTTTAACAAATTTCACTTAAATACGAATTTAATACAAGTCTGCGCTTACTTTTACAAAAGTATTTATATGTTTATATTACTAGATATTATTAGATACCAAATATACAACAATTTATCACATGCATAATATATTCTCAGTGAACGCAATGAATATTAATCATTGTTTAGTTTCAATATAATTTCTGTAGGACGAGGTTGCGTGGACTTGGTCCAAGTGAGATGAATTCGTTGGAAAATATATGTCAGTAGGGCTATTATGTCACAAACTCGAAACTCGCCGCCTAAAACAGTCGTGAGATGTCAGAAAGTGTTATGCGATATTGACGATAATAATTATAATATTTCAAGTATACATGCGTCAAATTAGTATATCACCATAAGTCAGTTGTCTACCTTTTAAACATAGTTGCAGTTAGTTTCTCTCGTTTTTAATCACTCACGAGTTATTTAGCTTCAAATTTAATTAATCTTGTAAAAATTCATTTTAAAAGTATCATGTATGTATGCATTTATACATGCATATAAATGATATTTAAAAATTAATATTTATATTTTAAATTTTACAGAACATAAGTAATTTATAGAGGGTTTTTTTTCTAAATCTGTTTGGCACCTTTCCTCTAATTTTTGTTGCAAGGCTCAAGACTAGATGACTCTGCAACAGAACTTTTAAACCATCTAGCCAATCGCCATTACAATTATAATTAGCATTTATAAGTAGAAAAACGTGTACCGGGCTTCGCTAGTTAAGAATATGGACATTGCCATATCCAAGGCGCGTCAATAGATTGTTATTAGGAGTAAGGTGCGCTTTGTGGGTGTTAGGAGTTATCCGGTGTACTAATTTAAGAATGATCGAGAAGAAAACCACCGAGTAATCGAGTATGTATGTATGTCAGATAGCTTTATTGTGTTTATTGTTCTTTATATAGGCCAAGTCTTTAGTATTTACAAAAAAAAAACAGTTATAGCGCGATGAAAAATACAACTAGCGCCATCTATTGATGATAAGAAAAATTAGAATTACATTTACGGCCGAATACTGAAATGTCATTCAAAATGAAGTGAGACTTAATTATTTGGAACGTCATTAATTTCAAAATTTAGTATGCGAAATTTGAAATTAATGGCGTTCCAAATAATTAAGTCCCACTTCATATATGAAAGACGTTTCAGTATTCGGCCGTTAATGATATAACGTTATTGGATCTTGAACAAAGCTCTACCACAGAGTAAATATTTTATTTTAGCGATTAGAACATTAGACTTGCGCCATACATAAACGTTTAGAACTTATAAATTACGCCATCACGGGGTAACCGCATCAGCATGCCAAGCAGATAAGCAATTTCGTCAGAGTTAGTACCTTAGTGCCAGACAGATTTGACTTATAACTCAAGTCTTATATAGGAGAAGCAACTAGTTTACAGCACTCCCATAAAAATACACAACATAAATAATGACTAAAAACATATTTGTTCATTTTGAATTTTGTTTTTTCATGAGCTGGTGTAAAGAGACACACGTAATAACATAGTTACTAAGGTTGGAAGCGTTGAAGTAAGAAATAATAACCACTTTGTCGTAGATTGCCAATCAGGTGGACCATCTACCTGTCTACCTAATTATTTAAAACAGGTCAGTTTTTTTTTTATTGCAAAGGTAGGCGGACGAGCGTATGGGCCACCTGATGGTAAGTGGTCACCAACGCCCATAGACATTGGCATTGTAAGATATGTTAACAATCGCTTACATCGCCAATGCGCCACCAACCTTGGGAACCAAGAAATTATGTCCCTTGTGCCTGTAATTACACTGGCTCACTCACCCTTCAAACCGGAACACAACAATACCAAGTAGTGCTGTTTTTCGGCGGAATATCTGATGAGTGAGTGGTATCTACCCAGACGAGCTTGCACAAAGCTCTACCACCAAGTGCAAGTTCCCAACATTTGTGTAGTTTAAGAAATTTTATATTTACTATGCAAGTTAATCTAGTTCATGTTAATAGAGTCAGGATAGCCAAGTGGCTAGGACTGGTGAATCCTAACCAATGCGGGTTTGAACCCGGGCTCGAACCACTGAACTATAATGCGCTTAAGTGTTTATTATTCATCTTGTGATCGGCGGTGAAGGAAAGCATCGTGGTGAAACATTCATATAACTAATTTCACTGAAATTCTGTTACATGAGCATCCAAAAATCCACTTTGGAGCGGCTTTGCTGAATGAGCTCCAAACCTTCTCCTCAAAAAGGTGTTAGCGCAGCAGTGTTATTGTTTTTAATGAAAATACCACTCAAATAAATTGTTTAGAAACCACGTATCAACATTTTATATCGACAGTACCAGTTCAAATTCTCTTCTTTAGAAATTAATTTAATTTAAACGTTATCGTCAAATAAGTAAAGTAAAGTAAGAGCCTGTGAATGTCCCACTGCTGAGCTAAGGCCTCTACTTTTTTGATGAGAAGGTTTTAGAGCTTATTCCACCACGCTGCTCCAATGCGGTTTGGCAGAATACATAATATGTGGCTGAATTTGAGTGAATTTTGACACATGCAGGTTTCCTCACGATGTTTTCCTTCACCGTCAAGCACGAGATGAATTATAAACTCAAATTAAGCATGCCCGGGTTTGAACCCACGTTCATCGGTTAAGATTCACGCGTTCTAGCCACTGGGCCATCTCGGCTTTTTTTCAAATAAGTCAAATAAGTATTTGATAAATACTTTATTATTTTCTTATACTTCATATTTCTTTAATCTTATTGAAAACCAAGTAACTGATCTTCAATATATTTGCTAAGAAACGTTATTGGATTTATATCTTGATTAAATTTCAACAGGTCATTGAAAGCATCAATTGTTTTCAATAACAATTTCATTAAAGTCAATAGAGGGATTAAAATAAAATAGAGACGTTGAACTTTGTCCAAAGAAGTTCTATTATAATCTGTCTAATGGAATTACTAATTACATACTTTTTCGCTTTGATTTTTGTACCTAGAGTAGGTACAATCAAAGTGAAGCTCTCTCTCTCTCTCTCTCTTATATTATTTTATATAACACCAACAAGGTAAGCGCTGAATAACATCTAAATATAAAATCGGTTATTAAGATACGGCCATATTGATACATTAATATCACGTGATAATTAAATTTAACATAAAATATTACTACAAAAAAGAAAATTAAAAAAAAAAATTGAAATATCTAGGAAATATATTAGAAGATCTATATAGGTAATAGTAACTATTGGAGAGACCTATGTCCAGAAGTGGATGAAAAAAGGTTGATGATGGTGATGATAATGATGATGAATAGTAATTATACGAATGCATCCACACTAGTATATATTTCCATTGAATAACAATAATCCTTTACCACAGACAGGCGGAGTATTACAATAATTTTATATGTATAAATCGTATTTTGTTTTTATTATTCTTAAAATACTTTTTTTCATTATGAGTAGTGCTTTTAAGATAATAAAACTAAAGAAAAATAAATGGATTGGCGAGTGCTTTTAAAGATATTATAATTGCATTGAAACATTTTAATATAATTAATGATAATATATACTTATATCATACTGGTTATCGACCGCGGCTTTGTCCGCATATTAGGGGGGGCGGGCCTTAGGAAAAAAGTAGCCTAAATCTGAGTCTGGGTGTAATTATCTATACAATTATGTATTTACAAACGAAAAGTAGTATTTGTAGTATATCATTTGTCTGGTTTCCATAGTACAAGCTCTGCTTAGTTTGGGATCAGATGGCCCTGTGTGAATAATGTCCCAGGATATTAATATTATAATAAAATCTTTATTGTATATTGTCTTAACTATTCAACCGATATCTAGAAAGTTCGCGTAGCCGTTGTCAGGAGTACATAAGGATATAAGTTACCTAACACATTTTAGTTGGTATATACTACTAATATATTTATATAAGTAGGTATAGTAAAATGTCAGATATATTTATTTAATCCATGTAAAGCGTGAAACAGCGCTGTATCACTACACCCCTGATTTATGTCGGCTTTTATCTCAGCGGAACACGAGCGCCGGAACGCTTAATTACCCCCCGAAACCTGTTTAGAGAGAATTAGAACACGGTAAATGACAACATTATGATTTTATGAAATTAAATTAAACGACGGTATCTTGTTTTGGCAGCTTATATGATACTAAATTTTTAATTATATTATATGTTTATAATATAACTGGAATAATGGAATAATGGAAAATTCATCTACCACCTATCTTGTGGACGTCAATTCTGACATTTGCTAAGTTATCATTCAAGAAGTCTTCTACTAGATCGGTTAAATATTAAAAATATCTTAAACTTTAAATTAATACTACCCGATAAAAATGTAAATTCTCTCGCAAAGAACTAGCACTGTCTATATGATTCATAAAAGAATAGCTGACTGACAGACTCATATATCAACGTGCAGCTGCTTCGGCTGGCACCATGAAAACTTGCATAGAAGTATACACAGTATACTTCTGTCTGATTTTGGCCACGTTTAATCTTATTTAATATTACCAACTACGCAGAACATGTTATAGAGAACAATGAGTAAGTGCACTAAAACACGCGTACACAAATAGTACGAGCAGAAAAAAATAAATTAATTATATTTTAATTCCGTAATTCCAAATTATATTTTTGTTCCGTTTGCAGTTGAAACGCTTGGACCTTGGAGTAATAGTGCCAAAAAATTCATGCAAAATATTACTCCCCGCCTTATTGCCTCCACTGGTGACAGGAGGGCTAGTTCAATTTTCGCCCAGAGAATCGGAATTGCGATTCAAAGGGGAAATGCTGGTAGCATTCTTGCCACCATTCCACGCGGTCACGACTTGTATAATAATTATTTTTAATTTTTATTTGTATTTAGTTAAGGTTTTAATGTAAATAAATATACAGAAAAAAATAATCGTAATAATTTTTATCAATAAAAAGTAAAGATTTTACAACTTAATTTACATCACAATTACTATACGGAAATTCAAGGAGTCTATTTATGTGGTTCTATTCCAAAGCAGTGTAAGAAGATACTAAAGTTCGCCTATAAAGGATTCCAGTCGATAACTTATCGATTTTCTATTATTATATTTAATAGACGACTCAGTTTTGGGATCTAGTAATACACTTTACTATATCTTTATGTTATATATGTAACATTAAGTGGTACTTTTTTATATCTCAATCATCTTCATTACTTTTAATATGTTTTTTCCAGAAATGTAGTGATATGTGTCTATGAGACCTCCTGGTATCGACTTACCACCATCATTATTGCTTTATCCCATCTTTAGCACAATATTTAATTTTTTTTTTAAATTACTAGATGTGGTGTTGTAAAATCCCATTTGAATAGGTAGTACGACCTACTCATCAGACATTTTAGCGCCAAACAGCAATACTTACCATTTTTGTGTTCCAGTTTGAATGGTGAGTGACCCAGTGTATCACAGGCACAAGAAAAATAACATCTTAGTTCCCAAAAAAAATCTCACATACTTTTGCATTCGCTAACATTTAACCTGTTTTAATAATTAATCTATAACCGTTTTGGTATTTAACAATTTTTATATCACTGGCCATAAAACTGGAACACATTCGAAATTCAAATTCAAATGGTACGCAATCAACAAAACGAATTCAATTTGTCCAAACAATAATGAATGTATAGATTATTCGATTCCAAGTTGTGATTTCAATAGCCGTTAATAACGTACAATCAGCGCCACATTCTGACAATCGGTGAGTTTAGTAATCGAAATAGCCGTTCTAATACGAGACAATAATAACAGAACAAGTACGGTGTTGATTGTTAGCGAATTGAAACTGTAATGAAAAGGCTTTAGTTCAGATATTCATTAACTCATTTAGCATTTACGTTGATGAGTTCGTAAATCAATTGTTGTCTAGCTTTGAATAATTTAAATGATGTTATAAATGTGAATTTGTAAAGAAAAGTAGTATATGTAGTATATCAATTTTCTGGTTTCCATGGCTCAGTTTAGTTTGGGATCAGATGGCCTTGTGTGAATAATGTCTCAGGCTGTTATTTATTATTATTAATGTTTATGAAGTAAAAGTTTAACATAAACAAGATACTATTACACTATAATTATTAACTTATTTTCATCAAAAATGATGTTACTTACCATAACATCAAAAAGTAAACATTTACAAATGTATCATAGACTTTGTCGCAGCTTTATTTAATTTGATGGCTCAACGCCATGTACTTTTAGTAATTTGTCTTCAATTATACAATATTATAATTATGACTGCCTCGTTGGTCTAGTGGCTAGGATTAAGGCCGCTAACTCGGAGGTAGGTTCAATTCCCAGATCGGGCCAATAAAATGTTATTGAGATTTTCTATCGAAAATTCTCAATAGCAGCTCGGAGTTTGGACGTTGGAAGTGTGTACACTTTCCCGTCGGTTTATGAGAGCTAAGGAAAAGGGAGTGCACCTGTGTTTGCGCACACACTTGTGCACTATAATATCTCCTGCGCAGGCTGATATTTTTTGAGATTGGCCGCCGTGGCCGAAATCAGTCAGGAGGACCATTATTATTATTATAATTATATGATGCAATACAGATAAAGCATGAACTTTGTAAAAACTTATATAAGAACTCCATAGAAAAATATCTGAAGCACTCTTTCTTATTAGTCTATCTATCATATTTTTTTATATTTCCACGACAAAATGAAACGGTTAGAAGTTGGACATTACAAATGGTTTCCATTCGTCATGCCATCGACAGCTACGGAGATTTATTTATACCTATTTCCTGCATCAAGTCAAATGTTCGAGAACTTTTCGTAAATATTAACAACAAAGTTTAAATATACTGGTAATATAATATTCTATTTTTTGTTTAGAATAACGTTTGTGATTGGTTATTTATGGGCGATCCATCGTAGCCAATCAGGATAAAGGAAAAACCTGGAATGGTAAATGCTTAAGATCAACACATAGTAAATTTGAAACTAAACTAGATTTACATTATATATTTTCAGTTGTATGAACTGAAAGTCCCCCCTAGTTAGAAGACGCGTACCTTAAACAAAAATAGTATCAAGCCAAAGATAACTTTACTGGTTTGGTCTGGGTTATTTACTTAGTACTGGGCACATCGCTCGTAGAACTGACGGCTGCTGGGGCAGAAAGGTTCTCGAGTGGCGACCACGAACCGGAAGCCGCAGCGTGGGCAGGCCCCCTACAAGATGGACCGACGACATCGTGAAGGTCGCGGAAAGCTGTTGGATGCAGGCAGCGCAAGACCGGCCAAAATGGAAATCCTTGGGGGAGGCCTTTGTCCAGTAGTGGACGTCTTTTGGCTGACATGATGATGATGATGATGATGATGATGATGATGATGATTTACTTAGTTTATACTAAATCTCATGCACGGCAGTGAAGGAAAACATCGTGAAGAAACTGGCGTCGGATGACATTTGCAGCATTTATGTATTTTTTTATGCAAACGAGTGGGAGGCTCACCTGATGGACACCGCCCATGGACACCTGCATTATCCGATGGCTTGCAGGTGCGTTGCTGAAATTTGCATCTGACAACCCGTATGAGAGCAACGTGAACCAACTAAAACCTACTCCTTGAGAGGACAAGGGGAGACTTATTTTAATACCCCCTGTATATAATGATATTAAAATTTATTTATTACTCTGGACGTATTTACTGTAAACATAACATGTTCATTATAAATTGCCTGACGATTTATTTCAAATTATACATTTATGGACGTTAATTTATTATTTATTTGTATGGTAATATTACTTAGCATTAGTAAGACTATATATTTATAAATTAACTTTTGTTTTGCTCTTTGCTATTTTTGTTTAAGATTACAGAAATTACTTTAAATAAATCTGCCTTTGTACACATTTTTATATTTAGATAAGTTTCTAATATCTTCGTTTGGGTGCGTTGAAGATATTTACAAAAGCAACAACAAAAACGTTTCGACATAGCACCTGCTGTGTAGATGACATGATAGTTAATATAAAAAAAATCATATTTACTAAAAATTGCACGACGTTTATGGTCAGATTTGTGTGTTTTAGTGTTGCTACCTTTTTAAAAATCTCGATGACTTTAATTTTATGTACAAAAATAAATATTTACTAAAAATTGCACGACGTACATAGTCAGAGTTCAAGTGCTCCTTTTTAAATATAAACAAACGAATGAAATTTTAGAAAATAAAATAATTGTATACAACTTTTAAAATAATTACGTCCGCAAACAAAATTTACGACCAACTCCTGACTCGAGCGCCACTTTTTACTAAGTAAATTAAATTTTTTCCTATTTTATTATGAGAAATATTTTACGTTGAAATTGTTAATGTTCGTTTTATTGTGTTTACGAATTTCTCAGGAAGGTAAGATTCTTTAATTTTTTTTATGAACTATACCTGTGATTGTAAAGAATATTATTTTGAATGCTATTAAGACATAGTTCATAGTTAAGTGTTGCGAAAAGTTTTTCTTTCATTTCGTTTATTATTTTTAACCGATTATGTAATAAGAGTGTTATAAGCTTAAAAAACCAAGATGGCCCCACCGGGGCATTCTAGCCACTGCTAGAACGCGTGAATCTGAACCGATGATTGTGGGTTCAAACCCGGGCAGGAACCACCATCCACCATCTCATGTGCTTAATTTTGTGATTATAATTCATCTCGTGCTTGACGGTGAAAGAAAACGTCGTGAGGAAACTTGCATGTGTCAAGTTTCGTTTAAATTTCGCCACATGTGTATTCCACCACCCCGCATTGGAGCAGCGTGGTGTTCCAATGCGGGTAAAACTTTCTCCTCAACTAGGAGAACTTTACTTTTACTTTACTATAATTTTAACGCGTGTATCTGTGTATCAGTCTCCGTTTGTGGCATCTTAACTATGTATTAAACGAATGGATTTTCTGTTTGAATTTTTATGTGATCGATATGGTTCTTAGAATAGATGAATAGTTGAAAATCATGAGTTCATTTCCTACTTGAAAAAAGGGTCTTACCAACATTAAAAGATCCATTTGATATGAAATTGCGATCTCCTGATGCGACTTGTATTCAAATATAACGTTTAAAGGACTTGTTGTGTAGAGGGTTGTTTATTTTTATTTGATTTAATTTGTTATGTGTACGGTAGACATTATAGAGAAACTACAACCAACCGCAGGAAATATAGTGCACAGGTGTCACTCTTGAAATCCATTGGCAAGAAAATACGACAAGACCGGACAGACTTTAGTGGCAGAAACAACGGGTGAAAGCGACGGAATTTATAACATGCATCTGCATAGTTCCACTACACTTAGTTTTAAGGATATTTCATGTTACATTTATTTACGTAAATAAATAATTATTAAAATAGATAGAGTGCTCGTGTATAATTTTTTTCATCTCAACGCTTTATTAAAAGATATCTGAAAATTTAGCTATTTACTTGTAAATTATTATTATTGCAAAGTAAAATTCTTTAGTTTATCTTTCGTAATCAACCATCACGATTTCTGGATCTACTTGGTAGTCTCACTACAGTCAGAGTCAGGTAGTATAACATATACACTATAATTATGTTATTTATATATTCCTGGTTGTAGGGCGTTGTGCAGCTCGTCTTGGTAGGTATCACCTACTCATCAGATATTCTACCACAAAACAGTAGAACTTGGTATTTTTGTGTTCTGATTTGAAGGGTGAATGAGCCAGTGTAATTACAGGTACAAGGAACATAACATTTTATTTCCCAAGGTTGGTGGCGTATTGGCGTTGATAACCACTTACAAAGCAGATAGCCCATATGCTCGTCCATTTACTCATCCTTTAAAAAAAGTATGTCTCACCTTGACAAGTCTAAAGAAATACGTACCACAAGTCATAAATCAATTATAACTTTAGGATACCTCGGTTATCTGACCTGAAGCCATGGCTATGAGTTAATATAAATAAGTATTGACATGATAATTCAATTTGATTAGTTTTAGTTTACGTCGCTTACTACAAAATAATTAATATTCCAAGTTTACGCCAAGATCAAATATATGTAAATTGATTAAATTTCATCGTACGTTTGTACATCATTGTTTGTAATTACGAGAAATTCAGAAATTGGATATGCCATGTAATTGAAGCAGCTGATTATTTCAAACGTTTGATATTGTTGTTAATTTATTTTGTATAAAATTACAAGCCGAATAAAACAAGATTTTCAAATACTTGAAGATAATTATACATGAAACTTCTTTGTCATTCATTTGTACTGCTATATTCAGGCTTCAAGGGCATATGGGTACAGGCGACATAATAAAATTTTATTTGACATAGTACGTTTTATGGATTTGTGCATTTGCGACTTTTCCGAACCGATACGACATGAAAACCTTCAAGAAGAGAGCGTACTCTTTCCTCAAAGGCCGGCAACGCACCTGCAAGTCCTCGGATGTTGCAGATGTCCATGGGCGGTGGTAGTCACTCTCCATCAGGTGAGCCTCCTGCTCGTTTGCCCCCTCCTTATATAAAAAAATGTGTGTGGTTCTCACTAATATTCCACCGCTAAGCAGTGAGTGAGAGAGAAATAGAGAAATCAGTGTTTAGCTTAACAACAGCTAAGCATTTATAATTAAGCCCGTATGATATAATTTAAAAAATATAAACTGTCAAATATTGAGAATAAAAACTTCAATAGCGGTGTTAAAATCAGACAAGCTTATATACCTAAAATAAATACATTTATAACAGATAGTAAATGGGTTATAGACGTGCACTATTTATATATAAGAAATATTATCCATCACCTACATCGTCAATGCAGATGCAACGTCCATCTTGGATATAGTTGCTAACACAACCTTCAAACCGGAACACAAAAATCCTTAGTATTGCTGCTTGAACGTTAAATGCGTTAAATTCAAATTCAAAATAATTTATTCAATATTGAAGTATTACACTTACTTATTGATTGTCGAACTGGAAACTACTATCGGTTCGGAAAAGAAACACCCAGCTCTGAGAAGAACCGGCGAACATCGACATCGACTCCAAAAATAACAATAATTGTAACTACATTATCAACCACACAACACAAACGTACCTACATATTGATTAGTAGAAAATAGTAAGTTAATTATCAAATTGTGTGAATACCTTCGCGGTCTCACATCTACCCCACACATTACAAACTGCTGGGGCTGCTGCTGAGAGTGCGGCTGAGAGAAAGAGGGAGAAATATGCCCCCTTGTGTGGCAATTATATATTTGTGCCACTGGCGTTTGAGACGTCAGGATGTTGGGGCTCGGATGCTCTTGCATTTATTAAGGAAATCGGCCGTCGCCTTAGAGAGAGGAGCTGTGACAATCGCTCCGAGTCTTACTTGGCGCAAAGGTTGTCCATTGCCGTACAGCGCGGAAACGCGGCCTGTGTGGTGGGCAGCTTTGCGTCGAGTGAGAAAGGTGAGGAAATATTTTAGAGTGGTTTTTGCAAATTGTACAGTTTATTATGTTTGTAATTTATATTTTTTTTTTGAAGAGTAATGCATATTCATTGTTGTGACATTTAGTAATTATATTTTCTGTTTAATATCTAACATGCTTAGATATATATTGTCTTATCTTCATAATAAATTAATAAAATGAACCAAAAAAAACGAATTAAATTTGCTACAATATTCGATTATTATATGAGGTTCAAATAATTTAATAACTTATTCCAATCAATTGATAACTCAAGATATACATCTACATACATATATACATTACGTTTTATGAGATATTGTGAAAGCTTAATATTCTCAATTAAAATTAAACTCCACTTGACAAAGTTTCATCATATTGTTAAGCTTATTTTTTAATAATGAAACAACAATAAAAACAAATACATATATCATAAAAGATTATCAAATTATAGAAGAATACGCAATTATTTTTTTGTTTTTTAGTGCATTTTAATTTGTTTTTCCTTTGAAGTCGGTTTTTGTTTTGTTAAAATTTTTGTTTATTTTGTCTTTTTTTGTCTTTTACAAAAAAAAAAACAAAAAGAAATAGCCATGCGGCGATCGTCTCATTCCCAAGGTGTGCTATCATTCATAAATTCATTAATTGTAATGTAATAACCTTTAGCGCACAAGCGATCCTTTTTATGATGTTGGTAATGGTATGGTTTGGTATTGGTAATGCGTTATCGTGAGTAAGTTATCACCAAACTAACAAAAAAAGAAAATTTGAAAAAAGAACTTCTTTTTACAAGTTAAATTAAAGATTTATAAAATTCCGCGTAAGTTTAATTAATGTATCCGCGATATAAATTCCTTTAATTATGATATTACAGTTTTAATCAATCATGGTAATCCCACAGTACACGGCCGACAGCTCAGCTGCGGGAATGCATTGTAGCGAACGAGTTACATAATTTTCATGACGTTAAAATATATTTTAATGTTTCATTAATTGCATATCCATTTTTTTTTTTAAATTAGGAACAACTGTCATTTTTTTTATAATTTTATTTAAGTAATAGCACTAAGTTTAGTTGCACTATTCGAGTTATTAATGTCTTTTGTAAAATTATACTTTACAACCATATAAATAATTTAAATTTTATTTCAAGCCGAGATGGTCCAGCAGTAAGAACACGTGAATCTTAACAGATGATCGTGGGTTCAAACCCGGGCAAGCACCACTGAATCTCATGTGCTTAATTTGCGCAATGTGTATTTCACCAAACCGCATTGGAGCAGCGTGGTAGAATAAGCTCCAAAACATCTCCTAAACTAAGGAGCAGCAGTGGGACATTCACAGGCTGTTACTTTTTTTGCCTTAAAACTCAGATGCCAATTGTTTATGGACTTCGGCTTACATATATCCCACGACAATAATCAATTGAACGAGACCGCAGGTGCTCAAAGCGCTTGCTTCGCATATAAATAAACAAGTGTGCTCTTAAAGCGAATAGCCATAAGTATTACTGAGCTATTATATAGCGGTTACGAGCAATATTATAATAATATATGACTAGTTTCCTACCATTTTATATTTTACGCTAAATCACACACCTTTCGGTTTCTTGATATTGTACGCGTACGCATCTATAGAATATAGAATCGTACTATTAGGATAAATGGGAATGTGACTTTGTTTGTTTGTTACGCTCTCACACCTAAACCACTAAACGTAAAGCTACAGTTTTTGCCAATATTAATGTCTTTGGTGGTAATAAATATTAATTCTGTAAAAAATGTAAAGATTCAGAACGATACCATTTTATCAATTTTTAAAAAAACCTACACGCACTTTTTTCTAGAAAGTGTAACTATAAATAACATCTTAGTTTCCAAGGTTGGCGCATTGGCGATGTAAGCGTTGGTTAACGTTTCTTACAATCTATTGGCGTTGGTGACCACTTACCATGAGTTGGCTCATATGCTCCTGCCCGCCTATACTATAATAACGTATCTTTTATACCCTCTGAACAATAATCTGTGACAAAATCGCTTGGAATTTATTAAAAACAGTCCCATAAAACATATAACCACTCATCTTTCCACGCGCAGTAAATTCCAAAGTGATCCAATTTCCTGAGGGTACTCTCAAAACTCGCGTGTACCAAATGTTGGCTGAATCTGGTTCATGCAAATGTTCTGGATATAAAACTATTTTTATCTATATTTTAAAGAAATATGATGATAATTTAAACTGTTACAATTTTTTACCGTAATTATGTCGTAAGTTACTATTTAGGGGCTAATTTACTATTTTTATGGCTAATAACTGGAATTGTATGAAATGGGATATATTCAAAAAATGTTGTCTGTAATAAGAAAGGCTAACTAACTTATTATTGCCTTAGTGAAACGCAATTTTTAGTAATAGTATGAAGTTGCCAGATTAACACTCCTTTGCCTCGTATAACACGAATAGCTCTTGTTACTGCGATTGTGAAGTCAATCGTCGAATACAGACGTCGGATTACCAAGAGCCGTAAGACATTAATATGTAATCTATACTCAGTTTGAATGAACCGTTTAGTTATTATTATGTAGCTGTTAAGTTGTTTGAACTGTCGCAACAAATAAAACTTCTTCGTGACGAATTCACTCGAGGAATACGATGGGACTAACTGTCATAGCGAAACTCGATGTAATATCAAATAGTTGAAGTTCTGATTAAAATTTGTTGTGGAAATATACTATCCGGAAGTTATTTTGATTAATACAATAGTTCCTGTAGGAGACGAGCAATATTGAATTTTATTTCCATAATATTAAGTGATAAATTTAAAATTCTCAGACTCCTTTGAATTAAAATTAGACAACGTGTCTTATGACACCTTATTCAATTGTCAAATTATAAAACTAGAAATAATACAGATTAATAAAACGTTTCTACAATGTTATTTAATGTTATTTAAGGAGCACGAGCATATGGGCCACCTGATGGTAAATGCTCACCAACGCCCATAGACATTGGCATTGTAAGAGATGTTAACCATCGCTTACATCACCAATGTGCCACCAACCTTGGGAACTAAGATGTTATGTGCCTTGTGCCTAGAATTATACTCAATCACTCGGCTCACACACCCTTCAGACCGGAACACAACAGTAGCAAGTACTGCCGTTTTGCAGTATAATATCTGATGAGTGGGTGGTATCTATTCAGACGAGCTTGCACAAAGCTCTTCCACCAAGTAAATATTAATTACATTAAGCTTTATATTAATTATATTTCTTTTAATATAATGATATATCAATAATTCATAGCTTTAATATTTGTTGAAGAGTAATAGTTATAGTTAGAGATATCGATTAGTAATAAAACTTTATTATACTTCCCAGACATAAAAGTGTTGGTAAGTTATTTGATCAATTCAAAACAATAAATATCATTGTTCATAAAAGTATAAGTATTGATACAGCGAAGGCCAAGTTCTAAAAATGATTAAGAACACTCAACCTTATTTCTGTATTTACTTATCGACGAGCCGATTGGCGTGGTCGGTAGACACCTGCCTTTCACGCCGCAGGTCGTGGGTTCGACTCCCACCAAGGACAGGCATTTGTATGCATGAACATGTCTGTTTGTCCTGAGTCTGGTTTAAATTATCTATATACGTGCTTTCCACGGCACGGGGTGTACACACTTCCAACTTTCAAGCTCCCGGCTGCTACTGAAAATTTTCTGACAGAAAACCCTAATAACTATTTATTGGCCCGACCTGGGAATTGAACACGAGGGCACCGAGTCTGCGGCCATATATCAAGCCACTAGACCAACGAGGCAGTCATATTAAGTAAACAATTGTAAATATTAATATATCAGGGACAGCATCATCGCATATTCTGTCGCCATAAGGCACTGACCAGATTTGGTATGTTCTGGTCTGAAGGATGATCGAGCTAGTGTACTTGAACTAGAAGCACAAGAGAAATAATACCTTCATTCCCAATCTTAATAGCATATTTAAGATGTAAGGGGTGGTTAGTATTTTTTACAGTGCCAATGTCTGTAGTTGTTCGTGATAACTTATCATCAAGTGGTTCATGTGTTTAATAATAGTGGTCCATCTGTGTATATTACATAAATAAATAAAAACAAAGTCATTTATTTGATACAGCGCATACAGTAACAATAACAGCCCGTGAATGTCCCACTACTGGGTTAAGGCCTCTTCTCTTTTTTCTTGAGGAGAAGGTTTGGAGCTTATTCAACCACGCTGTTCGAATGCAGGTTAGTGGAATATACATGGGACAAAATATGGTTATGGTTATGGTAAAAATAATGGTTAGAGAAATTTGACAAATGTAGGTTCCCTCATAATGTTTTCCTTCACCTTCAAGCACGAGATGAATTATAATCACAAATTAAGCATGAAATGCAGTAGTGCTTGCCCTGGTTTGAACCCACAATCATCGGTTAAGATTCACGCGTTCTTACCACTGGGCCATCTCGGCACAATGATTCGTTGATATGAAATTAAAAATATATTAAAAATAGTATTAACTAAAATGTTTTACACGCCAACACATTAAAGTTTAATTAAAAACGTCCAAGTTAACAGTTATGTTACGTTCTCAAGAACGATGTTGCAATTAATTTGCTCGCGCAAAGGAGAGTAAACATCAAAGAAATTTCACAAAGTAATTTATATCAAGTGGAATACGGTAACTTGTAACGCATTCATATTTGCTATCTCTGTTTAAGTTCAAGAAATTCAGACGATGTATATTAGAATTTTGCTCATTCGCCACCTCAAAGTTTTAACGGAACTAATGATGTCTGTTTTACTGTCAGATTTCAGCTCATGTGTTATCTAAATTAGTACCGCCTGGTCCAAATGTACATTCTACATTTATTATTTTTTCATTCTAAAGTTGAAATAAAAAAGTTTACTCGGTGACCGATATAATCAACCATCTCGGTTTCTGGACCAACGCGACAGTCACACTACACTGTCTCGTAGTCAAGTATGTGTTATGTATATATTACTGGTGATAGGGCTTTGTGCAAGCTTGTCTGGGTAGGTACCACCCACTCATCAGATATTATACCGCAAAACAGTAGCAGTACTTTTATTGTTGTGTTCTAGTTTGAAGGGTTAGTGAACCAGTGTAATTACAGGCAGAAGGGACATAACATCTTAGTTCCCAAGGTTGGTAGTGCATTGGCGATGTTATGTAATGTAAGTGATGGTTAACGTTTCTTACAATTCCATTGTCTATGAGTGTTGGTGACCACTTACCATCAGGTGCCCCATATGATCGTCCACCTATATTATTGTATAATAAAAAAAAGGAATAAATTTTGATGGGTAATTTCTGTTTTTAAGATTTAATGGTGTAATTTTTATATTAATTTTATCATAAAGAGTTCATTCAAACAAAATCGTCCCCTTTCCCTGTTGATTATCACGCACACTGAGTTTATATAATAATATGGTTTAATCGCTTTACCACAATGCTAATGGGTCGTTGCCCTTTAGTGCACAAAACTGATGCTGCTTTATATATATTGTTCTTATATACTAAATACATACATGTAACCAAATTCGTGTCCGACCCGTGAAGTGGTTATTAAGTATCGTGAGTCGGTTCTATTTATGTTAACATTTTAAAAATATTATGCAAAAATATTAATTGTCATTTTCAATTGTAAATGACGAAAATTTCATGGACAAATATTTTTATTTAATGTTGAAGTGTTACACTTTCTTATTGATTGTCATAAATCTACCACCGGTTCGGAAATAAAGCGGGATTTTTTTTTTCAGCTCATTTTTTACAATATTTATATAATATTACATAATAACAATACAATAATAATATTCTTCTTTATTTGAAGCAACCTGGAGGCGATCGTTTCATTCCCAAGGTGTGCAATCATCTAAAAACAAATGAGATGAGATAAAAAAAATCCGCTGAGTTTCTTTCGCCGGTTCTTCTCAGGTCTGAGGTGTTTATTTCCGAACCGGTTGTAGATTTATGACCAATAATAAGTAAGTGCTTGAATATTGAATAAAGATTTTTGACTTTGAGTTTGACCGTAGCTTATTTTTTTACAGCAAGTTCTATGGGCTGAGGTAACCACAAAACCGTACCGTAAAAAGAAAGATAAAAATGCATCTCACAATGCCACTAAATGGACTTATAGACAAAAACATTGTTACTTTCTTTTTACCGATAATAGTATATTTTAAGCGGATCCTGGCTTTGCTTGGCTGGAAGAATCATAATAATATATAATAGTAGTATATAGGAAAAAAAAATCGAATCTTACTCATATCGCGCCCAGAGAAGTTTTACTTGACACTTCCTACGGCGAAGGAAGCGAGCGGTAAAAGCTTGTAATAATATGATCTATCTTCATACATTTAATAAGATGTTTCTAATACAAATAAAAGTGTGCAGACGGAATGTTATTCTAAGGATTTCCATTCATTATCTGCTCGAATTTGAAAGATTTTTTCATTTAAATAAAAATAAATATTGAAAGTAGTTTTTTTTTGAACAACCTATACTATGTAAGTGTGAAGTCTGTCAGTTATGCTTTCACGTCTAAACCACTTTACCGATTATGATAAAATTTTATGTGAAGTGATCTTCAACTTTAAGTCATGCTATTTTTTATAGTTACACCATATTTTAGGCATAATAAAAAGATTAAATTCAAATATTATTATACGTCTAATTGTTTTTATTTTTTACGTCATTTATATGCTCCTTATTGACTTTATTTTATATCATGTTTATTTACGTGTTAATAAAAATTCAAAGAACCACCCACAACGCGAATCGGCATATAAGCGAGCGAGCGCTCTACATAGCGTAGCATCTTTCAAAGCTTATCGCCAGAATTATAAAGACTGAAGCGTGCGCCATCGTTGCCACAAATGGAACTGCCAGACCTGAAAAGAATAATCAAATTAAAAAGAAAATACTCAGCTATATACATTCTAAATTTAAAATTAATTCAATTTAATTAATTTAAATTTAATTAAATGAGTCAAAAATACACATTAAATTATTGCATATTAAACATTGTTAAATACAATATAACATATGTATATTTTTAAGGTTTTATGTTAAAATATATAATATGCTGATAACATTATATAATAATATTAAATAAATAAATAAAATTGAAGTGTTTGAAACGTCTGTGATTTAAAAATAACTGCCTCTTTGCGAGTTAAAACAACCCAAGGATTTCTTTATTTTTTATTTTAGACAATAACTGCTATTATCTTATAACTTAAATATTCCATGTTTATAACTATTTTTTTTAATGCATAGGAAGGCGGACGAGCTTATGGGCCACCTGATGGTAAGTGGTCACCAACGCCCACAGACATTGGCGTTGTTAGAGCTGTTAACCATCTCTTACATCGCCAATGCGCCACCAACCTTGGGAACTAAGATGTTATGTCCCTTGTGCATGTAATTACACTGGCTCACTCACCCTTCAAACAGCAACACAATAATAACAAGTACTGCTGTTTTGCGGTAGAATATCTGATGAGTGGGTGGTCCCTACCCAGACGAGCTTGCACATAGCTCTACCACCAAGTAAAGTAAAATAGACAATTTGAACGTTAAGAATTCAAAATATGTTTTAAACGATTTTCGACACAAGCTGAATTCCACCACCATAGCTAATTTTTTTTTATTCAATTGGAAGATTTGAATTACATATACTTACATATTATCAAGTTGAATAAAAACTTAGAAACGAATATGATTACAGTAAATTCGATAAAAAGTACCTTTTATATTTGTTATATTTTGTATGCATTGCCATAAATATTTCCATAAACAACATTTTTAAATAAAGAATCAATCAAGAGATTGCCAAAGAGCAAAATAGCTTTCAGAATCAAACGCGAAATTCATTTGTTTAACTCTTTCCGAAAACAGAGAAGTGTACACAACAGAGAGATTTATTAAAAATTTAATTTTAAAATGCCTTTATACAGGAACGGACCTGAGAGTTTTCACAGTGGACAAATACTAACTATTTTTTTTTTGCACTAAAATAACAAAGTAAAGTAAAAGCTTGTAAATGTCTAACAGAGCAGAGAAGAGAAGAGAAAGCTTTTCGGTGTATACACATGACGAGGAATAACATAAGATTTTTTTAATTTGTCGTAGAGCTTTGTGCTAACTCGTCTGGGTAGGTACCACCCACTCACCAAATATTCTACCGCAAAACAGCAGTACTTAGGGTGAGTTAGTTAGTGTAATTACAGTCACAAGGGACATAACATCTTAGTTCCTTAGGATTGCAGCGCATTAGCGATGTAAGCCATGGTAACATCTCTTACAATGCCAATGTGTATAGGCGTTGATAATCACTTACCCAAATGGAAATATGATGTTGATTAATAAACTTAAATATTTAATTATTTCTGAATCCGAAATGGTGAATGATATAACGTGGTAATTGCAGACATGGTTGATACATCTCAATAGAACTAATTACCAAAACACATGTACTGATTATTGTAGGATAACAATTGGAATAATGTAAGACAAGTTTACGCAAACACACATGAACGCACACACATGCGTAAATAATGGATAGATATCCAAAATAGATCAAATACAGTCCTATTAAAGATAATCAAATACACGCATACAACGGCTTATACTTCACAGTCTCACAATCGTATTCAAATTTTTTGTTATTTATTTTTTATTTCATAGGAAGGCGGACGAGCATATGGGCCACCTGATGGTTAGTGGTCACCAACGCCCATAGACAATGGCATTGCAAAGGATGTTAACCATCGCTTACATCGCCAATGCACCAACAATCTTGGGAACTAAGATGTTATATCCCTTGTGCCTGTAATTACACTGGCTCACTCACCCTTCAAACGGGAACACAACAATACTAAGTACTGCTGTTTTGCGGTAGAATATCTGATGAGTGGGTGGTACCTACCCAGACGAGCTTTCACAAAGCTCTACCACCAAGTAAAGATTGTTAATAAATGTATATATGTTATAAGTGTCATGTGACTATACTGTTTCCATCAGTGGGAACAAGGACCCCGACTAGTGACATGAGGCACGACATGAACGGTTCTCAGGACAAGATATCTCAGACACGATGTCAAAGTCTAGTACTAGTATTACTAATGCTTAGTAGTCACCATCTACACTGTAGAAAGTATTAACCATCCCTTATATAAATAATCCGCCCAACTTGAAAACTAAGATATAATGTCACTTTTGCCTGTGCCTTCTACTTGGGAATTTGCCTTTTATTCATTTATTACGGATAACCAACAGAATATTCATTATTACAAGACATCACACAGATACTCAAAATGATTTCTAAATACTTATTTTATTATTTATATCAAAACGTAACAATACTAAATATGGCTACTTGGCAGTAGAATATATATTTTGGAGAGTGGTACCAACACAAATGGTCTTAAAAATAAACTTGACAAACAGTATCAGTAAAAATAGTGAACCAGTCTAGTTAGAGGCATAAAAAACAAAATCATAGACTTATGTAGTTCCTTCTATAAATAGAAAATTCATTAGCAAGCTAATTACAATTTGTTTTCTTAAATCAAACATAATATATATTTTATTTCATCAGTCACGTTCATGGCAAGCTTTATTACGAAATAATTAGCTTGCTATAACTCGGCTAAGATGTTATAGTCATTATTCTCTTCACACGAAGATCGTAATTAATCCATTAGGTTTATTATCGCGTGAATCAATCTTATAATATCTAATATATTATATTGACAGTATAATAATAGGGTAGAGAAAATTGATATTTAACCGCAAGTAATCAGATAGTTACGCTCGTTGTCCTCTCCACTATATTAGATAAAATATATTAACTCATCATATCACATTATCTTGAATATATATTTAAAAAGATTTCTAAAATGATTCTTAAACATAAATCCTCATATTAAAGTAAAAAAAGTAAAGTAACAGCCCATGAATGTCCCACCGTTGGGTTAAGGCCTCTTCTCCTCTTTGTAAGGAGAAAGTTTGGAGCTTATTCCACCACACTGCCCCAATGCGGGTTGGTGGGAATACACATGTGTCTGAATTTCAATGAAATTTGACACATGCAGGTTTCCTCACGATGTTTTCTTTCGCCATCAAGCACGAGATGAATTATAATCACAAATTAAGCACATGAGATTCAGTGCTGCTTGCCCGGGTTTGAACCCACGATCATCGGTTAAGATTCACGCGTTCTTACCACTGGGCCATCTCGGCTCTATTGTCATCCTCATATTATATCGTTGTAATTATATGAGATCTTCTTGTTCAGTTTCGGTCTAGCGGACATTTTTGAGAGAGACTTAACCAAGTTTTCAACGTATATTATATAATTAATAACCGGAAATGATTTCAACGGTAGAGAAGGCGTCGGCGCTAAACGTGACGTCTCCCACCATCGAAAACGTCAACGGGCCTAGGAGAGTTTTCTGTATAACAGTAACTCGATGGGGTCTTGTCAGACAATTCTAGTAAGTAGCATGGAGGGAGAAAGTGATTATTTAGATCTCACTATTAGGCAAATCTATAGAAATAAAATGATAGAGGTCTGCAGTTGTGCGCGCATCACGACAAAACTACTGGATAGATTATAATGAAATTTTCTAAGTTTTATTTCTTAGACACTTGGCCCTTATCAAAAAAGAAATATTGCAAATATTGAGCACGCAGTGCATATACAACGATTTGTATATGCATGTTTAAACAAAGTATATTTTTGCTTGCGATCTTTTTGATGTCTTTTCCTTAGTAAATAAGAAAACTTTGTTAATATATCAAGCAACGCGGACCAAGTCAATATCAGCTAGTAGTATTATATAGATCGACTAAGTATGTATGTGCATCGTTCTATCAACTTCGACCAAAGATTGCATAGTCTTAATACTTTATAAATACCAAACCGTACTTCAAAAACTCTTCCACGGTACAAACTTTCCATTTTAATAACATTAAATATTTAATAACAGAGCTTCGAGCCACAATATATAAGGCTATATTTCGCGAAACTGTGTATATTATAATATAAGTTTGAGACAGGTTTAATAAAATTTGAAATAGGAGTATAATATGAGGCCGTATAGCTTAAGTTTAAAGTTTATAGCTTTGAAAACTTGTTAAGTCATTTAGAAACTACCTCCGTTTCATCCGTTGTCCCTTTCACATTTGCTGGCGATACAAATATCTGTCTCTTTTTTGCCTACTTTTAAAATACTAGAAAGATTTATTGTGATACATTTAAGACGATTTATAAGCATGCCTAATCGTTGGACCTTATATATAAAATATTTTGCTCAAATACAAAGAAATCGACTTCGTGCTTATCCTAATTCATAATATCCTGTGCGTATATCATTTGCGATGTCCATCAAAAAGGCCCAAGGCAAACACTTCACGTTTGTGGTGTGAATTTGGAGGAAGCATGATTTTCACATGGCCAACTTCATGTTGCCTGTTCCAAAGTCGGTAGTCGGTTCCCCCAGCCGTTTGTGTATTCATGCTCAAAATGGAAAAACAAAAAATATGTTAATCCAAATATTTTGGATTAAGTTTTAAAATAGCTAGCAATTAATAAAATATTTTTTTGTTTGAATAAATGTATTTGATGTTCCAATTTTTTTTTATCATTTCACTCTATACGTAGCGAAGCACCTACGGGCCGCGAGTAGACTATATAGTAACTTATCCGTCATATAGTAACTCATATATTTATAATCCACTGCAAATATATTACACAATATAAAAAATAAATTCAATGACACTAAGTACGCACTGAATAGGAACATAAAGATAAAAGGGCCTGGGGCCCTTAGTTTCAATGGCCCTTAATTCTTTGAGGTAAGTGGGAGCGATCGCGCGTAATAGCTGATCGTAAAGAGTTATAGCGAGAAATATTTATTTGTAACCTGCGAATGTATTTTGTAAAGCCTTAACGCTTTTGTTTAAAGGTAGGACTTGAAGCGGCTTTGCCTACGGAGAGTTCAGTTATATGAAATAAGACATATACATGGATGTCACACCTATGTATTTATATGTATGTACTGGGGGTAAGATCAACTCTTATGACGTGACGGCAAACGATATGAGGATGACGTATGATGTCATGCTCCTCTCCGCCGCCGCTCTTTACTGTCGTGTGCATGGCAAGTATACTATGTACTTTGCTGCTATATATGTATATACTTATAACAATATTAAATATTTATTGGTTTATTTGGTTATTGTAATTATCTTAATTACTATTATTATCGTTAGACAACAATTTCTTACCAAAAAAATGGTTGTCTGTAAAGTCGGTTTACGGACGATAGTTTAACGTGACAACGTCATAACAAAACATTGATGAAATGACTGCATACGTTTATGAATAAAAGTGAATCATTTTTATTGAATAATCATTATTCTGTACAAAGAAAGAAGGAGTGAAATGAAATCTACAATTTAATTGATAAATTTACTTTTATTTGCACTCATAGGTCATGTTCAATTTCAGTATTTATGGGATTCGATATCTTTACAAATGAAATTAAGAATTTCTGTTGCACAATATATTTTACTGGCTTCATGAACATAAGTGACCATAGACATAGACAGTACATCCGTAACTTTACAATTAGTGTTGACGGATTACATAAACATTTTCTTATTTTAATATGTTAAATAAAATTATATATTTAACAGGTCAATCGAGTGAAAGAGCGTAACGGGACAATTTCGTGCATGCAGCCAGCGTTCATCGATTTATTAGACGTTGTCACGTCAAAATCACCATAAAAGTGAATAAATGAATGCACTCAATCGGTACAGCATGCAAGATGTAACCTAAACAAACATTGCAAGTTAAAGAAAAGCTTGCGATGAAATAAAGTTAACTGACGTCGACGCATTCACCTGATGTGTTTCAATCTGATTTACAATGCATTTATTTGGGGCAATAAAGGGATTTATCACTCATTAAATATTCAAACACAAATTATATATATATACAAATAATGCTTATTATAATTTATATTTTCATTGTTTTTAATTAAATATGTTATATAATTTACAGAAAAGTCTATTTTTGAGTCAGTTGCTGATTCTTCTCGGCACCTTACACATTTACCACGTACTGTCCCGAACCAGTGCTAACTTTAAATCTAAATGAATCTTATAAACATTAAATATAAATTTATATTGTTGACTATCTCGTTTTCGGCTAGATATAAAGTCGTAGATCCGTTGGTCCTCGGTTCAATTCCCACGTCGTGCCAATACAGTTATTGGGTTTTTCTAGCAGAAAATTCTCAGTAGCAGCCCGGAGTCTGGAAGTTAAAAGTGTGTACACTCCCGTGCTTTGTAAAGCACGTTAAGCCGTTCTTCTTTCCGGTCGTATCGGATTGCCATCCCATTGGAATGTGAGAGCTAGGACAAAGAGTGACATGAGTTTGCGCACACACTAGTGCCCAATAATATATCCTGCGCAGCTGGCAATCCCTCTTGAGATTAGTCGCCGTGGCCCCAATCGATCTGGAGGACATTTTTAACCTTGTAATACAAGGATTTTAACGTACTCACAAAAACCTATTAGAAAAAAGTATACTTTGGTTTCTTCAATAACGTTACTAGGAGCAGAGCTGATAATAAATCACGACAACGCTATAAAATAATAATAACGCTAGTCATAATATGTTAGAAGCATGTCGAATTCTATCTCATCAACAAATAAGGAATTACATTAATCGTGAACAAAAATAATTGGATCGTCAAAGCGAGTAGTGTAAACGAACAAACATGGCGGCGAAAATGGCGTCTCTAAAGCAACGGCAAAGCAAATAGAATTGGATAGGATTGTAAGCGGAATGCACTTAGTGTGGTACCATCGTTTCTACAAACTCACATATCAAACTTTATTCTGATATGTGTTCGCTTAGTGCTCGAAACTAAACTCAAAATCACTATTGAAAATTTGAGCAATATATATTTCATGCGTCGGAAATTGTTTTGTACTCTTATATATAAATTTATTTTATTGATAAAACTTACGCTCGTCAATAGAAAATCAATAAATTAAGAACATTTAAAAACAATAAAGTATTGAACTGTTTTGTTTTTGAATATATTTATTTAGATTACAAAGTTTAAGTTTAAAAATAAAAGTTTAGTTTTGTGTTTTTGTAAATAATTATGTTACTCCAATCGCCACATTAAAATCTGTAATATATATAAAAATACTTATTAACATATAAATACTTATTATTAACACGCTTTTATTAGCTTCGTATATATGTAATGGAATCTGTGAAGGTGATTTTCACCCACTTAAAAAAGTCGGATTAAAATAAAAATTCGCACACTTCTCAAGACCCGATGAAAATACTATAATTTTATTCGGCTACCTATTAAAGTATTTTTTAGTTTTTAAAACTATTATTTATTACCTCAAAGTCTATTGAGTATACACAAATATACCCAAAATGAAATCTATTTGTTTTGTTCATCAATGTTTTACTATCCGTTTCTTGTATTATATTATATTCACCAAATTGAAACTCATAGTACCCTCTCCTCGATTGGACGAGATACTCTCCGTTATTTACTAAAATCAAGAACGCCAGTTAGCGTTTAAAATCAAAGTTATAAGTTAATAGAACAAAGTATAATACCATTGTTAGTTCTTGTATTAATTGAATCATTATCAATTACCAGCTTGTAACCAGCGTGCAATGCAAGTGTGCATTGAAGGTACACAAATATAATATACGAAACGTACAGTAACTCCTATACTTTTAGAGAAGAAGATTTGGACCGTACTCAACGACATTCTTTCAATACGGGTAGCAAATTTTTATCCACCACATGCAAGTTTCCTCACAATATTTTCTTTCACAGTCAAACGCGAAACGAATTATAAAACATTTATAGCACATGAGAATTCAGTGGTGTTTGTACTCGAAAACATCGGTTGAAAATTAAAAATTCATCTAAACACTAGTGGTTGTAAAGCTTTGTGCAAGCTCGTCTGGGTAGGTACCACCCACTCATCAGATATTCTACCGCAAAACATCAGTACTTGGCATTGTTGTGTTCCGGCTTGAAGGGTGAGAGAGCTAGTGGTCCCAAGGTTGGTGATGCATTGGCGATGTAACCGATGTATAACATTTCTTACAATGACATTGTCCATGGGCTTTGGGGACCACCTACCATTATGTGGCCCATATGCTCTTCCATCAAAAACACTATACCATCACGCCTTTTAGAACAGTTTCAATTGTAAATACACACAATTAAATAGCTAATGCGTTTGGAATGTCAGTTAACGAACAAATGCTTCACAAATTTAACATGAATGAAGTTAACAGCGTCTAATCAAGGAACTAGAACAGCAAGGCTAATACAATTTAACGACGGGGTTCTATTGAATATCACGGAACGTTTATCTAATTGTTCGTTCAACGGCAACGACTGTATATTCTATTTCGAACGAATGGATGTATTTTGTAAATGGTATAATATTAAGAGCCTCCTGACTGCCTCGTTGGTCTAGTGGCTTGATATAAGGCCGCAGACTCGGTGGTCCTGGGTTCAATTCCCAGGTCGGGCCAATAAATAGTTATTGGGGTTTTCTGCCAGAAAACTCTCAGTAGCAGCCTGGAATCTGGAAGTTGGAAGTGTGAACACTCCCGTGCCTCGGAAAGCACGTAAAGCCGGTGGTCCTGCGCCTGAACTCTTTCCGGTCGTGTCGGATTGTCGTCCCATCGGATTATGAGAGCTAAGGAAAAGAGAGTGCACCTGTGTTTGCGCACACACTTGTGAACTATAATATCTCCTGCGCAGTTGGCTAGTATCTCTTGAGATTGGCCGCCGTGGCCGAAATCGGTCTGGAGGACCTTACCTTATTAAGAGCCTCCAAGAGTTCCACTACTAGGAAAGGCCATCAATTTCCTTGGAGATAGATGGCCTTTTCCTTGGAGAGAATAAGGTTTGAAGCTATTTTACGTCACTTTCTAAGTTGGACGCATATGTGGCAGCATTTCAGTGAAATTTGATAAAATTTGACATGGCGGTGATCAAATAAGAGACTTCGTTATACCAAGTTCGATTTATAAAAAAAAGTTAGGTTAGATAATTTGAATTATTATTATTACTAATCAAGGGGCCGATTTTTTTTATTGCATAGGAAGGCGAACGAGCGTATGGGCCACCTGATGATAAGTGGTCACCGACGCCCATAGACATTGGCATTGTAAGAGATGTTAACCATCACTTCCCATTCGACACCAACCTTAGGAACTAAGATGTTATGACCCTTGTGGCAGTTGACAGTATCTGATCATGTTAATATATATTACTAAAGCGTCAGATGACGTCAGCGTAAGATCTATTATTGTAAGTGCATTGTAACCTTAACTAAATACAAATAACATTTAAAAATAATTATTATACAAGTCGTGACCGCGTGGAATGGTGGCAATAATGCTAGCAGCATTTCCCCTTTGAATGGCAATTCCGATTCTCCGGGCGAAAAATGAACCAGCCCTCCTGTCACTAGTGGAGATACACAAAATATTTTATATTTATAACAAAACGGAATTGCACTTCATCATTTCAACATAAACAAAGGAAACCGCTACTTTGAATAATGAATTCATCGTTTTGACTTGAGTTTGTCAAATTATGAATATCTCGAAATCGGATCCCGACTAAGTCGAATTCGAGTCGGTCTTCACTCAAAACTTTTGACATTTCTTATTCACGCCAGTAATCTTTTTTCCAATACTTTCGCCCGGCATTTGTACGACAGAGTCCCGAAGTTATCAGAGTCCAGGACCGTTGGATGGTTTTTATTTCTTTATCATTCATTTAATTTATTTTTCGATTAATAGGTAATATTGTAGAATAGTATTTCTATTTTAATTAGCTTTTGTGTCGTTATCATTTTTTATACTTGTGGTTTATAACAAACCAGTGACACATGAATCAACCAAACGTTGTGGCTAAAAACCGGTAAAGGTGCCATTGATTTTCATGTGCTTAATTTGTTTTTAGATTTGATATCGTGCTCGCCCGTGAAGGAAATATAGTGAGCGTGCGTGTCTTGGATGAAAATAAGCGTTATTATCTGAATAAATATTATCTGTTCTCTTGCAAAGCTTCATTCACCAAAGGTTGTCTGTGAGAGATCGCTTGAAGCGATAAGACCGCCTTTGCACACCATTTGTAGTTTGCTTGTGTCCTATTACTTGTGTTTGTTTTTTTGACGTAACAACGTCTAATAAATCGATGAACGCTGGCTGCATGCACGAAAAAGGATGACTCATTGTCCCGTTACGCTGATTGTACGCTTGCGCCGCATCTATCTCTCTTTCACTCGATTGGCCTATGCGTCCGAGGTAAATTTTTTGTTATGACGTTGTCATATTAAACTATCGTCCGTAAACTACTAGTTTACAGACAACCTTTTTTTTATTATGCAATAAGTATTAAATAAATAAATAACATGGCCAATTTTCATCTTGGTGGCAAGGCTTTAGGCAAGCCCGTCTGGGCCGGTACCGCCTTCTCATCACTTATTCTAATACCAAACAGTATAGACGTAGTATTATTATGATCTCCACTTTAAAAAAAAAGTCGGTATACGGGCGAAAGTTTTACGTGACAACGACTTTGAGTGGTAAAATAATTTTAATGTGAATATTCATTCGTATAGTAGGAAGAAGGATGAAATAATAATAACAATTTAAAACATTTATTTATACAAAGAATTATATTTAAAACATTAATTTATACAAAGAATTTCGCACTGAATTTCATATTAACAAAATTTTATTTTTACCTTTACACATACATACGTATTTATATACAAATATATATACAATAACTTGCAATACATTTGCGTACAATGAAACAGCGTTTACTACAACTTAACTTGTGCTCGAGTGGAAGGGACGCGTGCCTTTCACTTTTTATGTCTGTCTCTCTCGCTCTTAGGCGGGCTAACCATGCCCGAGTGGAAGGGACGCGTGCCTCTCACTCGCTCTCATTGTGAGCGCATAACGTGAGCGGAGCGTAACGCAGTTTCTTGAAGTGTCACCCGGCAAACCAATTTATAAGACGTTGTCACGTCAAAACATAATAATAATTTCAAATGTGTGTATTTAGTCATACTATTCTCTTTACTCTTGACAGTAAAAAAGGGTTACAAAGTGTTAGTATACAATATTTGTATTGAAGACAATTTACTTCACCGAAAATCTGTTTAAAACTAAGCCTCCGAGTATATCGTTGTGATTGGTATAAGATAATAATATTCTGAGAAACACTGAATGTTAGAGAACTATGATAGTTGTCTGAAAAAACAACTTTTACACTAAATTGCTTAAATTGCCATAATTTTATTAATTGTTAATGTAAGTATATATGATAATCATAATCAAATGCTTGAAAACAAAATTGTTAAAATTTCATACAAACTCGTAAATTATTTTTCGTGATTAACTTTAATGAACAAACAAAAACACACCCAACGCTCTACGTATTAGCGTAGATTATGTAAAATAAAAATAATATTATCATATTTACGAGAATAAAACAGTCATGTCGTGAATGTGGGTCTTTTAATTAAATTGTGGTAATTTAAAATTTTTAACCGTCACTGAAAGAGTTTCGTACACTTTCACTCGCAATTCTGGTGTTTGTATTTGGTTAATGAATTGTATTAATTAATTTGCAGCTTAACGTAAAATCGTGTAAGCCTTTTAAATTATATTTCATTTTGAAATTTTGCTTACGTGTGGACTGTGGGAGCCTGGACTGTTAGGGGTCATTAAGTTTTATGTTTAGTAATTCATTTTTTTTTGAGTTATGCAATTTGATTTTACTCAAAAGACATAATATGTACTTATGTAGTTAAAATAAAAAAGTGAATTTCAGAAGGACTTTCTATCGTTGTTTTACATGATCAAATTAAATGTCAAGCTACCACCGCTTTCAAATATTAATAATACACAGATGGAAACAAACTCATTATAACCTACATTGTTCACTACTGACTACATTGACTTACTGATGTATACAAATTACCAATATTATATCTGGTATAAGGTCCTCCAGACCGACTCCGGCCACGGCGGCCAATCTTAAGAGAGATTAGCCAACTGCGCAGGAGATATTATAGTGCACAAGTGTGTGCGCAAACACAGGTGCACTCTCTTTTCCTTTGCTCTCATAATCCGATGGGACGGCAATCCGACACGACCGGAAAGAGTTCAGGCGCAGGACCAACGGCTTAACGTGCTTTCCGAGGCACGGGAGTGTACACACTTCCAACTTCCAGACTCCGGGCTGCTACTGAGAATTTTTTGAGAGAAAACCCCAATAACTATATATTGGCCCGACCTGGGAATTGAACCCAGGACCACCGCGTCTGCGGCCTTATATCTGGTATAAGACGTAATGAAAACCTTTGGTTTTAGGAACCGAAATGTTTCTGCATGATATCTAAGTAACAGCCTGTGAATATCCCAATACTGGGCTAAGGCCTCTTCTCCTATTTTGAGAAGAAGGTTTTGGAGCTTATTCCACCACGCTGCTCCAATGCGGGTTGGAATACACATGTGACAGAGTTACAGTGAAATATGACACACGCAGGTTTCCTGACCATGTTTTCCTTCAACGTCACGCACGAGATGAATTATAATCACAAAATAAGCACATCCAATTCCGTGGTTCTTGCCCCCCGTAGGTTTTTGAACCCCCGATCATCGGTTCAGATTCACGCGTTCTTACCACTGGATCTTACCATCTTTGCATTTCTCGTCTTTTTGCATGATATATATATAGCTATTATACCGGCTCGCTATAAATTCTAAGCTGAACACGACACTACTGAGTATTGATTTGATGGTAGAATTTGTGACGTGTGGTACCTTCTGAGACATTCGTGCACAAAGCTCTACCATCAAGTAATCTATTATTGTTGTCTTTGGTTACAAGACGTATAATCCAAACGGTTGTGCATTTTCACCACTAACTAGCCATCTGGGTCAACACTAACTAGTCATTCAACAAATATAGGTGCACTCTATTCCACCTGATAATCCAATTGAACAACAATCCGAAAAGGTCGGAGAGCTTTACATACTTATCAAGGCACGAGAAGCTTTACCAACTTTTAAACTCTGGGATGGTATTGAGAAACAATTGTAAGAACAACACGGGAGAAAACGAAGAATTTTCATCTGATATTGTGGGTACCATGATCTAGGTCTAAAATTCGTCGTCGCAATAAATTTGTAACAAAAACATTTATTAAAGAATAATACAATGACAAACGTCTTTTATTTTTATTTTAATATACACATGAACTTACAATGAAATTATTACATTTCAATACCACATGCTTCAAAGAGCTATAAAATCAACTCAGTTCCCGTCCTGGTTAACCACAAACAAACGTGTAAAGCGATTGAAACAATATCGCCCTTATGTCTTTAAATATAAGAAGCAAAAGCCTGTGAAATGATAGCACGCGTAGCCGTGTGTACGGTGAATCTCATAATTTTACGCTCTTTGCTGTCGCAAATGTCATTACAGCGTAACAGGGTTCTGTGAAATATGTAGGACATACCATGTCATAGAGGTCTCTTAAATTAATTAATAGTTTGCAGTAAAATTTCGTATGACATTAATTTCATATACCTAGTTTTGGACGTTCGATTTTTAAAAATATTTGTTAAATAATTGGGTGGGTGACTCTAATGGATCCGTTTTTGATAGTCGAAATGCAAGTCTCAAACGTAACTCGTTTTTAAGTTGCGAGTATCGTGCTATCTTTGTCATCCAAGGCGAAGAGACAGGGTTACCTGAGATCAAAGGACAGGTTACAATAAAGTACCGAATAGTTGAGAATTTGGCCGTTAATTTAACAAAGTCGAATATCTATGTTTATATAAGTACATAAAGGTGCTTATGTACGTATAATTAAAGAGACCACTTGTTAGTAAATGATCGACACCCATATACATTGGTTCAGTAAGAAATATTAATCAGATTTTACATAGTTCCAAGACCAATGGGAACTAAGATGTCATATTCCTTGTGCCTGTAATTTAGAAAACTCAAACTCAAAAATGGGACATAACACAGAGTATAACAATAACAGAGCGCATTCGTGTATTTACTTTTCTCCTATATTTGTAGTCGTATGCTCTGTTATTCCCTTCTTGTACATGACATCCATTACATAGTTCATCCATCATTTTTGGTCTTTCTCGGGCCTACCATCCACATTCATACCTTCCCTAATGTTCTTCTTGTATTACGAGAATTAATTCGCAGAATGAAATTTCCATATCATTATAATCTATTTCTCTCAGATATTTTATACTTTCAATCTTCAATTAACGTACTCATTTCGAATCTTTTCAATCTCTTCAACCCATCTATCTCAATATTCTCACCTCGACTGATTTAATTTTCATTTCTCATCTCACTAGCACATCACTCATTGTCATATTCATCAAACGTTGTCAACACACATCAACACTTATAATTCAGTTTCCTAATAACATTCTGCATCAAAATATTGTCTCTCATTATTCCCTCTCTTTAACCCATTTGACCTTATATGGCTTAGTTTTCATAATTGATTGATTTCACACTTCCGTAAATGTTTATGTATAAACGCGATCGATTGATGGATGCGCTTAAGAAGTTCCCAAGTTTCCCTTTAGTTAAAGACTATGCATCAATATCTCCAAATGCGAAATTGACAGTGTATACAAACAATATAAATTGGAGTCATACATTAGCAGAATGAAAACTATATTAACAAATATGTTACTAGATGTAAAGCGGCGATCCATAGACATAAATATTTTAAGACAATAGCAAAAAAGAAACTTCAGACTACAATCATCGAGTTTTCATTGTATCAAGCATCATAGACTTATTAAATGTATAGAAATGGTTGACTATTTATTATATCGTTCATCTTGTATGCAATTTTATGCATATTTATACATCGTCATAATCAACTTTATAAAGTTATATTCAGCATGAAGGTTTATTTTATAGTGATAGCAACATGTAATAAGTTGAACGTGAGTAGTATCAGATACTTGGTTATAAAAGGCTATAAATGCTTTAAAGTAATTTATATAAACATTTGTTGATAAATAATAAGACAGAGTTACTAAATATCAATGTTGTATGCTATATAAAATACTAATGTATTTTATGACAGCTGCTGAAATAAATTTATGCAATTCAATTTTATAGTCATGGCTAATCACCCTTGAGATTGGCCGCCTTGTTTGAAATCGGTCAAGAAGACATGAGATTAAAGTTAAAAAATATATAAATAATGTCGTCAATACCTCTCATTTTGTGGTTGCAACTTTGTTAAATCACATTTATTTATATATTTTACACATAATTTTGCTAATAATATACGATTTACAGGTCTATATATTTATAAGTCTGTGGCATGTGACACAAAGAGACTCGGTGAAACGGATTGTTCAAGTCTTTGTTTCATTGTACTCTAAATAGTGGCGTTTCATTCGTTCTTACATCGGACTATTTCAGGTCGAGAAATAATTAGTTTGTTTTCTATTGTTGACTATTTTGTCGGTCAGACAAATAAGGTATCCAGATAACATAATGTATTATAAAAACGACTTGTGACGTCAGAGAAATTCGTTAAGAACTCTTTTATTCACATTTCTATTATATGAGAAATAGTTTTTCTTTTTATTGTTTACGGATTGTCTTTGATTAACCATTGTTTGATTATCTCTGGCTTTTAGCGAAGTGACTCGTCGCGGTTCTCTGTCTGTATGAACGTAATAAAGTCAATAAATACCGACCAGTTTTTCATAGAGTTTACACCAATCGACGTAGGGATTCACGAAGAAGGTTTAAATGGATCATTTAAGGTTTTCCAGAACTTGGCTGAAATATTACAATAAAAAAATCTTAACGGCAGTGAGCCTGCCTAAAATATGCTGCGTAAGTCACTATATGTATTACAATACACCTATATGTCGGCGCATCCGCCTTTCATAACGAACACCGAGGACTGTTGAGGAGGCCATCGGTTAAAAACTGACAGTTGCTTATGAATCGTCATAGATGGCGTTCGCAGTCACTTTAGTCTTAGTGATAGTGATGATTAATTAATTTATTGTTATATTATAAACTTATTGATTAAAAATTAGAGAACTATTAAGCTTACAATAAATGATGGTTATCTATCTATCTATCTATCAACTCATAGATAGATGGATAGCCACTTGATAGATAGATAGATAGATAAACTTGGCGGAATATATATTCCGCAATGAGAAGATTCAAAACAATTTTTAAATAAACTTACACTCATCATCCTTTCAGTAATATACTTTTCATCCCTCCTCATCACATGCCCATACCACGCTAATCTATTGCTCCAACTTTTCATCTATTGGTGCTACTTTCAGACTTCTGTGATATACTTTTTTCTTTGAAATTAAAGTTTATTTAGCGATTCAAAATTAAACATATTAAGCATAGCGACATCTATTATTGGAAAACATAAAACATTGCTACCTTATAATTGTAGAAGTAGGTTCATCATAAAAGCGCTACGGAAACATCAAGCGACGTCTGTCGTAAATCAGATGCACTACATATTATTTTAATCTTGAAGTAGCAAATTTTAATTACAAAAAAGAAATATCATTCCGAAACTCAACTGTAATACTTGAACAATAAAGTCTACAATTGAATACCTGTTCAATCACTCAGATAACTGATTACAGCATAGCGGATGTATCATTGATTGACACACGACGGCACTGCAACAATTACTGGGATATGAATGACGTTAATTTTCGTAGTCGACTGGTTACTTACAAATGATGAGTTTCATTGAAATCTTCTGTTTACTAGATAAGGTATAAATTTGGTCACATATATTAAATTAATAATTCAATATTACTTATAAAATAAACTCTATCTGTTAGCCGAGATGGTCCAGTGGTAAAAAACGCGTGAATCTTATCCGATGATCGTGGGTTCAAACCCGGGCAAGCACCACTGAATTTCATGTTCTTAATTTGTAATTATAATTCACCTCGTGCTTGACGGTGAAACATCGTGAGGAAACCTGAATATATCATATTTCACTGACTGTCACATGAGTATTCCACTAACCCGCATTGGAGCGGCGTGAATGAGCTCCTAATCTTCTCGTCAAAAGAGGAGAAGATGCCTTAGCATAACAGTGGGACATTCACATGCTGTTGAAACTCTGTCCGTCTGTTTGTTGTGATTGGTTACGATGACGTCTGAACCAATGAAACTATTTAAGATGATGATAGTTTATAGCTATAAAAAAATCGATCGTTGGAGTAAGACAAAAAAAACATAGAGTCGCATTCAACCTAACAAAATTTTCAGCTTTATAATTTTAGTATAGATATATATTTCTTATTATAACTATAATAAAGAGCAATAAAGGATATAATATTAATATCGCGCACATACAAAGAAGTACAGAGTGGTGAGGAAAGGAGGTGAGACGGCGTAAGAGGGCGTTATGCCTTTGCTGTTAAGGCGTAATAGTCGGTCTTACATCTAAGGCGCGACAATAGTTGTTTGTTCGACAAAATTATGTAGAGCCATTATAAATTATCAATATAATTACATAGTTAGTATTATATTTACTCTATTATTATAATTTGTGAATTGTTTTTATAAGTCTTATGTTAAATCTTAGTTCTAAATATGTAGAGGCCACTCTGTCGCTTTGGTTTACCTGTATATATGTAAGATTTCAAAATATAAAATATTAATCATTATATAAAAATCAATCTATTACAATAAATCGAATTACTACGATGATTACATCACTAAGATATAAGCCTTAAATAAACATAATAAAACAAGAGATGAAAACTCGTCGTAGGCAAAATTAAGCAATATTAAAAACATTCAAATTTCAACCTTATGACTCGGTATTAGAGTGTTATGTTAGCGAAATGATTTTACGACAGAGTATTAATTTTCCGTGGAAGTCAATAAGCCGTTTTACTAAGGCCGTAGCTTTATTTGTTCTTAAGTCTTATCGACTAATCCATCTATGTCATAAAATAGTTACATACTATATATATTTACATATCATTTTTGTTTTAGATAATCCATAACATTATATAGCTATCTATTGAATTTATTAAATTGAATGGAAAGCATATTAGGCTTTTAGAATAGCTGCTGATATTTTTCGACAGTGAAGGATTGTGGTCTTATCCCTACCACTAAGTAAACCTACAATGAGACGCTGTCATGATTAGTACCAGTAGCTATTGACTTTAATTTGCATTTAATGCTTCTATACTATAATATTATTATTAATATAGATAGAGAGATAAATATTAGTCTTAATAATAATGGTCCATGATCATATAAATTGTAAACACAATAATCTAAACTAAAATATTATAAGCTATCAAAATTTGTGTTTCTATCAAAAATGTGTTTTATTAAAAATTTAATGGAGTTTTTATTATATTCTAACGATTCTTAAAATTTCGACACATACATAGATATATACTTATAAGCTTGCAATTTTAATAATTCTTATGTAAATAAAAAGTAAATAATAGTACAACAATATCAACATTTCCTTATTCGTTGTCGTTTGTTGTATTAAAAATGGTTACTTTTCTAACATGATAAAATATATATAATATATATTTTAAGGATTCATGACGATAGGAATAAAAGGAAATATATAAACCAAACTGGGAGCTGCAAAATGTAAATCGAATGCATTTCTGCCTTTCGCTTCAAGTCAGACAAAAATTTCATATTCAAATATTTTTCAGGTGTTTGAAAGACAGAAAAGACGATTAAAAATTCTCTTCTTTTTTATTTCAAAATCATCAAGGTTAAGGTTTTATGTCTTCTTAATTCCTTTTTAACAATAAAGTTTTTTGGACAACTTTTCGCTTTCGAGTAATATTTGGGTCCTAACTCCAAGATAGAGTTGGTAGAGCGTTTGATATTTACTTTTTCTTAGAAATAACTGTTTTTATAGTTTTGTAGCCGAGAAAAGCGGAAATTGCCCAGTGTTAAAAACGCGTTAATCGATGATCGTGGGCTTAAACCCGGGCAAGCACCACTAAATTTCATGTGATTTATTAGCAGTGAAGTAAAACATCTTGAGGAAACCTGCATGTGTCTAATTTCACTGAAATTCTATAAGGGTATATATAAGGGTATTTAGAAGCCAAAAAGGCTTAAAAATTCATTCTAAACATTGTAACAGAGTTCCAATGGGACATACAACCGCAATTACGTGTGTAACCCCTAAAGCGAATTGTGATTTATATTTGATTTAAGTTTTCTGTATGAATATGTGGTAGAGCTTTGTGCAGGCTCGTCTGGGTAGGTACCACCCACTCATCAGTTATTCTACCGCAAAACAGCAGTACTTGGTACTGTTGTGTTCCGGTTTGAAGGGTGAATGAGCCAGTGTAATTAGAGGCACAAGGGACATAACATCTTAGTTTCCAAGGTTGGTGGCGCATTGGCGATGTAAGCGATGGTTAACATCTCTTATAATGCCATTGTCTATGTCATTGTTGGTCTTACCATCAGGTGGCCCATATTGCCCGCCTTACTATGAAATGAAATAAAAAAATATATAAATTATTTATTAATTACTTTTTTAGATAAACATACATTCTACTCTGTTAAACTAAAGCTGCTGAAAATGTACACGTTTGATTGTAGTTTGTTTGTTACGATTTAACTAAAAAACTACGAAACAATGGAATATGCCTAACTATCATAGTTAATACACAATAACACTTTTGTTTAAAGTATTAAATTCGAATACGGGTGGATTCAAATAGTGGTGATATTGGTATCATTATATTAATCATTACGCATATAAATGGTTTGATAATAATTAATTAAGGTTGATTATTTATTTACGTGTAAATTCCGCTTTCAATTATCACGGACGAAGTCGTGGGCGAAGTGTCAGTAATGAATAGAATAATGCTGTTAATACGTTCAATATTGCTTAACGAGTGTATAGTTAAACATTTATTTATCTCTTTCTGTCATTATTGATTTGACATTCGAAAGAAAAAGACAGATCGTTGTTTAACTACTCACCAATAACTATGGCCGTATAATTGAAATAATTATTTTGAAACTCAATACCCGAATCAAAATAAAGTACAACTAGATTGAATTGCTCACCTATGCGTCTACGCCTATGTCACTATTATTTCAAGATTTACGTATTACATCAACTACAACGCTAGATGCGTTGTAGTTGATGTAATACGTAAAAAATAAAAAAACACTTAAAGTAAAATACTTAAAGTAAGGTAAGTAGTAGTAAGTAAGTAAGTCCAAGGTTTGAACGGGTAAAGTAATAGTATTTTTTATCAGCAATTTTTCAATAGCAATTTTAAATTCACGTATCTCAGAAACCGCAAAAGTTAAACTGTCTCTGGTCATGTTAGATTGCCATCCTATTGGATTATGAGATTACAGGTACAGAGAATGCAAGTGTATTTTCGCGCTTTTCGTGTACTATAACTGGCCATTCTTGAAACCGTGTACTTATGTACGCGCGTGAAAAGTTATACTTTAGTATCATTAAGAATGTTTATTATTATTATTCTTTCTATTCCGTCTGCCCAGGTGCGTTGATACCCCCTCCATGGTAGCGTTAAACGTTTAACGCAACCTTGTTGGAAGTCGCATTAGAAGTATAACTATAAACCAGTCAGTAGGACATCAGTATTGATAAAGATTTGTCTTAACTAACCACTAATATTATCAAGTAAAAAAACATACATCCTTGCGTAAAATTGAAGCGCGTTGCTTGTATATGAAATGTTAAACCTTTTTCTCTTTAAGAACAATCCTTTATGTTTCTGCGCGTCAAAGAAACAAAGACTTATACTTCGTATACATTACGCGTGTCATAAAAGGGATTTTATACGAAAGCATTCGTTTTAATATGACAAAGTTCTTTCGTTGTGACAACTTTGATATTATAACGGTCCTTTTGTGTTTATTGATAGAAAAAGATGGGTTTAACTATCAGCTTCATTGTAATTGCTTGTCGTTGTGTTGATGCCTACATTCATTGTAAACTAGCTTTTACACTCAAACGAAAAAGTGAAGGTCAGTGACCTTTCGAACCAAAATAGAACAACACTAAGTATGGCTGTATAATATTTGAAGGATTGTACTTACCCAGATAGGCTTGGAAATACCTTACCTTCATTACCTTACCACTAAGAATAAATAAAAACAGTAGAGTTACAGTAGATAATGTCTCACTCGGTAATATATTTTCTAACCATAGTTATATAGGTCACTGCCAAATAAATTATCTAATATTAGAATATAATAAAGTTATATATAATCTGAATGTCGAAAGCACTTAAAACCACAAAAGTAATTATTAAGAGCTAATCAAACGACTTTTATTAAAACCTCCCATTCTTTTCCAAGTTAACTCATTGACTAACTTTTTTCAATCAACTTCACGATATATTTATATCAAAACTTGATATAACTCCTAGAAAAATATTTTCGAGTAATATATTTTATCAATGACTTTTTTTATTAAATTCATATTAGATTTATTTTTAACTATTAATTCGAACCTGGATAACTGGAATTGTGAGAAAATTGGAATTGTGTTCCGAAAATCGTAATCAAATTCTATTTTGAAATTGGTCATAAAGACTGTTATTGTAACCCTTATTACTTAATTTCCTATTTTATTATATATTTTAATGTTTATTTTTTAATAATCAATTTTTAGTTGCCTTTTTTATATTTTCTTTGGGCAATCTTATCTATTATTATCTTTAGAATAAAACTATTATTTAGCTGTTACTTAATTCTAAATGTACTTGAAGTGTCCTTAACATTATTGAGATAATGTAAAAAAATAGTTACGAGTTGCCTTATATACATTAAGAGACCCAAGGCTTGAGGTATTTACTTAGTTAAGACGTTGAGGATTCCTCAATAAATAACGTAAGAAAAGAGGAATAATTAATGATAAAAAAATTAAGATCTTAGTTATGTCTTTGTGTTATGTTCAGTTTTAATATAAGAAGCAAATTTAAACTAGCAAAATACACAATAAAAATAATAAATAATATTGATTGTCTCCCCAAAATACGTTAAAAGAAAAAAGAGAAAGGAGTTTTTATTAATTCAAAACTTGGGTCATGGGTATCTATTCCTGGATTACAAAGGAAGTGACCTCATAATCAAGCGTTAGGGGCTGTTTTATGGCCTTTCTCCTTCATTGTATCCTAATATGATATATGTCGGAGTGAGTTTGTTTGTTTGTTTTCACATTTTAACTTCTCAATCGATTGTTTAATTCTACATACACATTGTAAGACTCCTTATACAATATGGTTGAAGTCACGGGAGAAAATGAGTCGTAAATAAAATTATTTTACGGCACAAACGAATTATTATTATTCTGTGACAAGTGTCACAATAATCAGATGAGACATTGACGGGTGAAAATAAAACAAAATAATTTTCACATTTCTATTTCTAGTAAGTATCTCAAGGTTCCTTTGATTGATGACAGTAAAATTGATTAGGCTCGCTTGTAAAAAGTGAGGGCAAATAACGTAAAAAAATGTTTTCTTTGAATCGTATTATTATTATATCAGAATATAGGATTATTTTGTTCGTTACTAAAAAGAAAGGTACGAATATACCAAGCGATGTTACAGTGGATATAAATTTTTAACCTTTTTTAATTAATAAATAATTCACGTATTTTCTTTTTATTTTTATCTCGCAACCTGTGCTTATCACCATAGTTTTTTCCCATCCAATTATCATATTCCCACAGGCGTATTCTCTTTTCAATAAATTACATTTATCTTATTTTAATATGACAATTTGTGTTGTGTGGTTGATAATGTAGTTACAATTATTGTTATTTTTGGAGTCGATGTCAGCCAAGAAAACACTTTAATTTACCTTGCAATAATACTACTGGAATCTTTTAAAAACAAACAAAAACTTACACATTACAAATTGACTTTTATTCGCCTCGTTAAGTTGCGCGTGCGACACAAGCACATCTCACCTATAACTATGTATGTAGTTATAAGCCCACCTTTGCTGACATCGACTCCAAAAATAACAATAATTGTAACTACATTATCAACCACACAACACAATCGTACCTACATATTGATGAGTAGAAAATAGTAAGTTAATTATCAAATTATGGAAGAATACGGAATTATTTTTTTACTTTTTAGTTCATATTAATTTGTTTTTCCTTTGAAGTCGGTTTTTGTTTTGTTAAGATTTTTGTTTATTTATGCAGCATTACATTCTAAATAGGATTATTAAAGACGATAAACAGCACAGCTATGAGCCGCTGTATTATAATTTGTAAATGAAATAATAATTTATTATTTATATACAATAAAATATGAAAGTTTTTCGAACTACCCACCTAATGCGTTTATCTTGTTCACAACTTCGGCGTTTGTTAGTTTCCGCAACTTTGATCACGTTTCGAGTATTCGATACATCTTTTTCGTGTTTCTGTGGACGTGCTTGAAATGTTATATGAAAAATAATATTTGTGTCGTTTCAAGTAGATTTTTTTTGGAATATGTAGGCAGACTGGGAAATTGTTGATTGTCGACTGGCAGGCCAGCTAATGGTTGTAAAATTAATATTACCCTTCCCAATGATTTATCAGGAAGGTTTAGGTGTATAATTTATTTATATGTAAATGCGAATTGGAAATGTACTATTTGCATGGTACGATTTGGCTTTATTGTGTTGTTATTATTATATTTCTTGTACAGAATTCATGCAAATAAAGACTTATTATTATATTTTTAATTTTATTATATTTATTAATACAATTATACAAACAGAATGTAATGATGATAAACATTAAAATAACGAACATAGACCGTGTAGAACGATGTCATCCATTAGCGAAGACCGTATGAGAAATGATAAATCATGCTATAGTTTTTGCGTTCAGACATAGAAACAGATGCAGCGGACATTGTTCTATAATAATATAATTTTAGCATCAAATAAACAAAATCAAATTAATCCAACAATTTTTTTAATGGCCATTCTTTATAATATACTTTTTTAAATATGACACAAGTAAAGTTCTATAAAGCGCAACGCGGCTTTTAGACGTATTAAAGTAACATTCTTTCTAGGAACTTTAAAAGAACAACGTTCCTTTGAAATCTTTTAAGTATACGTCGGATCGTTAGGTTAAAAATTCTTTTACTGCGTTTCTGAGTCAAAGGATCTTATTTTCAAAGACTTCTGTTACATTTAAACTTTTCTAGTTTGGTACTTTCTGTACATTGTGTTTCTTATCCGATTTGTCATCATGGAGTACAATGTGGCCCATTTGTGGGCAACGATCTAAAGTATGTGGTCGAAGAATTTATAAGTAAAGTAGGTTTTAAGGTTAGCATGTGAATGTTCCACTCCTGGGCTTTGGCATCTTCTCCTTTTTTTGAGAAGAAGGTTTTTTTGGATCGTATACCACCACGCTGCTCCAGTACGTGTCATTCTGTCTGTACATATTTTTTTCACCTAATTTTGTTATAAATAATCAATTTATGATGCAGTGATTCCCATTATACTATTTTTTCATATTTGTCTGTCTGTCTGTCTGTCTGTCCTTCTGTATGTCTTCTCATAACTCAAGAACGGCTTGACCAATCTTGATGAAAATTCGTATACACATAGAACATGTGATGGCGCAAATGTTAGGCCATAGGCCATCGGTAAATCCTACGGTATCTTATGAAATTAATTTCAAATCGTTAATTACGTATTTCTTTATCAGAAGCCATATGTGTGTGTATGTGTGTGTGTGAGTGTGTGTTATAATAGTAATAAAATAATTTATTATATTTTTATTAATTATACGCGGGTGAAGCCCCGGGGCACAACTAGTTACTTATAAACGAAGTCAGTGTGGGACATATTTAGCCAAGTATTACGTAATGTGCGCGTGTTATATCAGCTTGATTACTAAATGTCACAGTTGTTTTGTATCTTGTTAGATAAAATCATCTTCCATTACGAAACTTATTCATTACACTTCATAAGGGTCGCTTAATACATGTGTCTTCATAATTCGTAGCTTGTAAGGATAATGTAAACATAAATAATATTGTAGCGACATCTATCTCGCCACATACGAACTAAGAACTGACGTATCCTACATCGCGATATTAAAGTTATCAGAGCAATTGTACATATATACAATAACGCGACAACAGCCGTTGGGGGGCAGTAGCCCACCAGACAGGAGACCCGTCTGGTCGGAGGATCCTCCCTTTTCAATGGTGGATGAGGAACTGTTCCTCTAGCCCCCAAAATATAATACTGTTAAAGAAGGTGGTTTCCAATAAAGATTCTTTACAAATTCGTTTTGATAAATATATACTATGAATGAAATATATGAATCCTGATGACGCTCGAAGTGTCAGTTAGCTTCTATATATAACCCTCCAGACAATTTTGGTGACGGTGGCCAATCACATGAGAGATTAGCCAACTGCACAGGGCGTATTATAGTAGACAATTGGTGTGTGCGCAAACACAGGCGCAAAGTGCATTCCTTGAGTGCTATCCTCACTAACTCTCATAATCAGATGGGACGGCAATCCGACACGACCGGAAAGTGTTTAGGCGCAGTACTAACGGCTTCCGTGCTTACCGAGGCACGGGAATGTAAACACTTCCAATTTCTAGACTCCGAGCTGCTATTGAAAACTTTCGACAGAAAAACTCAATAACCTTTTTACTGCCCCTACCTGGGATTTGAACCCAGGGCCTCCGGGTCTTTGGCCTTACATCTAGCCACTAGACCAGCGAGGCAGTCAAGTCTCCATTTACCCCCTATTATTTACCGAACACTAAGGTGTTTATACATTAATAAGTAAATGTGATAAAATTTAGAGTGATACGAGAATAGTATCACTTGGCCCCTGGGATTACTAAACTATCCTACTGTAGTAAGTCTTCGAGTAATCAACTTAAAAGTTATATCAAAATTAAACGAGGAACTTTAAAAAAAACGTAACCACTAAACGTGATCGCTTGGAGTAAATATATTTTCATAGTTTAAAATATCATAGCATTGCTTAAATGCTTATAGACATTGCTTAGGGGCGGCTGTTTTGTCAAACACTGATTTCTTTCTTTAATATATTGATCGAAAAGGATTGAAATATTATGGTGCATATTTTCACTCACAAAGATAGCCATCTGGACTATCTCATATATTACGTAGACTTGTGCTGTATTATCGAATTGGGACCGTGTCCTGTAATGGTGTATACACTGTTTGTAAATAAATAAATTAATTTTTTGGAGCTACTATAACACAGACAGAGACACAGATACACTTTTTACGTCAGAGGTTTAGTATTATATTAATATCCTGGGACAATATTCACACACAGCCATCTGATACCAAAATAAGCAGAGCTTGTACTATAGAAATCAGAGAACTGATATACTCCATATACTTTTTCTTTTTGTAAATAAATACCATATATAGAAAAATTACACCCAGACTCAGGATAAACAGACATGTTCATGCACACAAATGTCTGTCCTGGATGAGAATCGAACCCACGACCTGCCGCGTGAAAGGCAAGGCACCGTCAAAAAAAGAAGGATAGGATTGAAAGTTGAAGAGTGACATATATATCATCAACATATTATGTTTAAAACTGGCTCTGCCTCGTTGGTCTAGTGGCTTGATATAAGGCCGCAGACTCGGTAGTCCTGGGTTCAGTTCCCAGGTCGGGCCAATAAATAGTTATTGGGGTTTTCTGTCAGAAAATTCTCAGTAGCAGCCCGGAGTCTGGAAGTTGGAAGTGTGTACACTCCCGTGCCTCGGAAAGCACGTTAAGCCGTTGGTCCTGCGCCTGAACTCTTTCCGGTCGTGTCGGATTGCCATCCCATCGGATGATAAGAGCTAAGGAAAAGCACTCTGCACCTGTGTTTGCCTACACACTTGTGCACTATAATATCTCCTGCGCAGTTGGCTAATCTCGCTTGGGATTGGCCGCCGTGGCCGAAATCGGTCTGGAGGACCTTACTTACTTATGTTTAAAAGCTTCAATGTTACAGACATACCAACAGACGTAGCAGATATACTAGTTACGTCAAGGGTTACTAAATATTAATATTCAGTTGAACGCCACATCCATTCAATACAAGAATACCTTTATATATGGTACTTATACTTACGTTGGCTAATGTCGTACATGGCATTAACACGGTTTTGTCGCATGTAACAAGACAGACATGTTTCAGGCTGCGTTTAAATGGATATGACGTGCGGAACACAATTAATATAAAACCAATAAAAAATAAACTAGTTAAATGTACAAAATAAAATAATAAGTACTGAATACAAATATGTGTATTAAAATAGTTAACTTGTAACTTAAAATAAATAAAAATTTTAACAAAACAAAATATATATAATATAATATATAATAATAATAATAACTTGGGACATTATTCACACACGGCCATCTGATCCCAAACTAAGCAGAGCTTGTACTATGGAAACCAGACAACTGATATACTACATATACTACTTTTTCTTTTGTAAATACATACTTATATAGATAATTACACCCAGACTCAGGACAAACAGACATGTTCATGCACCCAAATGTCTGTCCTGGGTGGGAATCGAACCCACGACCTGCGGCGTGAAAAGCAAGTGTCTTACCAACCACGCCAAAAACTTACTTCAAGGGAAAAACAAATTAATATGCACTAAAAAGTAAAGAAATATTTGCGTATTCTTCTATAGTTTGATAATTAACTTACTATTTTCTACTCAATCACGATTGTGTTGTGTGGTTGATAATGTAGTTACAATTATTGTTATTTTTGGAGTCGATGTCACACTTGTGCACTATAATATCTCCTGCGCAGTTGGCTAATCTCACTTGAGATTGGCCGCAGTAGCCGAAATCGGTTAGGAGGACCATTATTTATACTATACTAGCTGTGGTTTATTTACAGGCTACAGTTTTGGTTAGTATATTATATACACAGTAGAGTATAGACATAGTATATATTATCAAAGTTATCACTTAACTTGTACAAGGCGGTAGGCCAATTAGATACTTATGCTAATAGGACAGTACACACTCATAATCTAGACACTACTTAATATACTAATAATGGCATTCATTTAATCTTTGCAAGATTAAACTTTCTTAACATAAAATACATATGAAGGAGAAATTGTAGGAAATAAAAAAAAAGTAAGACGATATCTACTAAACTGACTTGTTCAGTAGCGATAGCACTTGCTGCCGAGACTCGATGAATAATACATTCTCATTGTGAATTCAAAAAACCGATCTAATTCCGCCTTATCCTTACCTGCTTGTAGTGTGACCATGATTCCTGATTTAATTAATATAATATGATTCATATTTTTTCTATAATATTTAAAGCAATATCAATTATTTTGGTAGAAGCTTTAAATATTTAAATCAATAAATTTCCGTCTCTGAAAGGTCCTGCGCAAAATGCTTGATAGTAAAAATCTATTGAGAAATTTAAATTTTCCAATAAATAAAATCAAAATTACCTACCACCGTTTGGGAATATATATTCTGCACCAATTTTCGACTCGCGAAGTCAATATATTCGATTAACGTTCTATGTTTACTAACGTTGTTTGTAATGCTGGCTGGTAATAAACATGCAGGCACATTTAGGCAACTTTAAAATAAATTTAAGATCACATACATGAAATACATTCGTCTATTCATAAAAATATTAAATCGTCTGTGTATATACAAATACGAGAAAATAAGAAGAAAGTGTACACAGAGCATCCGAGCCTGTAATAAAAATAGACGTTACTCCTGGCTGCTTGATTTTTATGTTACCAGTAAAATGACTTATATTCTTTTTTCAAATTTCTTATATTACAATTTTCATTTTTTGTTAGCCATTATGTATGATACCCCGCTGCGGCATTTATGATGCGTTTGGCTGTCATATGGAGCTTTACACTAGTCAAACATAATAAGCTTGTTTTTCATTGAAGAATTCTAAACGAGCTACTAGGTATATAATCTACTTCAAATATCGACCAAAAGTGAAGTAATATCATTATATTTTAATTGATAAGCGTTTGTCCTGAAATTTCCAAAAGGCTGGACACCAAATTCTGAAGAATATTATGTCTTCTAGAGTTCGTAATATTTTTGTAAAAAAAGGGCTTTAACTCTTTGATGACATACGCGAAAAGTATTGTTGGATGAGAACTGAATACATAATATGTATTCATTTATACTCTGTACAGTTCATTTTAGTGGACCAAATTCTCAAAAAAATATTAAAATAATTTCGTGTTTTGTCTGGTGCAAGCTCGTCTGGGTAGGTACAACCCACTCATCAGATATCCTACAGCAAAACAATAGTTCTCGATATTGTTGTGGTTTGAAGGGTGAGTGAGCCAGTGTAATTACAGGCACAATGGACATAACATCTTAGTTCCCATGGTTGTTGGCGCATTGGCGATGTAAGCGATGGTTAACATTTCTAACAAAGCCATTGTCGATGGGCGTTGGTGACAATTTACCATCAAGAGGCCCAAATGTCTTCCGATACAATAAAAAAAACGGAAAAAAATAATCGGCTGAAAAACAGGAGAAAAAGCAACTATAGACTGCAGTGCTATTCTGTAAAAACTCGTTTCATTACTCACCCTTCAAATGTTGACAACAGACTTATGGTGTTATACTATTTTGATGCTTGTTTTCTTAAAATGTGATAATTATTATGACCAATATCGCATATCACTTTCTGACGTTTACACCCATTTTCTACAGTGAGTTTCGAGTTTTGTTATTACAGAATATAATATAATCTATATCTATGTATATATAGACAAAATTAACATAAACGAACTCATATACAACGCTTGTTTAATATAAATTCAAAGTGGAGTTTTACCATCGCATACAAAAATGATATTTATTTCTCTTTTAAGAAGATAAATGGTTATTTCTATTACTCCGAAAACATTACAATTTCTTTGTAAATGTCTTTTCGTTCATGGAAGTTAATGAAAATAAAATTTCTGAATAAAATAATGATGTTTTCGAATAATTATGTTCCGTTTCTGAACATAATAAATTCCTTTTATTCATCTTCGTCTTATGTGAGTTGTTTTTACCTATTTTTAATTTATTAATATTTTTTTTCTGAATATATTTGTATTCTTACAATATTTTCATCGGTACCCAGTTTGCCAATCATTGGGAATATATTGTACCAAACGGTGCGGTTCCAATAATTTGTCTAAGTTTTTGCATTAAAAAAAAAGGTGTGTGTGCGATTCACACACGATAGAAGTGAAAGTTCAGCAAATCGTCCAAAGAAATAATATAAAATAGTATGTATATTTCTGTCTCATTCTTTGCTTCATCCTACACATTTTTGTATTTGTGTCTTTTACCTGTCGTTTTTTCCGTTGCATCCGGTTTGAAATCACAACGATTCTAAAGAAGTTTCACTTCAATAATTCTTAAGGTTTATTTTTGTTGTAAGTTTTCCTAAAATTACCTTTATAAATGATGTGATATAATGAAACGTAATTTTAGGAGGAGTACGAATTGATGACGTACAAAATCGTGTAGAAGTATCCAACTTCCTAGAACCATTCAGCTAGCACTTACGAAACGTTTCATACACCATTGCGTTATTACGTATTCTCTGCACATATGTAATTCCAGTTTGAAGATTTGAACATTATTTACAATCCACATCATCTGATGGTGAGTGGTCAACACTGCCACCAAGTAAAAATTAGAAGGAGATATGATTCATTCGTTATATAGTAATGTATTTGCAAATGACTTAGGAACGCCCTGATATGTATATTAGACTTATCATTCTTGTAATATCGTGTGGCATATAAAAAAGAGGGCGGCACGTCATCATATTTATCATTATCATTATCATAGGTAACAAAAGCAGCAGAGCAGAGATGGCCCAGTGGCTACAATGCGTGAATCTTAACCGATGATCGTGGGTTCAAACCCGGGCAGGCACCACTGAATGTTCAAGTGCTTAATTTGTGTTTATAATTCATCTCTTGCTTGACGGTGAAGGAAAACATCGTGAGGAAACCTGTATGTGTCAAATTTCACTCAAAATTCTGCCACATATGCATTCCACCAACCCGCATTGGAGCAGCGTGGTGGAATAGGCTCCAAAACCTCCCCCCCCCCCAAAAAGGAGAAGAGGCCTTAGCTCAGCAGTGGGATATTCACAGTCTGTTACTTTAGGTATCAAAAGGTACACATTTATTTCCATCAATTTCATCGTTAAATTTAATAAGAACAGAGAAAGATCAAATGCAGACCGACCGCACATGGCTTTACTTACTTAACCGATTTAAGCTGTGGCCACACAAGCGTCCGTAGTGGTTTATATAATCCTAGCGATTATGTATGCAGGCCGTTAATCTGCTTTGAGTTTTAAGAGCAAATTGTGTCATTATGAAGATTCATCACCTATTAGGCTCGCTATTTACTATAGTATATACTTATGTAAAGTTATGGTTGCGTACCTCATTAATGTTTATTGATAACGTTAGTGAACAGCTCCACTTTCATAATGTATAAGAGGTAGTTTAAAAAACGAAATGCTAGTGATTATATTTTTACTATTGAAAAGAGGCAAACCTTTTTATATAATGTTTGTGTGAATGATTTTCGCGTACTTAATATTTGGGAATCTCATCGTAAAATGAACTTGAAATATTGTTATAAATATTTAAATCACCAGGACTTTTCACAATTTTTTTCAATGTCGAGATTTTGGGTATAGAACGAAGGTAATTGATGAAATGTTTTTTTTTTAGAAAATGAAGAGCGCACACGCGTATCATAAATATAACCTTCTCGTGTCAGAAATATTGCACTCGAACGATACATTTTATATTGCACATCTTTAACTTAGATATCAATAAATACTTGAAATATTAAAACTGGTAACACGAAATATATAATAGTTTTTTTTATTTATTTTTTTACTTATCAATACCACATTATCTTTGGTATATAATGAAAATAACCTGAAAATGTTTTCTTTACTTTATACTTCATCTTGTGAGATGAAAAACCTCTCAAAGTTCAAAAACAAGTAACCAACTCAACACAATGTAACAAACACTTAACAACAACCGACAATTAACCTTATATATAAAGCAATAAAGACCAAATTTCTATGTACGTGTATTCAACTAATTACGCGTTTTCGCTAATGAGATGGAATTTTAAACCAGCTAAAGATAAATAGGGAGACTGATTAAAGACACTCGTTATCGCTGAAGACGACGAAGATAGAATTTTGTCAATTACGGTATTAAGGTCGGCGTACATTACACTTTGTAACTTAAGCTATGTAAAACGGCTTTATGTCTTAGTTCTAATCATAACTGAGCTGAGATGACTCAGTGGATGAAATTCAGTTAGATATCCATAAACCCACATTAGAGAAGTTTTTTTTGGAATCAGGTGTAAATGTTTTCGCCAAGAGGAGAGGAGACATTTGACAGCAGAGAAAAACTTATTGGCTGTTATTTTAATAACCCAGCAACCTCGCAGGACTAGATAGCTAACATCATAAACAACAACTTTTGTTCTACGACTTCGGACATAACTCAATACATGTCAAAATAATTATTTAACAAGTTTTTGTCGTACTGTCGTGACATTTTTAGGTCTATATTTCCTTCATAAACGAAAAGACGATGCGAAGCGTCGATCTTTGCGATGCGCGTAGATTTATAAACGTTCAAGCGGGAAATTAAATTAATAATTATTTTTGTATCAAAATAAAATTTAACAAATTATCAAAAGTCTTAGTTATACTTGTCTTTACCTCGTTTCTATCGACTGTCAAATGACATTTAAAAACTGATGAAGGATTAAAATGATAAAGCCCAGTCACAAGGATCCTATCTATAAGCAATCATAAACAAAATCGAATGAGGCTTTGAATTTTCAAAGATTTCAAAGGCCGATCATACGTTGCATTGATCTCGTAAAATGACATTTCCATTTCTATATATTAAGCTGGATAAGACATATTCGGATTCCTTCTCTTGAACCGTTTGAAATAAATTTCTGTTCTATATTCAAATCCTCGAATTTTATTTCGTAAATTTCGTTGTTGTATTTCAATAAAAAATACGACGAATATAAATTGAAGGAATATAACATTATACGTCACACATATATAAAGGGAGTGTTAGCCACATTTTTGATGAACTGAAGAAAGAATTCGGATTGCATGGTGCAATTCCAAATTTAAATTTTTACCAATAATCGAAATCGTGGATGATCTATAAAAAATTAAAGGTTATTTTTGTGACTAACATTCAATTTCTTCTTCAAATCGGAGACTTGATGTTCAACAATAGATTGCGACTAGCCGAACACGTGATTCTCAATCTTCGATGATAGTGGGTTCGTACCCAGACAAGCAAGACAAACAAAATACAGCGAGTATTTTCATGTTTTTAATTTGTGTTCATAATTCATCTTTTACTCGATGGTGGTGGTGGTGGTACATTGCGACGAAACCTGCAAGTAGTTTCTTTTAAATTCTGCCACATACCAAAACTTCTCAAAGGGAAAGAAGAAGCCCTTAGCCCAGCTGTGGGACAATCCCAGGCTTCTCTTAGCTTTACTTTAAATTTGGTAAACAATATCAAAATCCTGCGAAGCTTGGTCACATTGCTAGTGTGTTTCATTCTTGCAGTGTAATTTCAGGCACAAGGGACATAACATCTTAGTTCCCAAGGTTGGTGGCGCATTGGTGATGTAAGTGTTGGTTAACATCTCTTACAATGCCAATGTCTATGGGCGTTGGTGACCACTTACCATCAGGTGGCCCATATGCTCGTCCGCCTTCCTATGAAACAAAAAGAAAACATAACTAAACATAAACGTGCGCACAACAAATTCTTGGCAACAGTTGTATATGAAAATAAAAAAAATAACTCAAACAGAACATGGCTCCAGTCAACACTAGTTGATAATAATTTTCGGTTGAAATATATGATATTTCATCTCAAACAATGCGTTTCACCTTTTTGCTGAACCTAACTAACCGTGTCAGTTTCTTTTCATCCAGAATATGAAAGCATATTTATATTTACTGTGAAAATAAACATTGAAGATATTATATTTACTTTTGTTATAAAAGACTTACTGGATTGAACGTGTCAAATATTCAAAGAAATATGAAGTTCAAATTTCGTTAGCATTATTATTTTGGAGGGTAACAATTTGGCGGCTCAAGGAAATTATTCAGACAATTTGTTCGCACTCAATTAGTCACCTAAATAATCTATTACCTTATTTAAAAAAAAAATACTGTTTTTTTTCACTTATTGCTGAACACAAGCTGGTTACATGTATAGTTAGATACGTGATTAAGATTTTCCATCCATTCCATTCCATAGATTCTATTTATTTTTTAAAGTGGATACAATAAATAAAGTCTAAAATCGAACCTGTTATTTGAGATACTTTGATTTCAGCATTATTTCTATTTAATGTACATAAATATAAAATTTACGCAAAGTGGCTGGTATACGCAAAGTGGCTGGCAGGGGATGGATATTGAGAGCTGAAGATCGAGCTCAGTGGCGTCCCATTGGAGAGGCCTATGTCCACCAGTGGACAACCAAAAGTTGATGATGACGGGATATATAATTTAAGCTAAGCCCTTTACATATCAAATGACAAAGCTCATTATTGAACTAGTTATGAATTTCATTTCAGTTTATATTGAAATCGAGTACATTCAAAACAACTGTATATAAAAAAAAACTGACGTGAACCATTGACTCCTACTGTTTTTATATGATTCATCATCAACTAGTACAATTTTTGAAAGATATATGATTGAAGAAATTCTACTCAACATATAACCCACAATGGAGCAGCGTACTGGAATAATCTTCAAATCTTTTTCACTAACAACAGAGGAGGTATTTTATTCGTCCTATTTTTGTATTGCAATATATATCATAATATGGGTTATGTAGTAACCCAAGACATTGGATAAAGTACAACTGCAAACTGGTTTCTTATCATACTAAAATAAGATAATGAACATGTTTTGTACGAATATCCAATTTATCTTTTCATTCTAATATTTTTCACTGACTGTTAGTATTTTTATTAGTCCCTGTATTAAGTTTCCCGTTTCAAAGCTTGAAATCTAATCAAAGTTATGTTTTGCTACTTCAAGTTTAAAAGGAGCTAGTTAAAATGAACTAATGCAATAAAGTTTGTCAGCGTTATGAAAGAATTTTCTAGAAATTCATACGATCCATATTAAAAGCAACAAAACTTGCCAACTATCCATATTAAAATTCTGTTGGGAAGGAGTACGCTTATGAGAATTTTAGCATAATATGCCTTCGTTTGAGAAAACTCGTTCGAAAGTGAGCTTTACTCGAATAGTATTAAGAGTCACTAATGTGAGGTGTTGATAGATCAACTTCGAGCATATATTTTAAGTTTCAGCCACTTACCTGTTGAAAATATCAAGTATAATATCTGAATCAGCCAGAATTTTGAAGGTGTCTATTCAGAATACAGCTTACGTTATCGCAAATATATTGTTGCGAAAGCAATGAAGTTTCATAAGGTGTATATTTTAAGGCGAAGGTGTAATAAAATAGGTCCTTGTACACCGTGTTATTACTTCTTCGTAGTATGAGTTTGATAGTTAACTTTCAGCTTTCCTAATCTTTCTAGAGATTAGCCATTGGCTGAAATCGTTTCGAAGGACATTAGTACTTCATTTTCGTTCCACCATAAAATAATCTTAACACGCCCAGAAAGTATATGTGAAAAAAATACTAATTCCATATTAAGGTTTCTATTACCTTCTTATACCACACGAAATAAGATCTTCGAAATACCAAACGCGTTCTCTATAACCCGATAAATAATGTACCGGATAGAGCTGGCTTAGTGTTTCGTACCATCGACGAAATAACTAACATAGTGCTCTAAGTTACTCTTCGTAAATATTTTGTAACATTTTCGTTAGCAACATTTTAGTTTAAGGTTATGTGATAAGATAAAACTTCTTAGACGTTGTGACTAATTGTTTTATTTGTGGTGGTATTTGGTATTTAAAGCGTTATATAAATTGTCTTATTTGAGTGGCATTATAAAAAAAAAACTTAGTAATCAGTATCGAAAAAACTTAAAAGAAAATCTTTTAAAACATTTTCAAAATAGAAATATTAGTTACTGCTACATTGGGAAGCTAATTACGTGTACGCTTTTTTTCCGCACCACGTTAATAAGTAGCAATGACGACTAATAGGTGATTGCTTCACAGCTCACTAAATGTATCACAAATTATAGAGACACATGGCGAACGATCTTTAGGCAAACAACATCCCTGCCGGTAATTTCGTAATACTATATAACACGACCGCTTTGACAAGAGTGCCACGAAGAAGATGAAAAAGAATAAAAATATCTATGTCACAGTTGAATACCACGGGATAGCTTAAATAATCATAGGTTTCTGACTATTAAAAAAATCATAGCACCGTTTATTTTTAGTATTAGCATTATGCTACTTTTAAGTGCACAGCACAGGTATTATATTATAAGGTCAACGACCTCTTCTCTGTTGCTTGAAATATATTTTCTTTTTCTCATTATATAACACATCAATGATAATGAATGACAAATAACACCCACGAGATTATTACGTATCAATATTACGTCGCCTCAGATATGTCAGCACTCAGCTGAATTCGAATTTTCCAATTTTCTACATTCATCCTATTACAATTTTCTGATATGTTATTATTGATGATATTATATTTCTATATAAAAATCTTTGCAAAGATTTTGTTTGATAAATATTTTTGAACTTTTTACCTTTGATTATATTATGTACATCTGATTTAGTGTTACGATTAAATTTTTATTATGTTTAAGTAAATGAATTCGTTTAAATAAATTTAGAAACTGCAAACATTGGGTCTGCAAACTTTCCACTCTTATCCCATTTTTAGGTGTGGTTTCCTAAATGATAACGTAAGCATTTCACTGAAAGAATAAAAAAAAATGTGTACGAATTCACGAAGTTAAACAAACTGATAACCTCTTAAAGAAGTTGGTTAAACATTATAAATAAATTTCAATGAATATTTCGCTTTAAACGGTATTCAATGTACACACACACACACACACACACACACATAATCAAACAAGTCTGTGTCTTTTCGTGAACAGCGACATCTATGTAACTACAGACGAACCATGTTGCTCTTGCAGGGGAAACTGAAAAAGGCCTGCAAGCTTTTGGTGTTGAATCGTACGTAGACGTAAGTCTGAATAATTTTAGTACATGGAAAATCCAATAGATGGCGCCGTTTCAAATCTAATTTACGATTTAAGCTTAATATAATATTTGATTATTATAGTTAAATAGCAAATTATAGGAATTAATAGTTGAATGTTAGTTTTTTTTTCTTATTTAATTTCGGGACCTTTGTCCTACACAGGCACGTAAGTCTCATGTCCCTTCTTCCTTTTTTTTAAACATTACTCAGTATTTAAAGCTTTTAGAAAAAATATGCAAGTTGATTTTTTTTATGTAAGAGGAGTGCAACGAGCAGGAAGCTCACCCGATGAAAAGTGACTACCACCACCCATGGACATCTGCAACATCCGATGACATGCAGGTGCGTTGCCGAACTTTGAGGAAAGAGTACGCTCTCTTCTTGAAGGTTTTAATATCATATTGGTATATTTCGATCTTATGTCACATATGTATATTAAAATACACATGTACATAAAACAACATACTTCAATCAGAAATGTCAAACTTATATATATTACATATCAAAACATATGAGAACGAGATGGTCGTCTATAACTTTATTTACGTAAATTAAATTTCTCGGCAGAATGTAAAATGTTTTGACTACTTTCTACTGAGGATCAATGGCAGATGATATTAACAGTCTACTAATATTTTTAAAAATGTTATCAATAATTTACACGCACAAGGGTCATATTAGTTTCCAAGTTTGGTGGTGCATTAGCGACGTAAGAGATGGAAAACATTTACAAAGCCAATGTATATAGGCGTTGGTGACCACTTACCATCAGGTGGCCTACACGCTCGTCCGCCTACCTATGCTATACAAAAATTAATAAAAAACCTTACAAACATATAAGATCATCAGGAAAGAACAAAAAAGTTTTGACTATTTTTTATGTTATATATATATTATAGCTATTTGTTCTTTCGCCGTACATATTTTTTGCCGGATCAGTGCGCAATCGGTTAGCAGTTACCGCATGTGTACATACTATAAAGTAATTTATTTTTCGACTTAAACTCTCGTGTTCCTTAACATATGTATATGTTTCAAGTACGATTAGTATAAATATGAAAAAGGAGAATGATTAAGAGAGAAAATTGTTTTTTTATCGAGAAGATCAGGTGAATATTTCATTTTTAATTTTGAAATTGATTTATCAAAACCAAACAAAATAATAGCAATTTTGATGAAATGTTCTATGTCAGAAACTAATGATTACAAGTTACTAGTAGTAGTAGGTAGTATATATTCTATCCTATAATTAATTCTTAACAAATATCCTATGTTATGAATACATATATTTAAAGATAAGTATAATTATTAAACGCATTTACAAAATCGCTAATGCTTAAAAACGAAAAGGCAAAGTCACATCTGGCGTTATGGCATTATGACCTAAATTTGTAAAGGGAAGATTCGAAAGCATCTGTTACGTGTAATATAGAAAAAACTAACCTATTTCCATGTATTAATAAGGTTGCATTTTGAATAACAGATTTCATCTTGCTTCTTCAAATACAATATGCACATTTTTTGCCCTTGAAAGGAACTATTATGCAAATCAGTTGAATATCAAGGGATACTTCGAAGGGGATACAAGACCAATCAGTTTTTTGCTTAAGTAGAATCATTAATTTAAACATCCATGTATCGCTGTCGCTGTCCACTGTTGGATGAAAGTCTCCCCCAAAGATTTTTTTGTGTACAATGAAGATAATGTTATTATTATTGATAAATTACGTACATTTTTGCTGTTGATTCTGTCGCTTAATGAAAGTCTCGAAAGCAAGAAACGAAATGTCATTTGTGTCAAGCATTTTACTAATTTCGCGAAAATCCAAGATTAATTTCTTAAAAATTTAAGAGAAAATAATGACGGTTTACAGATCAGATTGGTATTGGCATTGATATTCTACTTAAATAGCTAATACAGTTTTTTCAGTCTTCTTTTTGCCTTGGATTTAATGATTCATTACTGCATCATCTTGATGGTCACTTCGTATTGGATGGCATAAAACGCTCTAATACTTACGTCAAATTGAGGGCGTTAGGGAAAAAAATAGATACATTATATATATATTTTAATTAACCTGATTCATTCGTTGTGCATTCAAATTCGATATGAAATTTGTTTCAATGCAATTTATTCGAACGAAATCATCCAACGAATCGTGAAATCGATCAGATGAAGCCGAACGAAAACGTCAAATAAATCGTTTGTATACTCGTGATTGATTTAAAATATACGCAAATAAATCCGACTTTTTTTACCAAGCTCGATTAATTTGAAATTTTTAAATCCAGAACATAACCTGAACTGACATTTTTAGCCTGTGGATAACCTAAAGCATTATATATATTATAAACAAAAACTTTTTGCTGGCGCTACGGTGATCCAGTCCGGGTATATGTACATTACCCGAACTGAATCAACGATCCGGGATAAGCTTCAACCTACGCCCAATTTAATCCTAAAATTTAGATTGTAATGGGTAACAAAAACATTGATACAATAAAAGATTAAATACACTTACGGCCGAGTACTGAAACGTCATTCAAATATTAAGTACCACTTAATTATTTGAGACGCCGTTAGTTTAAAATTTCAGATACTAAATTCGGCCGTAAAGGTCTATCCATGGATGCACAAGTATCATAGATAAATTTAAAAAAATGCCTTAATGAGAGGAGGTTTTGCTACGTTTACCTACTGCTACTAAGGAGGAGGCGATACGCTGTCATCAATGATTTTTCATGTCCTTAACTTGGGTTTATTCATCTCATGCTCGGGGGTGAAGGAAAACATCTTAAATGTATACGATGACAATTCATTCTGCAGCGGAGAACCGGTCCAAATCCTAATTATAGAAGACATTTGGACAAGTAAATTACTTAAAATGTAATTCGATAAGGTTAGTTTTTATATTGTGTTCCATATTTTGTGAAAAATTTGAATGCTTAGAAACCACTGGCGCTGATTGTTACTATTTTATTGGCGGTTACAATGAACCTATGTATTCGATGATGTATTCGGACAAAACGTATGATTTTAATAATTGAACAAGTTTGTAATGAACGAAAAAATAATGTAATTGTTCACTGTAGATTATTCTATGTGAGCTGACTGTACCCATTAGTGACCAATGGCGTCACAACTATTTTATCTAAATAGCTATTTTTTATAGCATAGGTAGAACGAACATATGGGCCACCTGATGGTAAGTGATCACCAACGCCCATAGACAATGGCATTGTAAGAAATGTTAACAATCGTTTACATCGCCACCAACTTTAGGATCTAAGATGTTATGTCCATTGTGCCTGTAATTTCACTGGCTCACAAACCCTTCAAACCGAAACACAACAATATGAATTAATTATATTTTGCCATAGAATATCGGATAAGTAGGTGGAACCTACCTAGTCGAGCTTGCACAAAGCCTTAACACCGTGTATAGTTCTAAGTTAAAATGTTATCTGTTATATTCGTCTATAGTTTATCGTTTATATTCGTATATTTACATATTTAATTGGTTCCACTACGTCGACTCTCGATAGTCTTCTAATTGAATTAACAGCTCGTTCTATTTCTACCGACTTTGAGTAAATGCATTTGTCCAATATTATTATAATTTCAATGTCTTTCAGTTAGACAGTCAATAGTCAAATACCCTAAATTTCATCTCATCCTCTCATCACTTGTAAAAAAAAGAAGTTAATTTGGCTATTTGCAAGTTACCAAAACCAAAAAAACACCGACTCATCCCATATTCTTCTACCAAGCAACAATATTTTGTGTTGTTGTCTTCTAGCTTGAAGGGTGGTTGGGCCAGTGTAACTGCATGCACGAGGGGCATAACATCTTAGTTCCCCCCGGGTAACATTTCTTAATCACCATTAACCATCCCTCATCCTACCAAAACCAAAATAAGGGGGGTCCTCCAGACCGATTTCGGCCACGGCGGCCAATCTCAAGACAGATTAGCCAACTGCGCAGGAGATATTATAGTGCACAAGTGCGTGCGCAAACACAGGTGCACCCTCTTTTCCTTAGCTCTCATAATCCGATGGGACGGAAATCCGACACGACCGGAAAGAGTTCAGGCGCAGGACCAACGGCTTAACGTGCTTTCCGAGGCACGGGAGTGTACACACTTCCAACTTCCAGACTCCGGGCTGCTACTGAGAATTTTCTGACAGAAAACCCCAATAACTATTTATTGGCCCGACCTGGGAATTGAACCCAGGACCACCGAATTTGCGGCCTTATGTCAAGCCACTAGACCAACGAGGCAAAACCAAAATAACCATGTCTAAAAAAACATTTGCTGATTATCTCTTCGAAACTCAATTACAAAAAATAAAGTAAAAATGTTCAATTAGTCTAAAGACATTCACTGATCCCGTTTTAATTGACAATCATCTTCGTTCTAATCTAAATTCATTCGAGTTCAGTGATCTGACAAAACCGAGATTTAGTTTGTTGATCTGAGCGAATTTCACAGTTCGGAAAACTTTAATAAAAGACGTCTGTGTTGTTGTTGCTCCAATAATATGTTAATACATTAGATTATATAACATATAAAAGTAATAGTTGACAATTTAGAAAACGATGATATAATATATTTAGCACTCAGATTTGAACACAATATCACAAACAACAAGTCGCGCCAATAATGAATTAATTAGGCACTTTACCTTACACTAACGCGCTACTTTTTTTTCATAACGCTCTTGTATGTACCAAGGAGTCTTGTAACTATATTTTTTTTTTTTTTATTAAAGAACTCCAACAGAAGTGCACATAAAAATACAAAAGGTACAAGCATTTACGCAAGGTTAGATGTTTCCCAATTACTGGAGAACACAACATGCTATAGAATAGTTTTGCTCACAAATATTTGAAATTAATTAAAAACATTAAACTTAACAATAAACGAGTGAAAATAGAACTGATAACTGATAAAGAAATCATAATCATGATGTGTCTCGTATCTATTTTTAACATTAGATCCGTGTTCTGCGAAGAGTTATTACTTTATATTTAATCCCTTGTTTCTTCCTTTTAACGAAACACGAAAAGTTAGAGAAGAAATATTACAACATCGCGTATTCACTTTGGCTCTAAAACAAAAGACGTTGGCGTGCTATAAATATTAAAAAATTAAATATTAAAAAACTTCTGGAAACATGGTTCCGACTATGTTTCTAATAAAAGTTTCTCATTGCGACCAGTAGAATTTTCTTTATTACTCACCCGTTAAATATTAACAATAGTGATATACTATTTTGATGTGAGTATTCTTGAAATGTTATAACTATGGATAATATCGCATATCACTTCATGAGTCGATATCGATCAGTCGTCAGTCAATCTCCGCTTGAGACAATCACCACTGATATTTACATGTGCTGCAAGTTTTTATTCATTTACTACGAAAACAATGTGAGGAAAATGGCATGTGTATAATGAAATTCTGGCACATGTCTGGCAATTTCTAAATCTAGACGTTACAAGTATAAACGATTCGAAGTGTGAACTAGCCAGTATTAATATTGCCTCAAGGGGCATCTCAAGGGATAGCTCAAGTGATAATATCTTACGGCCGAATACTGAAACGTCATTCAAATATGATTAGGACTCAATTGCTTGGAATGTCATTATTTTTCAAAATTTAGTATGTGAAATTTGAAATTCGAAGACGTTTCAAATATTTGAGCACCCTTCATATTTGAAAGACGTTTCAGTATTCGGCCATTAGTGTCTTTGCTTGAGGCTGAATGGAATGATTAACTTATAATATATAATATCGGCGATTATCATACCCTTAGGTTACCCATAAGAAACATCGTCTCACAAAGTGTAATTACGGGCACAAGGGACATAACATCCTTAGTTCCCAAGGTTGGTGGCGCATTGGCGATGTAAGCGTTTAACATTTCTTACAATGCCATATTCTTTGGGCGTTGGTGACCACTTACCATCAGGTGGCCTAAATGCTCGTCTGCCTAGCTATACAATAAAAAAACCTAATTGCCAATTTAATTAATTATATAACTTACTCCGTACATTATAACTATAGGTCTCATTAATCGAGACAGATTTCCCAATTACTCTAAATCTAGGATCAAAGCCATTTCAATTCTAATGAATCAGACCATTAGCTATTAGAGCCTGAATTGCGGCGAACGTTATTCAACATCAAAGTTTTTAACATTCTAAAGTTCAGATCGTTTGGAATAAATTTACAGTAAGTAAGAGTTCTTTCTGGTATATTTATGTTGTAAACTTTTCTCGCTAAAAGGTCAGCTATAGTGGTTACTAAATCGCTTCACTATTTTTCAATAATATATCTTCTTATGGGATAAGAAAAAAATATTTAAGATCAAATTTGAGTGCAACTTTGTTATATGTAACACAAATAATATCAAATTTATCTTCTCGATAATCGTCGAAGATCGAAGTCGGAAAAACCCGTTCAAACCCAGGTAAGCACCACTTAATTTAATGTGCTTAATTTGTGATTATAGTTCGTCTAGTGCTTAACGATGAAGGAAAACATCAGAGGAAACCTGCATGGGTCAAATTCACTGAAATTCTGTCACATGTGCGCCAACGTGCATTGGAGCAGAGTGGTGGAAAAAGCTCCAAACCTTCTCCTCAAAAAAGAGAAGAGGCCTCAGCCCCTACAGTGAGACATTCACAGGCTGTTTTTGGTACTGGTGGTCGGAATAAAGCATGTAAGCCAATACATATTATGATATTAACGTTCTATATAGACGAACGGAAATAAACTATAAATTATTATATTATAAAAAATCATGTTGTCAATCATGTATTTTCCTCTTTAGATTAGACACTGTTTGAGCAATCACCATGAAAGTGTCCACTCTATTTATTTTTATTTTATTTATTCCTTATTGCACACACTACAATTTATGTTTATGGAGACTTTTATATCGACCACTTTGTGGTCGTTGCCACCAGATGGCGCTGCATCGCATCAACTTCTGTATGACATGAATACAGTCAGGATAACGTTGCCGGTCGATATAGTGTTTTAAGACGATGATAAATTTAAATGCAAAGGTACTTCTATCTCATAATAACTCTCTTCAAAAGGTAAAAATATCAAATGACATTCTAGCATATTTTTATCAGTATCATCTAATTTCCGCCTTTGAATTAATAAATCGATTTTACATTAATACTAAATATAATATAACATTTTCAAGTTGTGTGGTCAAGCGGAAAGCCATCCATACTAATTACATGAAACCGCCGCCATTGTTGGGTCCATAGACAAAATAATGTATAGAAATGGCATCACTCATTTGATCAAATATATCTTTTTTTATAAGCATGGTTTAGTTATTTATAAAACAGCATTTTTGTGATTCTGTCTGTTTACACAATAAACTAAAAAAAAAAAAAAGTATTAATTCCGAGTGATTAAATAACTCCGAGCCCTTCCCATAGCAGAAGAGGAAATCTTTGCCCAGACGACATTTATGGGGCTGGTACTTTTATAATTATGATATGTAGGTAGATGGCTCAAATGAGCCCTCTGATAGTTGTTATCATATTAAACATTCCTTACATCGGTAATGTGCTACTAACCTTGGAAACTAAGAAGATATGCCTTGTGCCTGAAACTACACTGGTCACCTAACCTTACAATTGGAACATTAATATATAATAATATATAGCTGTTAAGCAGTAGAAGAAATAATGATTAAGTGATAGATAAGCACGAGCACTAAATACGCTTGATACTTTATTATGCCTTTTTAATAAGCAATCGCTGATCACGTGACTTATTGAATAGTTACGCCATTTCCACGGATTTTAATCTTCTCTAGTAACGATTAAGTCAATCGATATGTAACTTTGTCGGTTATGTCTGTCGTTGATAAATGGATGATACAAATGTTTTGTTACGACGGTATGATACAATACTTGATACAATGATACTAAAGGGTATTTTACTTGATGGCAGGCCTTTGTGCAAGCCTGTCTGGAAAGGTTCCACCAATCTATCACATATTGTACCGCCAAACAGCAAAATTTTAGTTTGTGTTCCGGTTTGAAAGGGGTATAGAGTGTGTAACTACAGGAACTAGGATGATGGCGCATTGGTGATGTAAGGAATTAATACCACCAATGTCTATGAACAGAGATCACTTTAGCCTATAATGCCGCCTTCTTTTATTATAAAAAAAGAACGAAAGACTAAAAAAAACAATCATATATAAAAAAAACATAATATCATGATAACTTCCTGAAGATTGAAAATAACGATGACTGACAACAACGGTGATGCTGCGTCAAATTGTACTCATTTTTTGACATTTCTGGGTAAAATTATAAACCGTTTATACATATGTACCATTTCTATTTTATTCTTTGACAGTACGGTAACCATTGTTCGGTGTAAATAATTAATTATTATTTGTGAAGCGTTAGCGATATGAATGTGGGTTGATGGAGTACTTTAGAAGTGGATCCGACAGGCGATAAACACTGGTTAAATTTAGATAGCACAGAAATTATGTATTTATATATATGAAAAGAGTAATTACTTAATATTTTTAACAGTTTGGGTAAGCCCGTGTATTAGAGGAGAAGAGGAGGTTAGGTAGCCTATGTGGTAAGTCAGGGTGTAAGCTATCTCTTTTCCAAATTTTATAAAAATCAAATTAACTAGTCTTTGCGTAATAGATTAATCCACCCATCCATACATACAAAAAGTCATTAAATATTAGTAGGATAAATTTATCTTTAACAATATTGATTAAAATTTGTCCCCATTTTGATGTCATAAAATTATTTTATTTGTGTACTCAACCAAAAACCTAAACTTTTAATTTGATTTGATTTGATTTAAGAACTATAATTTCGCATATATTAAATTTGTAATTAACGGCGTCTCAAATAATTAAGTTGCACTTAATATTTGAATGACGTTTCAGTATTCGGCGGTTAGACACAAAAAAATTAACGACCTGATATAATTATCTCGAGTTTTGTGCATTTGACAAGTTACGACGTATATTCTCTCGAGTATTAAACGTTATGTTTTTATACTCTCTAACATAAGAGATTAGAGTAAGACACATTCATTTATTATACAGCGCTGTCAGGACCATCAGACCATGGTTTTTATTTCGAAGCAAGTAGCATGTTTTCGACTAATGACTTGTAGTAATCCAGTAATAGTTCTTTGATTTTAATTTCAAAATTTGGTTCTTTATATATTATAATAATAATAATAATATCGTGGGACATTTCTCACACACGGTCATCTGATCCCAAACTGAGCAGAGCTCGTACTATGGAAACCAGACAATTGATATACTACATATACTACTTTTTCTTTTGTAAATACATACTTATATAGATAATTACAACCAGACTCAGGACTAACAGACATGTTCATGCACACAAATGTCCGTCCTGGGTGGGAATCGAACCCACGACCTGCGGCGCGAAAGGCAGGGCATCTACCAATCACGCTAACCGGCTCGTCAAATATGTCGTCGTCATTATATGGATAGTCATTTAGTTCGAGAAAAATAATAATAAAAACAAATCTTGTCGGTACTCTCTTTAAATCTTCTAAAATTATTCAAGAAGTCTTGAATCATGTTTAATTTTGATTCTGACTTCAATTTATAAAAATCGCAAAATAAATGAATGTTTCATCATTATGATATTTATCCCATTCCATAATTATGTTGTATCTATATAAATAAAATGATAGAGGTCTGCAGAGACAGAGGAAAAACTACTGGATAGATTTCAATGAAATTTTCTAATTTTTTTTTCATAGACCCTTATCAAAAAAGAATGTTTGCGATATCTTCATTTAATAAAAAGTTATTAAAGTTTCAAGAAACAACGATTTATATAATATGCACTGCGTGTTCATGTATGTTTAATCAAAGTATATTTTTGCTTGCGATCTATTTGATGTTTTTTTCGTTCGTACATAAGAAAACTTTGTTAATATATCAAGCAACGCGGATGAAGTCGCGGGTATCAGCTAGTTAAATAATAAGTATATATTCGATGTTTTGAATTTTATAATTCAGTTGCAAATACAGTCTCGCTGAGGAGACACGTCTGTCATTTAAATTCAACCTATCATCATAGTAAAGTGAACCGTAACTAATTTAACAACATCTTATTTGTCTAAGCATATTCATTTCTCATTCACGGAACCATCGTTAACGAAACCATATTTTTCATTAGAAACAATAGCATTATATGGAGAAACTGTCATATTTTACAGTTTTATTAGTCATATTAGTCAGTTTACTTGGTGGTAGAGCTTTGTGCAAGCTCGTCTGTGTAGGTAGCACCCACTAATCAGATATTCTACCGCAAAACAGCCGTAATTTGTATTGTTGTGTTCCGGTGTAAAGAGTGAGTGAGCCAGTGTAATTATAGGCACAAGGGACATAACATCTTAGTTCCCAAGGTTGGTGGCGCATTGGCGATGTAAGCGATGGTTAACATATCTTACAATGCCATTGTCTATGGGAGTTGGTGACCACCTACCATCAGGTGGCCCATATGCTCGTCCGCCTTTATATGTAATAAAAAAAAAACTTTGTTCAAATAATTACGGAATGGTATAGTTTTTCTTGTGTTCAGAAGTGGTTAATACTTACTTAATTTAAATATATCACCAAATAAACCTGTATCTAGTTACATTAATAAAACAAAGCATCATCATGAATTATAGTATTAATACAAGTTTAATATTATTCTTACTAATATTATAAAGGCGAATGTGAGTTTGTTTGTTACGCTTTCACACCTAAACCACTTAACCGATTTTAAAAAATATCTTACCAATGGAAAGCTATATTATCATCGAATAACATAATTATGGTATTATATTTTATTCTCGTATTCCCATGGAACGGGAAATACGCGGTTGAAACCATGAATAAAAGCTAGTATGGAAATAAAAAAAATAAAACCCAAATAATACTAATCGTGATCACGGATATTAAAGATAGTAAAAGTTCTAGATGCAAAGGTATAATAAACATTTATATTAAAACGAAAACACGAGTCGATGAAGCCCTTGAAAATAACCTGATGACATCAGAGAGTACTTAATATCAAAGGTGGTCTTAGAAAAATCGAACCGAACTACTACCAAATGCGAATTAAAATTTTCAAACTTTAAATATGCTAAAAATTCAAATCGTTATTCCACTCGATTTATAGAGCAATAAAAACTCCAATAAAACATTGATAAGGGACGTTAAATTTTTTATCACCCTCAAAACGCTGAATTAAGATCATTCGCTACGGATTCGACTTGGATGTTTTTATAAAATGATCGACGTGCAAAATTTTTAAGTTTTTGAAGTTATACTTCTTTAGGCGCGTTATGAAAAAATGATGAGAGTTAAATTTTAAGATGCGCGCGCATCTGTGACACAAAATTAACAGTATGAAGCTGTCTGCTTAACCGCTCATTAAACACCTGAATTCTACAACGTGAAGTTAGGTCTAGGTGGCATGAAAATCGATAACTATGTTCAACTTGTATATTCTAGTATTTTTATTACGTTAATAAAACCTTTTTTATTTAAATAAAATATTTTTTATCAATTTTAATATTTATCGTTAATCACTACTGCATTTTAGTTATTTTTTTTTCCATACGCCAAAGAAGTATAACTTCTAACGCGTGTACATAAGTACGCACACTCTTTTTTTTTTATTACGTAGGAAGGCGGACGAGCATATAGGCCACCCGATGGCCAGTGGTCACCAACGCCCATAGATAATGGCATTGTAAGAGATGTTAATCATCGCCCACATCGCCATCGCGTCCCCGACCTGGGGAACCAAGATGTCATGTCCCTTGTGCCCGTAATTACACTGGCTCACTCACCCTTTAAACCGGAACACAACAGTACCAAGTACAGCTGTTTTGCGGTAGAATATCTGATGAGTGGGTGGTACCTACCCAGACGAGCCTGCACAAAGCTCTACCACCAATTAAACATTAATACATTAATTTGTAACTACATAACTATACCTTCACGAACGTACCAACAACATCATCTCAAACTGATTAGAATGAACACGATACGAACAAAACGATACATTTAGTGTAAGAAATCGAAAATTAAAAATCTATATAATATCTGTTAGAAGCTGTGAGGACGCGATGGTTAATGCGCGGTGCTTAACTTGCGATTATCATTCATCTTGAGTACAGTGGAGAAGAAAAACCACGGGAGGATGCATTTCATCATCATTCATCATCATCATGCATCATGGGGTAGCAAGCTTTAATTTCTCATTTCACTCTTGCTTAATTGTAGTTTTTAGCTTCTCTTTATAAAGTACAAGTAGCAAGTAATTAGTAAATGTGATTTAATAAGCATGTAGTGTTTGATTTGATATGACTTTTCATAATCTGTGGATGTTTTTTTTATTGTATGAATGTATGAGTAGCCAATGTAAAAATCTCTAGAAAATAAATAATAAAGTAACTATTAAGAATTTACTTACAAATGTTTTATGAATTTTAAGAACTGTATAGGATATATAAGAGCACAGCGATGAAAAGCGAGCAATATTTTATTGTTGAAATACATACTGATAACACAATGGAATACTTTTAATGATTACACAGGATTAGTAGGTTTTTTGTAGATAATGCAAAGCGTTTTTACAATAGGATCCCATAAAATATTCAAAAATGTTCACTTGTCCTAAATGATATTACGAAACCAATGATTTTTTAGATTTTGCAGACTTTGGGAATGAAACGATCGCCTCCGGACAATTTCAAATAAAAATATAATTTTATGAACCTATCAATGTGAAACCAATAATTGTTATGTATGAAAAAAAACCGCTGATATTTTTTGCCCGGTTTTTTCAAGTCTGAGAGGTTATTTTCCGAATATTTGGAACTGGTTTGTTGCCAACTCCTGGGGTACACTTATCACACACACACACACACTCATCAGGTATTAATTTACCAGACGATGACCATTTGTAATAATTAGTATTGATGTGCTCCATTTTGAAGTGTGCAGTAACATCCTAGACCTTTGCGCAAGGTGGTGATGAATTAGCGATGTATAAAAAGGATTATATAGCACCGATGAGTAGTGGTAACCACTTAGCATCAAAGGCCCTTGCCAAGTTGACATTCTACAATCGTAAACGCTAATAGAAAACTAAACAAATGTATGAGAATGACATCTCACAACGATAAGTCACGTGGTCATTCTCATACAATTTTTAGTTTTCTATTAGCGTTTACAATTGTAGAATGTCAACTTGGCTAGGGCCTCTCGTCCACTGACGAACCACTCTCCCTGTATATCATATAAAAAAATGTCAATCAATATACAAGTGTTTTATTCTATATAAATAAAAATGATAGAGGTCTGCAGTTGTGCGCGCACCACGGAAAAACTATTCGATAGAAAAATGATAGCTATATCTTCATTTAATAAAAGTTATCAAAGTTTCAAGAAACAACGATAAGAAAACTTGGTTAATATATCAAGCAACGCGGACGAAGTCGCGGGTATCAGCTAGTATTCAATAAAGATTTGACGTAACTCCGACTTATTATTTTTTATATGAACAGTAACAAAACAAATGAAATAAACACAATAACTAAAGTATCAACGTTCGAAAAATAACAAACATGATTATTAATACCCTTACCAAAATAATATAAAGAATCCGCTTTTCTAAATCCCCTTAATGGAAAAGGAGTGTGACATTTAACAAATAAAAAAATCATTGCACGATAAAGGCAATTAACTCGGAATGACCCTAAAGTTCGATTTGCAGGTCAATCGTACCGATTGTTCTCGATTGGGACTGACCCAGTCGTCGAGGGTTAATTTCCTTGCTATTTTTAATGTTCGGTCGAAAAGACCCAGATTTTAGGTATATTCCGAAGGGTTTATTTACGGCCTGCAATATGCTCGCAATCAATAAAATCACACAGTTGGGAATGGAGTAGTTGGTACTTGTATTTTGATATTTCAATCTATTTACTATTGATATTAAACATTCTTAAAACATTTGTTCATGTTTTAATTTAAATTCTGCAAACATGACTCCGCCATCATCACTTCCAAGAGAACAGTGAATAAATAAAAAAGTATTGTAAGAATAGACTTCATTTATGTAAATGCCTCTTAAACTCCAAAGTCATTGGTGGTAGGGCTTTGTGCAAGCTCGTCTGGGTAGGTACCACCCACTCATCAGATATTATACCCCAGTACTTGCTATTGTTGTGTTCCGCTTTGAAGGGTGAGTGAGCCAGTGTAGTTATAAGCAAAAGGGACATAACATCATAGTTCCCAAGGTTGGTGGCATATTGGCGATGTAAACGATGGTTAACGTTTCTTACAATGCCAATGTCTATGGGCGTTGGTGATCACTTACCATCCACCAACAGGTGGCCCATATGTCCGCCTACAAGGAGCATAGCAAATAGCATTCAAAATTGAGAAATTATAAAAAAAAAAAGTAAATTATCGTTTAAATCGCTTACTATATATATAATCTAAATATGTAAAAGTAGAGACATGACGTACATAGAAACATTTAGTAAATCCATCTTAATTTATAATCCAAACTAAAGAATAATTCAAACATAATTAAAATTAACGGCGATCCATCGATGACATCCAACCCCGATATATGGCTGTCCGTTTGACGTCCCGCCAGAGTGATATATCAACAAAAGTCTGCCATCACTCTCGTCTCAAGTAGTCTCTCAAAATCAATTATCTCAATAGTCGAATTAATGACAGCACCACAGTCTCGCATGTCATATATAACTTACTCATAACTTACTCTTAACTGTCAACGCAATAAGTCCCAGTATCAAGAATTAAAAAATAATATTTATATTCTGACATAATTCTTCTCGATTATTGTATTGAATTACAATGAAGCCGATTTTCGAATTTATTATATTTTAATATTTCTCTTATAAATAAATAGACTTTTTTACGAATCATTAATATATTACAAACGAAAAAATACTGTAGAATTCTTATACCTGTACACCAATAGCTATCATTACGGTGAGCACAGGGCCGTCCATTAGGCCAGCTTCGCTCCAAAATACGCTCTCCCCAACGATTCCTGGTTATTCTACACAATTACTATCATTAGTCAGAACGATACCACCGTCCCGCTAACTTTCATCCATAACTTTTCCCATTTACCGCGTTCGTAATATATCTCGAGCCTCGGGCATTCTCGCTAAGATAAAAAAATATATTTATGAGCGAATTTAATTATACGTTTCATCGCAAGTTTAAATTAAAAAATACTATGAGATAAGAAGAAGGGATAAGAGTTATTTGAGATTATACATTTTTGCGATGCAATTTCTAAAAACATTTTGTAATAACATGAATGATGTGATGAACTCGCTGTCTAGATATTAAATCTGAAGGGTATAAAACTTTAATAATGATCTAATATTCAACAGATAAATTATATGTTATCAATTTGAGGCTTGTTGTTCACGGTTTTTTTATAGCATAGGAATGTTGACGCGCATATGGGCCACCTGATGGTAAGTGGTCACCAACGCCCATAGACATTGGCATTGTAAGAGATGTTCACCATCGCTTACAACGCCATTGCGCCACCAACCTGGGGAACTAAGATCTTATGTCCCTTGTGCCTGTAATTACACTGGCTCACTCACCCTTCAAACCGGAACACAACAGTACCAAGTACTGCTGTTTTGCGGTAGAATATCTGATGAGTGGGTGGTACCTACCCAGACGAGCCTGCACAAAGCTCTACCACCAATCTAGTCTAGATATTGAATCTGAAATGTATAAAATTTTAATAATGGCCTTATATTGAACAGATAAATTATGTGTTATCAAGTTAAGGCCTGTTTTGACGGTACGGTTTTTTGACCGTACGGCGTGTTAATCGCGCTCAAGCATAAATGTGTGAGCTTGTATGATGTGTGTTGTATATAATAATAATATCCTGGCATTATTCACACATGACCATCTGATCCCAAACTAAGTAGAGCTTGTAATATGGAAACCAGACAACTGATATACTACATTGTGGTACTAGTTTTCTTGTGTAAATACATACTTATATAGATAATTACACCTAGGACTCAGGACAAACAGACATGTTCATTCACACAAATGTCTGTCATGGGTGGGAATCGAAACCACGACCTGCGGCGCGAAAGGAAAGCCATCTACCAACGACGCCAAAGGGCTCGTCTATATATAGCTATTTTTTACTATCAATGATTTATCGCTTGTTACCTTTCATTAGTAACTGTAATTAATTAATAATTCTTAATTTAAATAATATCCATATTATAAAAAATCATCATCAAATAAGTTGTAAGAATGTAGAAGAAATCATTCCATCATTTCCACTTTCATGGCTTTAAAACTTTTTGAATTACCATAAAAAATAATAATAAATAAAAATTTTAACAAAACAAAAACCGACTTCATAAAAAAAAAACAAATTAATATGCACTAAAAAGTAAAAAAATAATTGCGTATTCTTCTATAATTTGATAATTAACTTACTATTTTCTACTCATCAATATGTAGGTACGAATGTGTTGAGTGGTTGATAATGTATTTACAATTATTGTTACTTTTGGAGTCGATGTCAGCCAAGGTGGGTTTATAACTACATACATTGTTATAGGTGAGATGTGCTTGTGTCACACGCGCAACTTTACGAGGCGAATAAAAGTCAATTTGTAATGTGTATGTATTTGTTTGTTTTTAAAAGATTCCCGTATTATTATTGCTAGGTATATTATAGTGTGTCCTTGTGTGTGTGTCCAACATAATCAAATAATTATTTCTAGTAATAATTAAATTATCTGTATGTTTATAGATGTTGTGTTATACCATTCTTCACCATAAAATATGATGGAATGTCTGTATATTAAAAAAAAGGGGAAGTATCTATATTATCCTAACTAATATTATAAATGCGAAAGTAAGTTTGTTACTGACGCTTTCAGGCCTAAACCACTAAGCCGATTTAAAAAATTCTTTCACCAATGGAAAGCTACATTATCAGCGAGTAACATAGGCTATATTTTGTCTCCGTATTCCCACGGGAACGGAAACTACGCGGGTGAAACCGCGGGAAAAACACTAGTAATCAATATATAAATATACATAAATATAACATGTATGTAAGAGTACTTATACGATTCTATATATATATATGTATAATTTTCAAAATTGGTCTCAACTTTTAGGAGATGTTCAAATATGTTTCAATTACAAACATATGCATATATACTAATGCTTACATGCATAACTCATATTATAAAGAGGAAAGATTTGATTTTTGTTTGATTTTTTATTACGATTTAAATCAAAAACTACTTGACCGATTTTAAAAATTCTTTCGCCCTTAGAAAGCTACGTCTTTACCGAGTAACATAGACTATATTATATTTTCAAAATCTTATAGATCCCTACTTAAAATGGAGCAATGTAACCCAACGTATCAAACTGTTGCCTATAAAAGTTATTATTTCGCGTGCGCTGCGAAAACTATTGACGGTATATAAAGAAGTGTTTTATACAATAGTACTACAATTACTTGATCATAACGATGTTATGGTAGGTGAATGATAAATCTAGATAGCCTATAAAAGATTCGGCCGTGTATCGTTAGTTTGCTACTAAGAATTGAAGATTTCCGTTACTTTGTCATGGATCCTATAATCAGAATCTAACCAAACTATCATCAAACAACCCTTGAAGTATACTCTTTCTAATAAAAAAAAAATCATCGAAATCCGTTGACTAGATATCGAGTTATTCGTCCATTTGTCGCGCACATACCTCATGCAAATTTACGACTTATATGGTTTTCTCATGGATTCCACTGTCAAAACTGAACCAAAAAAAAATGGGACCAATGGGAAAGCAAACCCTTTCAAATAAAAAAAAAATCATCGAAATCGATTCATCCAGTGGAAAGATATGAGGTAACAACGTCAAAAAAAAAAAAAAAAAAAAACATACAGACGAATTGATAACCTCCTCCTTTTTTGAAGTCGGTTAAAAAGTATTTTTTGTCAAGGCTCGGTCAAAAGGCCTCGGTAGTTGATATTCATTGTTATTCTAGCCACAGACGTGGTTAATGGCGGAGTAGTGTTGGAGGAACCCGCAAGATTTTACAAAGAAAAGTTTTTTCTAAAAAATATTGCCTACAATCAATTGCTTGTGGCCTTGCTGGTTGACAGTATTTTTTCTTTAGAAAATGCAAATCAAGTACATATTCTCAACGATTATCTGTGGACAATAGTTTTGACAGCGCTTACGTCAAAACTTTTGACAGCGACAAATATAGAAGCATCTAACTAGCTATTTTTTTTAATAACAGTTTTTGTAATTGTTATAAATATTTCTTACACTGCTTTACATGCAATTTAACTTTGTTTATTTAAATAACTTTCTGGATTGGCTCTTAATTTAAAGTAGTATTAAGTTACTAGATTACTGTCGCTTTCGGACCATGTTTACCTTTTTAAATGTCTAATCGTAGTAGAGATACATACATTACATAAGGAAGAAATACGTAGTAGAGAATCTCGGAGATAAGCTCAGGAAAATTTAAGGTTATCTTTAGACTTAGAGCGTTTGAATGCTCTTGGGAAACAACACGATTAGATCTGAATTGTCACTACATGTGTATGAATACATACAATATACATTATGTTCAACTGAAATAAATCATCATTCGGTTTTATATTCGGTGTAACAGAAATATAACATCATTCACTTGCTTAATCCATTTATTTGGAGTCAAACCGGAACACAACCATTATATTAAGTACTAGCTGCACGTCCCGACTTCGTACGGGTAAAATAAGAATTTTATCCCGTGCATTTTTTAATCAATAAGATATAAACATTCACCAATCGATTAATTCGCCCATACAGTACAGTGTACGTGTGTTCAGTACAGGGCATATAATAATTCTACTTCCTACTAATATAATAAACACGAAATTGTGTATGGATGTATGGACATTTGTTACCCTTTCACGTAAAAGTACTGAATGGATTTTAAATATCTTACGGAACCCTATTTTTTTCAAAATAAAATATAGCCTACGTTACTCGTGGATAATGTAGCTTTCGAATGGTGAAAGAATTTTTAAAATCGGTCCAGTAGTTTTTGAGCCTATTCATTACAACCAAACATACAAAGTTTTCCTCTTTATAATATTAGTATAGATTTCTGTTTGTTGGTAGAATATATGATGAGTTGGTACCAGATTGGTTTACTCGGTGGTAGGGTTTTGTGCAAGCTCGTCTGGATAGGTATCACCCACTCATCAAATATTCTAACGCAAAACAGCAGTGTATTATTGTGTGTTGGTTTGAAAGGTGAGTGAGCCAGGGCCAATTACTAGCACAAGGATACAAATCTTAGTTCCCAAGGTTGGTGGTACATTGGCGATGCGAGCGATGGTTAACATTTCTTACAATGCCATTGTCTATGGACATAACCACGCGGGCGAGTATCCTTTTACTTGCATAAGGATACAAATGCAGCTTGCACAAAACAACCAAGTAAAAGTGCAGTACAGGTAAAATGAAATGAATAAGGTATATCATCAATCACGAATCTTAGGTGTTATATTGATTTAAATACTTGCCCTATCGGATATCCTATCAACCACGGTTGAATGTCTCCCTTCTGGCTTTTCTCAAATATTCAATCTCTTTTTATCGTATGGTCTGTTCTATCATTGAGTCTATATATTTTTTTATAAAATTTTATTTTTTGTTCCATTGTCCTCTCTTACGTTTGAACAGTTAGCTTAATTAATAAATATCTTTAATAAACTTGCTTAGTCTGTGCGTTGTCTCAGTAAGTCAGCGTTAAAATTTTATAAACTGGATTTATACTTGAGAAAAATCAACGAAAATAAAACATAACACGTTAAATAAATTACTAACGGGAGAATTTTAACAATATATTATAATTTTAAATATTTATTTATCACATATTTTGCGTTCTTTTTTAAAATTATAAATGAATACAGATAACAAAACTCTACATTGAATTATAGGAACCAAATAAAGAAACTTGTTGACGGAGGACTTTAAAGGTCAGAATAATAAATAAACAAATTTAACCCTCATTCAGCTTTTATAAGACTTACGCGGCGTTTGCCGATACGAGGTTGAATTATGATGATCTTATTTGAACTATCAACCCTCTACGAGATCCGCTAAATTCTTAGCAAGGACTTATGTCCCATAGGATTTTCTTTCTAAATTGGACTCTATTGATTCACTATAACTGCCGCCTTGGGAAGCTTGAGTCAAAGTTAAAAAAAAATCACACTCACTCACCCTTCAAACTAGAACAAAAAAATGCCAAGAGTGGTGTACCAAGAGCAGCGTGGTGGATTAAGCTCCAAAAACCTTCTACTTAAAAAGAGGAGAAGAGGCCTTAGCCCAGCAGTGGAACATTCACATATTGTTACTGTAGAGCGTTAAGGAAATCCAATATGCACTTGTTTTATCTAAAAGCATGCACTTGACGGTGAATCAATTTGGTTTTCTCTATTTGAACTTCAGACACACAATTGTACGTCAATGATCACACGGAAAGTAAGAATAGTAAAGAATACCTTCACTGGCTAATTAAATGTATTTGAATTTAGAAATACTTTGAAACAATTACGAATAAAACAAGATGTAAAGATTAAAAAATCCAGTTTCATAATTATAGGATTAAACACTGAAACCTCTTTTAAAAAATCCTATAGCATTTCAAATCTCTAATTTAAAATACCAGTATTATAAAATTTAAAAGGTTTTTTAATTGTTACCTTATGATGAAATGTACAGAATCAACAAAAACTTAATAGTTACTCGATCATTATATATTCACTAAATATGTACATTGTAAATAAAAATAAAATACATAGTAACTTACGATATATATTTATTATGTATTGTATAATATAATGTTTATAATTTCATTGGTGTGTCTCGTTGGTCTGGTGGCTAGGTATAAGGCCGCTGACTCGGAGTTTCTCGGTTCAGTTCCCAGGGCCAGCTGATAAAAAAATATTGGGGTTTTTCTGTCAGAAAATTCTCAGTAGCAGCCTGGAGTCTGGAAGTTTAAAGTGTGTACACTCCCCTGCCTCGGAAAGCACGTAATGCCGTTGGTACTGCGCCTGAACTCTTTTCGGTCGTGACACACAGACAACACAGAGTGCAGACGTGTTTGCGCACACACTTTTGCACTGTAATATGTCCTACGCAGTTGGTTAATCTCTCTTGAGATTGCCCGCCGTGGCTCAAATCGGTCTGGAGCATATTATTATTATCATAATAATTTCCTTCTGAACGATTTTAGTCACGGCGTTTATTTTCAAGCAAGACTAGCCAACCACGCAAAGCATATTAAGCTGCACAAATGTGAGCCCAAACATAGTGCACAATATAATTGCCCTCATAAATTTATTCATTACCTCTCTTTCATAATCTAATAGGAAAACAAATTCGACCCAACTCACCTCAATTACAACTCACATCAGTTACAGTAGCTGTTCTGTAAGAACAAAAACGACTAAATTTTACACAATAAAGACGAATATGTACAATGAAACTGATGACGTCAAATTTAATTTAACATGCCAGCGATAATTATTAAAACGAACACCAAGTACAAGGCACAAAGCCTTCTTTTGTCATGTATTAATCGAATTAAAGAATCATATACACCAATGTAGCTAAGCGAAGCGAGTGCGATTTTTTTTTTCCTTCCATAAATAATTTCGTTTTTTTATTTAATTTCATAATATTTATGTTTGACTGCCTCGTTGGTCTAGTAGCTAGATAGAAGACCCCAGAGCCTGGGTTCATATGAGATTATAATAAAATAATAACTTGCTATAAATGTCTATTTAAAATAACTAAATGTTCAAGGGATCATAATAATCTACTAAATATATAATTATATAAAATTTAAGTTACAAATTACGATCAATTAAAAAGTACTATGATGTACATAGCCTTATATTAAGTTCGTGTATACAATCCTTAATACTCAGGTATTACGACCTTTTCGACTTGACTAAGTAATGGAGCTGACTAATTTACGCCTTTTGTCCGTTAATGAAGATCACAGGTTGAATTTCTTTGTCCCAGTTCGATGGGTTTCCAAAAGCTGATAATAACATTCTTCACGAAAGACCCTTTATAATCCGACGCGAATTCGATTTTTTGAAGTTATTATTTATTTACATTTAATATTTAAAATAAAAAGATTTTAAAATAGGAATAGCAGTAATTTACGTCACATAATGGAAGACAAGAAAATAGTCAAAACAAGGATTAGAAAAGGAAAACACACACGCGTAATGAGAAACGAATCCATAATATAAGTCCACGATACAAATCAATTTAAAAATAAATAATAGTTTAAAAAAACTAAAAAAACACGCTAAGATTATCCAGCGAAACGTCGAAAAAAAAAAAAACTGTTATCAAATTATTGCATTGTCATCGGTCCTTGATACGTATGCAAAGTTTCAAATTAATCAGACTTCTGGAAATTGGTGAAAATTAAGTTCAAAGATTCCGTTACATACAACCCAAGCTAATAAAAGCGTGTTAATAGAATACATTCCATTAAAGTGTGAAGTGAATTCCAGCCTTTTTTTTAATTGTTTATCTCATAGACATTATTGAATTGGCAATTAGAAGATCTATGGTTAAATACGTCAAGAAATATTTAAGTGCAAGGGAACTAACATGCACTAGAACAGCGTGGAGTCAATTACAACCTTCCCCTCACCGCGAGGAGGCCTTCGCAATGAGATTTATACAGGCTGTTACTATATATTTTTTAGGCAAATGAGGTTTTTTTTTCGTAAAACATCCAATGGCGCGCCTTGGGGTAAAACCGATTTGTATGCTGTGCCCTAGTCACTCTATATTCCCTTATATGTGCGTGGCGCGTATACGAAATGATAAGAAAATATTTTTTATTTACAACACTATGTTTTTATTCATTTTACCCCATATCTGTTTTTTTTTTTAAATTATAATTTCACGTTAGGCGGCTAGGCTTTAGCAGGCAGTTAAGTAATACTGTGTCTTCTTCTTTCGAATATCAAATCAGTAATGACAGAAAGAGATAAAAATTTAACTAAACAGTCGCAAAGTAACATTTTTAAGTAAGACCAAATAAGTTTAATCCAAAAATATGTATTAAGTGATAAATGCTAAGATATAAAAATTAAAAACTTTATTTATCCTAAGTGAGTTTGTCTGTTTGTTGTGCATTGACGTACATATTACTAATTAATCAATCATTATTATTATTATTTTTTATTATTGCATAGGAAATGTCAACCAACGCTCACATCGCGTGTGCGCCACCAACCTTGGGAACAAAGATCTTATAACACTTGTGCCTTGCGAGCTTGCACAAAGCTCTACCACCAAGTAAAATGTTCCATACACGTTGTCTGTACAGAAACAGACCCACCATACGGACAAAGCCGCGATTGAAAATACTAAAGAAAATGAGTCACAAAAACAGTCAACGAATTTTAGGTAATTGACACAATTATAATATGTGTGTACATTCACGAAAAAAGTCGTAAAATTTTATAACGCAATTTAAATCATAATAAGATTACAAGAAAGTTAGCTTCGAAGTTTTTAACTGGAATTGGAGTTGTTAAACTAATTCCGGAAAGTAGGTATTTAGCATAATGTTTGAGAATAAAATTATGAAGGTTTTTAAGGGTAAGAAAAAATTCTTTCAACCTCGTGTTTTCATAAAACACTCGTTACGACGTACAGAGTCGTTTTTTATCGTCGGCGAAATGGAATGTATTTTTAGCTTGAATGCTCGGAGACAAAGTAATTGAATGAATTTCTTTTCCTAGACTGAAACTTTGTACAGTTGATGTTTTACAAAAACGAACGATATGTTTACGCCCGAAATAATCGGAGGAGCTATGATGCATATCAAAAAAATTTTGCGGTCGGGGAATCCCCAATCCTGCATCAGGAAGTTCTATGCTATAGTTTTTCGATTGAAACCGTGTTTTAAAATCTAGATTTTGATTAATTATATCATTGTACTTTTGTCACACCAAATAGCACCTCAACCTCGTATATATCGACTTCCTACACCACACGGACGCTATTTCGTTATATGATGTGACCACTGCCATTTCACTCTGATGTCAGCCGCTTAAAAGAACTTTGTTCCGAAAATAATATATCGCGATTCAGAAATATCCATAAATATTGAATGCCATCAATTGAAATTTATTGGTAAACTTGACGGACGAATGAATAATAAATAAAAATTTTAACAAAACAAAAACCGACTTCATAGGAAAAACAAATTAATATGCACTAAAAAGTAAAAAAATAATTGCGTATTCTTCTATAATTTGATAATTAACTTACTATTTTCTACTCAACAATATGTAGGACGAATGTGTAGTGTGGTTGATAATTTATTTACAATTATTGTTACTTTTGGAGTCGATGTCAGCCAAGATGGGCTTATAACTACATACATAGTTAGTTATAGGTGAGATGTGCTTGTGTCGCACGCGCAACTTAACGAGGCGAATAAAAGTCAATTTGTAATGTGTATGTTTTTGTTTGTTTTTAAAAGATTCCCGTATTATTATTGCTAGGTATATTATAGTGTTTCCTTAGCTGACATCGACTCCAAAAATAACAATAATTGTAAATAAATTATCAACCACACTACACATTCGTCCTACATATTGTTGAGTAGAAAATAGTAAGTTAATTATCAAATTATAGAAGAATACGCAATTATTTTTTTACTTTTTAGTGCATATTAATTTGTTTTTCCTATGAAGTCGGTTTTTGTTTTGTTAAAATTTTTATTTATTTTTCGATTTTTAGTGAATCTGAAGTACACTCACTAATTTGTAGAATATGGGTAGACCTACTAAACGTGCAGCTTATATGAGACAGCGCCGTTTATATTATTATTTAAATATATTAATCTAAAACAGTGAAACGTAAAGAAAAATGCATTTTGGTACTGAATTAATAAATATTAGTTAATATGGTTAAATGTATGAATATAAATTAACATGTTTTGATTAAATAGATTTAGTTGGTGGGGTGTTGGGCAGCCATAACATAATCAAATAGTTATTTCTAGTAATAATTAAATAAACTGTATGTTTATAGATGTTGCGTTATACCATTCTTCACCATAAACTATGACGGAATGTCTGTATATTAAAAAAAGGGGAAGTATCTATATTATCCTAACTAATATTATAATTGCGAAAGTAAGTTTGTTTGTGACGCTTTCACGCATGTTTATGCGTGTAGTGGTTTCACTAAGCCGATTTAAAAAATTCTTTCACCAATGGAAAGCTACATTATCAGGGAGTAATATAGGCTACATTTTGTCCCCATATTCCCCCGGGACCGGGAACTACGCGGGTGAAGCCGCGGGAAAAACACTAGTAATCAATATATAAATATACATAAATATAACATGTATATAAGAGTACTTATACGATATATTATATAATTTTCAAAATTGGTCTCAACTTTTAGTAGATGTTCAAATATGTTTCAATTACAAACATAACATATATACTAATGCTTACATGCATAACTCATATTATAAAGAGGAAAGATTTGATTTTTGTTTGATTTTTTATTACGATTTAAATCAAAAACTACTCGACCGATTTTAAAAATTCTTTCACCCTTAGAAAGCTACGTCTTTACCAAGTAACATAGGCTATATTATATTTTCAAAAACTTATAGATCCCTTCTTAAAATGGAGCAATGTAACCCAACGTATCAAACTGTTGCCTATAAAAGTTATTATTTCGCGAGCGCTGCGAAAACTATTGACGGTATATAAAGAAGTGTTTTATACAATAGTACTTCAATTAATTGATCATAACGATGTTATGGTAGGTGAATGAAAAATCTAGATAGCCTATAAAAGATTCGGTCGTGTATCGTTAATTTGCTACTAAGAATTGAAGATTTCCGTTACTTTGTCATGGATCCTATAATCAGAATCTAACCAAACTATCATCAAACAACCCTTGAAGTATACTCTTTCCAATAAAAAAAAAATCATCGAAATCCGTTAAATAGAAATCGAGTTATTCGTCCATTTGTCGCGCACATACCTCATGCAAATTTACTTTTTATATGGTTTTCTCATGGATTCCACTGTCAAAACTGGACCAAAAAAAAATGGGACCAATGGGAAAGCAAACCCTTTCAAATAAAAGAAAAATCATCGAAATCGATTCATCCAGTCGAAAGTTATGAGGTAACAACACCAAAAAAAAAAAAAAAAAAAAAAAAAAAACATACAGACGAATTGATAACCTCCTCCTTTTTTTGAAGTCGGTTAAAAAACACGATGTTAAGTTATTTAGCTCATAAACTATGATATTATGATATCCCCGCCTTTGGTACAAATAAAAGCTAAACCATGTATTTTATATTCTCTTTCACTCCCCAATGATGATGATGATGATGATGATGAGGATGTCTTCTAACTAATTCCGGCTGTTGAACTACAGTGCACAATAATATGGTTGAATTACTTATCCTAGAAAGAAACTTCATGTAATCGTTGATTTGGAAAAACGAGAGATCTGTGAACGCCCTTGTACCTAATCGTGGGAGATATTATCAATAAAACCAAATGAACTAGAACTAGAATATCTTCTGTTAATAAGTTATATCTATTATATAATATTTACAAAATATAACAAAAATAAAACCACCACCCACTCATCAGATATTCTGCCGCAAAACAGCAGTACTTGGTGGTTAGTTCCCAAGGTTGGTGGCGCATTGGTGATGTAAGCGATGGTTAACATTTCTCACAATGCCATTGTCTATAGGCGTTGGTGACCACTTACCACCAGATGGCTCATATACTCGTCCGCCTTCCTATACAATAAAAAAAAAACTACATAGCGCGATTCAAAAACAAAGAATTTTTAACCTCATCCGTTGGTAATTAAGATGGACGAAAAAATTGGTCACTTCAAATTAATCCAGCTCGTAAACATTAAAATTTGTACCTTATTTTCTATGAATCACTCAGTCATTATGTTGATGATGATAATGAAGATGACAAGTTCCTCATGACCGATTTAGGCCACAGGATATATCATAGTGTATCACCTACAGACGCAAGTGCACTCTCAATTATCTGACTTTCATAATCCAATGGTACAATAAGTACGAAACGAAATAGTTTTACACGATTTTCAAGGCACTTGATCGTAAAGACAGAGATCACAAAAATCTAAAGCTTTAATTTTAATTTGCAAATGTATACTTCACATACATAAAGTAAAGTAAAGTAACAGCCTGTGAATATCCCACTGCTTGGATAAGGCCTCTTCTCCACTTTGTAAGGATCGGTTTGGAGCTTATTCCACCACGCTGCTCCAATGCGGGTTTTTGGGATACAAGTGTGTCAGGATTTCAATGAAATTTGACACATGCAGGTTTCCTCAAGATGTTTTCCTTCACCGTCAAGCACAAGATGAATTATAATCACAAATTAAGCAAAAGAAATTCAGCGGTGCTTGCCCCCGGGCAAGAACAAGTTTGAACCCACGATCATCGGTTAAGATTCACGCGTTCTTACCACTGGGCCATCTCGGATTTCTATTTCACGTACATAATATGTAAATTTAATTCTACCGTTATGATAAACATTACAAAAAAACACGAAACGCTTCGTTGTTCACGTATTAAAATATAGATGACTTTTAACATTTAACGCGTTATAAAACGCCGTAACTTTTATTAAAATATTGTCATACCCTCAAAAAACGAGTTAAGCCGACATTATGTTGTTAATTAAAATATGCATCGTCGGAACGTCGGATGGAATTTTATTGATGGTATCGTGTAAATGATGTATTTATACAACAAATAAAGCTCCAGCGAAACGTGGATCAATGTTTGCGATTTATTTATTTTATATGCAAAAATTTCAAAGGATTTTTATAAAATAGCTAATGGCCAAATTGGTCGTATTTGCCAAATATTACACTGTATAAATCATTTACCGTTCCTGAAATCGTTAATGTCACCAAACTTTGAAACTAAAATGTATTTTAACACAAACGTAAAATCTTCAATCTGATTTTTTTTTTTTATTTTTTTTTATAGGTGGACGAGCATGTGGGCCACCAGATAGGAAGTGATACCTGATTTACTTGAACCAAGTTAATTGTGAAAATAACTGTGCACATTTTATTATAAATCAATTATCACGTAACACAAGGCATTTAAAAATGTTATACAAGGTACTCTTATTATTAATTTTTAATTAAGACTCGTCATATATTACTTACGGCTAGTGGTGCCAGGGCGGCCACCTGGCACTTATTGCAACTCATAAAATGTAATTGAAATCATATTAATAAGTTTGTGATTACATTAAACACTGCAGTATTAGCAGTTAAAAATATTAGATTGTTAACTGTTGTACGGTTCGACTTGTTTATTTTAGGCACTTCCATATTATCCTTTGGCATTTTACTTAGAAAAAAGCAACCGATTTTAATGCGATATTTTGTTTAGGGCTTAAAAAAATATTGAGTTTCTTTCGAAATATTATTTTTGATAATAATTAATGTAAGTTTGGAACGACTATTTATCTAGAAATTGTGATGTATACATATTATTTATATTAATACTGAGAACACGCAAAAACTTCGGGAACGCATTTGAATAGCGCAAGTCGATTTTTTGCCAACCCAAAACTTCATCCGTCTCTTACCCATATAGGTTTCAAATAAAGTTAAAAATGTTTGGATGAAAATATTATTAAAGTACAAACTTTTTAGATGATAACATGAACGATGAAAAAATCTCTACGCCGCGGCCATTTAAAAAAAAAACAATTATATACATAATCCACTGTTTACATAAATTGTTGGAGAAATCCCATTTACTTTCTTTTGCCGATGATCGTATATATTAATTATTGTCGAAGTAAATATATTACCTTGTATTGTTTTAAAATCGACTGCAACTTCATTATGATATCGAAAAACATATTGAACGAATATGGTATTTAGAATGTTGCTAGTTTTTGGAAGACTTGACGCGTACTGAAACTGTAACGACAGGAATGATCACGTTTCTTTCGTCCTAAGTATCTCCCGGGAAAACGCATATCGGCTTAGAACTTTCTCGAAAGAAATGAAAGCCCTTCTGCGAAAAGCCTGAATTAGTCACGTCCTATATGAGATCCAGCAAATCTATGAATAGACTACGATAAAGAAAAATGTCATATTTTTACTATGGATGGTAGTTGTGAAAAATATTTCATATGAATTATATATTAATATTTTTGAAAATACAAAAAAAATTGGAAGCGTGTTTTGTTTATTTCTAGGAAAACATAATTATTTGAGAGACCGAGCTATCAGGTAGTATTCACCTCCAGTTAGAGAAGATATCTGTATTTTATACCTGTGCCTGTAATTACTGTGTGACTTACGGCCGAATACTGAAACGTCATTCGAATATGAAGTGGGACTTAATTATTGGGAACGTCATTAATTTCAAAATTTAGTATGCGAAATTTGAAATTAATGGCGTTCCAAATAATTAAGTCCCACTTCATATTTGAATGACGTTTTAGTTTTCAGCCATTATATTAAAATTGGGTAAGTGGTATATTTGAAATTAGCTGTTTCTTTCTCTTATTATATAATTTATTTACATTAAAGCCTTAAAAATAAATACAGTTTTTACAACTACCCACATTATTATGATAACATCAGCTCCCGATATTCCATCAAAATCACGTCACTAATATCAAATGACAAAAGTAATCCTCTCATCAAATTCTTAAATTTAAAAATGTCCCTTGTGATACAAAATTAAATTACGAATCTAATTCAACTTTCATCAGATATTGAAGATATTTAAGATCGCGAATTGTTCGAACAATAGCTGAATAATTGAGTCACGATTCCGTTTATACGCAACTCCGAACCCCCCTATTTCGCCCTCCCTTACCGCTTCACAAAACAAAGGCTACTGTTATGTTTTCGGCATTCAAAACGACATTGAATTGCCCATTCGTTATTATTCTTACATTTAATTGTAAATCTATATTCTATAAACTCTATACTAATATATAAAGCTACAGAGTTTGTTTGTTTGATCTGGCTAATCTCGGGAACTACTGGTTCGAATTTAAAAAATATTTTTGTGTTGTATAGTCCTTTTATCGAGGAAGGGTCTAGGCTTATTTTTATTCATTATATTTTTTATTAATTATACGCATGTGAAACCGCGGGACACAGCTAGTCACTAATATATTGTAAGTTAACTGAGCCGGTTCTTATGATTTTCTTTACGAAAGCTTACTTGGTGTATATTTCATTTCATTTTTAGTAAATTAGTGAATTGTGTTGAATATAAGCCGTGATGGCTCAGTGAATCTTAACAGATGATTTTGGGTTCAAACCCAGAAGCACCACTCAATTTTGAATTGTTGAATTAATGTTTATTACTCGTCTTGTTATGATAATTCTATGGATTGTCCGGAATTGTATCGCATAGCTTACAGTTCTACTTCAAACACGAAAATATAAAATAAAACCATTTACATATGTATTTATTTAGTTTACCATATTAAATAATGAACATAAAGATCATAAATGTACATAAACAAAACATTTATTAAAAAATCAACTACTTAGAACTTACATCAATAATTTACACACGCACACAAATACGCACAGACACAAACATATTTTTATTTATATGTTAGATTGTAAAACATAATAAAATGGAATTCATTTCTGGCCGTATGTATCTAAAACTTGTTATATAAATGATGGTACTCTCATACACAGTCACGCAACATAATTAGATGATATATAATAAGGTCCTTCAGACCGATTTCGGCCACGGCGGCCAATCTTAAGAGAGATTAGCCAACTGCGCAGGATATATTATAGTGCACAAGTGTGTGCGCAAGCACAGGTGCACTCTCTTTTCCTTAGCTCTCATAATCCGATGGGACGGCAATCCGACACGACCGGAAAGAGTTCAGGCGCAGGACCAACGGCTTAACGTGCTTTCCGAGGCACGGGAGTGTACACACTTCCAACTTCCAGACTCCGGGCTGCTACTGAGAATTTTCTGACAGAAAACCCCAATAACTATATATTGGCCCGACCTGGGAATTGGACCCAGGACCACCGCGTCTGCGGCCTTATATCAAGCCACTAGACCAACGAGGCAGTCAAGTAGATGATATATATAATTATTATATACCTACTTATAATATTCTCATTCATTTTTTTTTTTATTTTCATAACTCACGTCTGTGTTTAATTCGAAGCTTTATATTCCGTCTGCCATAAATTTTTCACTGTCACTCGAGTTATCTCGGTATTCAAAAGCTTAAGATGTTTAATGTACGAAGACAGTTTACACATAAATTGTCCCTATATTTGACAATATTGGAAATATTTAGAAATAACTCATAATAAGCATAACAATGTATTCAAAATTTAATTATAAATCAACTCAGAACTCAGCACCAATTTATTTCACAAGGAAATATTTTGTGCAAAAAATGTAGAAATTTTATGTCCTCCAACTTTGATTATAACATTTTTTTTGGTGTTTCCAATAATGATGAAGATATTTTAGGAAAACCAAATTTTTTTTGACCTAACAACGTCTAATAAATCGGTGAACGCTTGCTGCATGCACGAAAAAGGATGACTCATTGTCCCGTTACGCTGATTGTACGCTTGTGCCGCATCTATCTGTTATGACGTTGTCACGTTAAACTATCGTCCGTAAACCGACTTTGCAGACAACAAATTAAATTAGATGTTAATAAAAGATAGTTTTTTTTAATTAATTATATCTCGGAAAATATTAATAACAGAATAAAAAGTTTAAATAAAAAATCGGGATATTCAATCCTCTACAAAAAAGGTGCATAGGTACCAATTTTAACGTACAACACCGTTTTTGATATATTTGCCAAGAGACGTGTTTTCAAGATGGCTGCTGACGATCGCGATCTAGGATCCCAACAACTCGGTTTTATACTTAGGGGGCACCCCCTAACATAAGAATAAAAAAATCGAGTAGCGGGATTTTATGCAGAACGAATGTCTAAAATTCTTGGACTTTTATACGAGTATTATGCAACAGTCGCCTAATTGAGTGATTATGGTTGTGACATAATGAGAGAAAAGTGATTAGAATAATTTACTTTTTGAAGTGTTACTTTTTTGGGCGCAATCACAGTAATTAATTTATTAAGGTACTATTTGTATAACATTTTGTAAAAGCCTGGTAATATAATCTATTTTAATAAATAAGGATAAAAACTTTTTTTTTTGATAACTTGATACCCTCTCAGTTTAGGGGGCCCTAGTGTACCCCCTTTCCCTAATAGGTATGTCTTTTTCTGTACCCCCTAACATATTATATAATATATATCACTATATTCTATGATATTCGGTTCTTTGTTTAAGACATCAAAAACTAATTCACTTTCAGATGTACAAAATCAGTTGCTTCATTCATATAAAAAAATATAAAAAGGGGTAATACAAGAAGAATTTCATATATTATTTCACCTATTTTATATTTTTTATTTCCTGTTATATGATATAATACTTTATCATAAAAAATAATTTCCATTGTAAAATCTCATTATATTGCTATCTTTATGCTTTCTTGAACTTTGGTGGTCGTAAATGGAGTTAATAGCAATATATTTCTTGGTATTTTTCGTTCGTATGAAACCGACCAAAAAGAAATTAACATTAAATGTATGTTTCTTGATATTCTTAACTACACGCGCATTAGTATTTGGCCAAGTGGTAAGAACGCTTCAAACTTAATCGATGATCGTGGGTTCAAACTCGGGTAGCATCCATCAGTTATAAATCTTCTAAATTCGTTAAAACTATAGTAAATGATATATATAACAGCATAATAATTAAAAAGCCGAGATGGCCCAGTGGTAAGAATGCGTGAATCGTGAATTAACCGATGATCGTGGGTTCAAACCCGGGCAAGCACGGCTGAATTTCATGTGCTTAGTTTGTGATTATAATTCGTCTCGTGCTTGACGGTGAAGGAAAACATCGTGAGGAAACCTGCATGTATCAAATTTCATTGAAATTCATTCTGTCACATGTGTATTCCACCAACCCGCATTGGAGCAGCGTGGTGGAATAAGCTCCAAAACCTTCTCCTCACAAAGAGGAGAAGAGGCCTTAGCCCAGCAGTGGGACATTCACAGGCTGTTACTTTATAATAATTAGCTTAATTAATAATAAAGACCCTTATATTTATTTTTAATCTAATTTTAATCTATTTCTTACAATAAAATGAGTAATTAAATTACGAGTAGACGAATGTCAGAATAAATTTCATGTTTACTGACATTTTTCTGGACGTTGAATCAGATCAAGATATTCATATTAATTATATCGGAGTAAAGGACAATTAAAAATACATAATTAATAATATTAATTCAACAAATAATGTTATGACGTATTAGCGTATTACTAGAAATTGTTTAAATAGGTACGAGCATCGTTGACAATTCTCTAACTTCTTAAAATAGCTATTAACAGTCTAGGCACGTAGGTACCGCAGTGTACAGCCACCAATAACGAGACGAATCCGTGACCTTCATTTTAGGAATACTTCTATAGATATTTCTCTATCCGTCCTTCTCTAACATAATAGAAAGAGCAGGTGATATGATAGCTTTATACTATTTATAACCAGAGGGTAATGTAATTTACACGGTTATGGTTACTTACTATACACTAATTGGGGTCTTATATGAAGTTAGTACGAGTAGATATTATAATAATATTATCACGCATCAAGGCTGTATTGTAAGTGATCTAGTGTTTTTTTTTTTGCAAATGTATTGAAATAAGCAGGTTTTAGTCGGTAGCACTTCTTGTTGAGAAAAAAGTAGGTTATCATTTATAAATTTTGTTTAAATACATTGGTATAATATTTTACTATAAGTATCTAATTATATTATTTTCTAACATGTTTTTATATTACGGGTTAGTTCAGCTCGTATAGCTTCAGTTTTCATTTGTGTCGGTAACGTGTCTGGCCGTGCTTATATTTCCAATTTTTCCAATTTCGTATTAACCAAAGTCTCGGACTGGGGCCGACTAAACTTGGTCCAATTCAACCCCAATAAAACTTCAAGTTTGCGCGTAAACCGCTAATGTCTCCTTTTGTGATATCCGGCCATTTTGAGAATACTCCCCTCGCTATCACAGCCAATATCAGGATACTTGGCGTCGAGATTTCGAACGTTGTTCAGTTCTGCGGTCTATTGGAACTTAAAACTTTACAAGGCGCAAACTCAGCCCCACATGGAGTCTGCTCTCACCTCTGGGCGGAAGCTCCCCAGTACCAGCTTCTTCCTATTGACCGCATTCAACGTAGAGCAGTTCGAATTGTCGACGATCAAGCTATTACCGACCGGCTTGATCCTTTGGATTTACGTAGAGATGTTGGGTCACTCTGCATCCTCTATCGCATGTATCACGATGAGTGTTCTGAGGAGTTGTTTGGATTAGTCCCGGCAGCTGAATTTCACCACCGGACATCGCGCCAGAACTCAAAACTCCATCCCCATCACCTCGATGTCTGGAAATCCACAACAGTGCGTTTCTTAAGGTATTTCCTGCCTCGCACAATCACTCTGTGGAACCAGCTTTCGTCGGCGACTTTTCCGAACCGATATGACATAAAAACCTTCAAGAAGGGAGCGTACTCTTTCCTCCAAGGCCGGCAACGCACCTGCGAGTCTTCGGATGTTGCAGGTGTCCATGGGCGGTGGTAGTCACTTTCCATCAGGTGAGCCTTCGGCTCGTTTGCCCCCTTACATAAAAAAACCTTAGCTCATGACGAAAAGTGTTATACGTTGCTCATTTAATATATTCCTACACATGTTATAACTGTAATTCTAACCTAACCTAAATTAGAAAAAATAAATCTATTTTAACGTTCATTCAAAAAATTAAACACTCATTATCTACAAAATAATAATAAAATTAAAAGTATGTATATAAATTACAATTACTATATTCCAAAGTATTTATTATCTATGTATACACTTAGTATAGGTAATGTTATCTGTATCTATCAAGTCAAATTGCAAAATAAAGCCGGCAAAATGTAAATACGAATATTGTAAACTGAAATTAGAACTTAGAAGAATTTTCAAATAAGAAAAAATAATATTCAGCAAATGCTAAGTTTATATGAACTTAAAGCCTAAAGTTTAAGAAAAGTTGTGTGATTTGCGAAATAAGTGAAATATAGATTAGTTAACATTCCAAACAAATCATTAGCTACTGAAACGAGTCTTCATTATAGCAGTGCTGTAACAAAATCTTCAAAAGTAATTAGAATGAGCATGTATTAAAAGATGAATGTGTAAATGTATCATCATAATATAGGCAAATTAATTGTGTGATAATACAACGCAAGTGTTTGTTGAAGAACAATTTTCTGGCTCTATAACATTAGACATTGGACTTAAAAATATGTTCTCTTACTGCTTGCTGAACCATGAACCTTCACTAATAAGGATGCACTTTGAGAAGTAGCATTCATAATGGCTAACATAACAAGTCATCATGATGGTTGTAAAATAAAGTGATCATAAAATATTTGGTAAAATAAAAATTAACATATTTAAAGGTAAAAAAAAACCTTAACTAATTTGTGTAAGTTAATATGAAATAAGTTCTTATTATAAATGTTAAGAATATAAAATAATGCTTTGTTAATAATATGTTAATGTTGCTTGGTCAACAGATAGTTAACAAACAGTTGGACTTGTTCGGTGTGTAACTTAATAAAACTATTAACATTGTGATGAATAAAAAACAGATTCTAATTATATCGAATCCAGTAAATAAAAATAGTTAATTATTCTCATGATGAATATAAGATGAATTGTTATTATAATTACAGCATTTCAACAATTAAAATTTAAATTAATTATTCTTCGCTGGCATTCTTTGCTTTTAATATATAATTGTGTCTATTTTTGTATTTTAATCCATCCATCCAATGACTTGATTTTATTATTTTGTATTTTTAATATAATATAAAAAATATAATAATTTGAAAAACTGATGTTAAATTTTATTTGTAACTTGTGTTAGTAACAAAATAGAAAAATCATAAAGCATAGAATTTTTTTCAATTTATGTTGTCAATATTGTTTAATATGATGTAGTTTTTCTTGATTTATATGTACTATATTATGCAGCATTAAAGTATATAGACTGGAACTAATCACACAATAGTAAGTGGTCTCGGGCTATAGATGTTCGCACCGACACTGGGAATTAAATACTGGATCTCTCACCTTTCCGGAAGATGTCAAGTATTAAGGTTTGGTAACACAATAACTAAAGATAAATAAGATACAGATTTTTTAAATTATAATTTGTTCATTTAAATAAACACAGTTTATAATAATATATTGTGTTAATGTAAGAATTTAATAGTATATAACCAATTGTCTCTATGTAATCCGGGAAAAAACTTTGAATCTGGGCACCTTTGAAATAAATGTTATTTATGTTCCAAAAAAATAATATTTAAATGTTTATGTATTTTAGATGTGTTTTGTTATCTGTAGAAACTAATTAAAATATGTGTTATTTTCAAAAGTTATTATTTTTTTATTATGTGTACTTGACTAGTAATTTCTAAGTAGATTTTACTAGAGGATTCCTGACTGTAATATGAATTAGCTTAATAATACTTCAATTTCTCAAATGTGAGCAATATTGAATGAATATAAAAAAATATCAAAATAAATTTACCTGGTGGTAGGACTTTGTGCAAGCTTGTCTGGGTATAACAGATATTCTATCGCAAAACAACAGTACCTACTTGCTATTCTTGTGTTCCGGTTTGAAGGGTGAGTGAGCCAGTGTAATTACAGGCACAAGGGACATAAGATCTTAGTTCCGAAGGTTGGTGGTGCATTGGCGCTATAAGCGATGGTTAACATCTCTTTCAATGTCAATGTCTATGAGTGTTGGTGACCACTTGTCATTGGGTGGCCCATGTGCGGTGGTAGTCACTTTCCATCAGGTGAGCCTCCTGTTCGTTTGCCCCCTCTTACATAAAAAATAATGATAATGGCAGCCACCGGAATTTTTGTACTGTTAGGCATAGGCCTCCTCTTACCATTCCTATGCCACAGAAAACATTGTTAAGTTAACTGTGAAGTTCGCGACAATACAATCCGAAAAATATAACTGTGCCTATAGAAAATAAATAGGTTTGTAATACAATGTCTAGTCGAATAATTAGTTAGTATTATTGTTAACGCTATTAGGTTTAAAAATAAAACAATGTTTAAGCTCAAATCAATTGTAGTTTTTTTTTTCGTATCTTTATCATTTATTTTATATCTTAAATAACTATGTAATCTTAATAATCGCTGTCACTTGATGATTCAAGTTTTGGTATTCTTTCTACTAACAATTCATTTCCTTCGTTTGTATTTGGTTCAAAATCAGAGTCCGATTCGTCACTGAGTACGTCCGATTCGCTTTCCGATTCTGAACTATTGACATTATAAATAGTTAATTCCTCTGTCATGTCATCTATTACATGATCGCTAGATCTATATTGATTTTCTATATATTCGACTTTCTTACACAAGTCCGTCAAATCATGTGACTCTATTAAATTAACTTTTTCTTTAACAAGTTCGATTGCGTGGTTTGTTTTGTTATCTGTATTTCTTTCCGCGACATATCCTCCGACGGAATCCAATGCTATGTCTACGGGGTTTAAATCAGGATGAGCCGGGGGTACACGCAAGACAAGGTGATTGTGTTTTTTAAACATTTCGTCAATAATATAAGTTTTATTATGATCGTCATTATCGCATATTAATTGATATAATTGTGGTTTCAACATATTATTTTTATAAGGTATTGCTCTGTTTTGTAACCAAGATTGCATTTCTGATCTTTTCGAATATGGTGTAGGCGCAGGGTTTAATAATTTATTGTTGTATGGTGTATTGTCTAAAACGATGACTGAGTTACTTTTTAAATTGGGTATTATTTTGGTGATCAACCATTTTTTGTAGTTTGTAAAATTCATTCCCTGGGTCCGTGAGCCTGGTTTAAACATAAATAAGGCGTTAGGTAGAAATCCAGTTGTGGATCCCGCATTGACGATGATGATCGGCTGCCCTCTAGAATTGGATGCTTTCAAATTTTTCCCGCCTCCATCAGTTTGCCGTTGAGAATATTTAACATGTACATTCGATTGTCCCGCGTATACAATTTCTCTGCCTTCGTCTCTGTATATTTTAAGGTCTCGTAGATATTCAATTCTCTTCAGACGAATACTATGCTTTTCAATAAGTATCATAAATTTATTTTCCGTTTTTTTCCATTTAAATCCTAACTCTTTGATTATTTTGCTCAAGCTAACTAAAGAGCCCTTGAAATGTATGTCTCTACGGAATTTAATTAGTAATTTGTTTAAAGTGGGCATTTCTTTTTCGGCCACATGAAAGTTATGTATGCAACGTTTAATGATACCTTTGTCAAAATGATCCATACCGGTAATCGGTTTTGGCTTAATCCTCTTCTTTCCTGGTGTACGTAAAACAGATATATCAGAGTTTTTACACTCGGATAAAATGTTACGCACTGTACGTACAGACGTGCCTGTAGCGTTAGCAGTACGATGCTGCACCTGATTGGCGTTTGTGACACCTTCGTCCTTCTCTTTTTGCATATACTTGGCTACATTATAAATAATTTGCCTCGCCTGTCGACGTAAAACTTTATTATGTGTCGACATGAAAATGTAAATAAAATAACAATAAACGTTAATTTAACTAAATAAAACGCGACAATCACGACTGTTCCCGTCGTCTTTTCGCATGGATACTAGACACCCTTCCTCCCGCTTCCTCTTACCGCTTACCGCCATATTGATGAGCGAAAACACGACGCGACGCGTTGCGACGCGATTCGCTGCAACTTCACTACGGTATAGTTACAATGTTTGCTTCATAGAATATTTCAAGGTTAAAAAACGGTTCAATTCAATACACACCGTACAAGTTATCGATCTCTTATAAATAATAATTAAAATCCCGTTCGTATCGAAAGTATTCAATTATGTTATAGTATATTAAAATTGTACCATAATTATATTTCTTATTAAATTGCAGAAGTAAGTACTAATAAAATAGTTGGTAGTAATATTGTATTATTGTACATAACTACCTAAATAAGTAAATAAAAGTAAATTTAAGCCTAGTTGAATCGACAACGCGATAAAAAAAGGTTTTTATTATATTACTAGCACGGCCGTTTTTTAACTACTGTAGTCAATGTCACATATCACTTTTTAAAACTACACGACCGTTTTCTGCGGTGAGCTTCGGACCATCCTGTTACAACAGCTGTAACGCGATCGGAGATGTCAAAATATGTATTTAACTATTTATGGCTTCACAATAACATTTTAAGGAACCATCAATAGTGGATCGCGTTATATCATTTTTCGTCATTTTACGAGTGAAATACGAAGTAATCTCTTATAGGTTTAGATGATCATATTTTCATCATTATTCTTACTTAACTAATTAATTTGTTGTATTTAAAAAAAAAAAGTTTTATTTAAAAATAAAATTAATATGTTATTTGACTTATTTGTTTTTTTTAATTATACCTCCTTATTTTAGTTGTCAGCCTATTTCTTCTACTACGACCTAACGGAGACCGAATCGGAGTCCCTATCATTTATATTTGTAAGAATTGGTACAATTTTTAACAAATACCAGTTTGAAATTGAATTGAATAAAAAATATTTATATTTTTGGGTACATTTGTGTAGCTGTAGGTATTATAGATATACCATTATAATATGAACTGTATTTTAAAGGAAAATATAATTTCAAAGGATACGATATTCTAATAATACGAATGAGTTTGCTTTGGACACGTCGTAAGGTAGTGAAAGGCGATGGGCACATCTGCTCTCATTCTTATTCCGCTCAATACTTTTCCATTATTGCCATTTATTCTGTAATAACCCATAGGTTCAATAGTTAACTTAAAAGGCTGCGGCTCCCAGGGACCTATGTTGAATCCCGGGCCAATAAAAGTGAAAAGTTTATCAGTTATTTTATCGATTAAAAGTACACATGTCGGATGAAATTCCATATAAATCCACCGGATGGAAGAAGCTTACTTAATTATGATAAGGGGAGGTCTATGCCCTCGCATAATAGTAGAAAATTTCCGGTGGCCATTATCATTATTTTTTATGTACCTAAGAGGGGCAAACAAGCTGGAATTACACTGGCTCACTCACCCTTCAAACCGGAACACAACAATAGCAAGTACTGCTGTTTTGCGGTAGAATATCTGATGAGTGGGTGGTACCTACCCAGACGAGCTTGCACAAAGCTCTACCACCAACTATACCACTTGGTGGCGCATTGGCAATGTAAGCGATGGATAAAATTTGTCACAATGCCATTATCTATGGGCGTTGGTGACCACATACCATCAGATGGCCCATAAACTCGTCCGCCTACCTATACAATAAAAAAAATAAAGTGCGAAAAGAAAAGATAAAGTTATCCTTTTTACTAAATAAATATATACGAGAAATGGGCTTACTCGAAAATAGGTTTCAATGAAATTCCTTTCCTATTTCATCTCGTATCTTTATCGCGCATGTTTATCTGATACAATTGTGTTGTTCCCCAAAACGTTACTGAGATATTACAGGAAGATGAATAAACAACGTATTGTGTTCAGAGTTCACCCTTTCTCACCAAAAATGTAAAACGTTTTTTTCGAACAACACTTAAGGTTGTACGTGGTACAATAAGATTACAAAATTACTTACTTCTGGGCATATATCGGCAAAATAAGTTGTGGTACTTACTACCTATTGATTGAGGACCATAATTATTCTACGATTCTACCGTGACTGCCTCGTTGATCTAGTCGCTACATGTAAGGCCGCAGACACGGCGGTCGGGCTAATAAAATGTTATTGAGATTTTCCTTTGAAATATATTAGTAGCAACCCGGAGTGTGGAAGTTGGAAGTGTGTAATGTACACACCGTGCCTCGGAAAGCACATAAAGCCGTAGGTCCTGCGCCTGAACTCTTTCCGGTCGTGTCGGATTGCCGTCCCATCGGTTTATGAGAGTAAGGGAATGGAGAGTTCACCTGTGTTTGCGCACACACTTGTGCACTATAATATGTCCTGCGCAGTTAGCTAATCTCTCTTGAAATCGGTCAGAAGGACCATTATTATTATTATTCTACTGTCAATAGGAATACGAGGGAGCCGGCTGTGTTCCGGGCACAAAGGGCATAATATCTTAGAACCTATCTTTGATAGCGCATTGCTGATGAATAATTTAATGTTTCTTACAATACCTCTGTCTATGGGTAGAAGCAATTTCCACCAAGTGGTTAATGCGTGTCACTAGATATTGTTCTATATGTATGATCCATATATATTATACATTAGTTACGTCGAGTGCAGCCAGCGGATACAGAAAAATACAAATTTATTTAAATTAATTTATTCATGTAAAAATATTAATTAAACTAGTGACTACCGATCGAAGTTGGATCAATTCTTGTATTGTCATAATGTCGGATTGAGTTCTCCCTTCTTTCCTTTAACGAAAAGGATTATAATGTGTTAATATTTGTGCATGTGTACACGTAGATATGAATATGTGTGTGGGTTGGTGCCGTTGGTATAGTAGCCTAAATAGCTAATCATGTTGCGCCATGTTATAATCTTGCTAAAATAAAAATAAATATTTTTTTGGTCTTGGCTATACTGTCTACCTAGGAATGCTCAGTCTTATGTCTCATCTCACTCTGGTCGTATCAAATTGTCGTCTTATCGGGGATACAAGAATGAGGAAGTAGACATTCCAACACCGTTTTCGCACTCAATTATGCATTACATGTCCAATTAAGTAAGCTAGTATTCGAGATTATACGCCGGGACGTAAATTCCCCAAGAACGGCATTATTTATTTATACTCATATTTGCGTGTAGCGTATGAGTCTTATTCTAAGTGTGAGTGTGCGCTTGTAAATTGCTTGTGCGTGTCGGGTTTGGGTGAGAAAGTAATAAACGGAGTATTCCTCATATTTTTTATTGCACTTAAATCTAACACTGTATAATACAAATATTATATTGGGAAATGGTAACCGAAACCGAAATGGTAGTACTTTGTTATGCAGAAGTTTTAATAGTGTACGATTTGTCGTCACGAGTTGAATCCATCTTTGTTCAGATGCTTGGAAACAGGTATTATTATATTAAGCCAATTATATAAGTTATAAGGCCGACAACACAACTGCAATTCCTCGGATGTTGGTGTCCATTGGCGGTGGTAGTCACATTCCATCAGGTGAGCCTCCTGCTCGTTTGCCCCGTCTTACATAAAAAAAGTTATAATAAACTTGTGTAGGTATTTAAAAATTAATAAAATGTTTTTTTAGTTATTTTTCCTGTGTTGATTAATTATCTTCTTTCATTAAACATAGGGTTAAATATAGGCTTATAATAAAACATAGTGTTTTTTTATTACCTGACTCTCCCTCAAAACTCCGAAATCATAAAGTCCGTGCAAATAAAGAAGTAAGATTAACTCTAAGATTCTAAGATTATTTAAGAAGAATTTATCTTTGCTTACTTTTTTCGTAGACGAAATAACTTATTGTACTGCTTAAGATAGTTCTGGAGAAGTCTCGCAAAGCCGCAACCAATTCATGAGAAAAATAGTTCATTACATCTTTATACAGCCCATTTCGCTAGTTTTTGTATTGCGAATGTTGCGACAACTAGGTTTTAGGATATTAAATTAACAGCCCGTGAATGTCCCGCTTTGGGGGACTAAGAATCTCCTTTTAAGCTTATCAACGGTGGGCTGGTAGGTAGATTTGATCGTCATTATAAGCTCATTATACGCACAAATTAAGCACAGGAGATTCAGTGGTTCTTATTTGGGCTTAAACCTACGATCGTTGGTTGAGATCTACGTGATCTCACCACTGTGTCATAGCTCATGCGGTGCGTGTAATTAACCTTTTCCTGTTCAACAAACCGTTTTCACCAGAAAAATTTAATAGCGTCTATTCAAATGTGAAATGACATTCTTTTCCTTCCTCTATGGTAATTTTATGGCAAAGCCCTCACTCGTTATCACAGCCCATAAATTTGAGTAATCATTATTTGCCTGAATATTTCCTTTTACTTTATTTGAAAATCGATTCTTTAATGTTTTCAGTAAATTAGCTAAACGCTTGATATCATGAAATAATTCTCACAACAATTAAGGACAAAGTTTTGTGTATTGTCTTTATGTGAAATGAGAAAGTTTTTTCGTAAGTAGATTAATTATTTCTTACGTGAATTCGAAAAAATACAAATGTAACAGCCCCATAGATATCGGCAAAATAATGTTCCAAAATGTATATTATTGCATTTCAATAAATAAATAAGCTATATATTTGGCTTCGAGGTTGAATTTAACATTAACCTTTTACTCCCATAACTTGACACTAACATAGAGATTAGTTGCAGGACAGGCTTTACTTTTTAAAGCAACGTAACATTGCCATGAACCAGGCTCATGTAAGTTATTGAAAAAATGCTTACTGCGAAAAAACTCACCCATGAGGAGCCACTACAGTAACGAGACAATTTAATAACATACATACTTTAAATACCTTTGGTCTAAATACAATACAACTATGAATTTAAGACGCGGAATTGCGAGTCTATTTATTCTTTATTAAGTTTTATGATCCTACAGGATGGTACCATTACATGCGGTCGTTCATACAAGTGCACGTACACTAAAGTATCGCTTATATCATTAGATCACAATATACTTATGTCCTTATGTAGTAGAGTCCAAACGCGACGACGAGTGCATTCAGGAAGAGTGATTTGCACTAGCGTTTGGACTCTACTACCACTTACCATCAGATGGAGTAGAGACATTTGCCCTCCCGGACTATTTATTTAACATTTTGCTTAACCCGGAAAATTATTATGTAAATAATAAGTATTATTAAATGTAGACAAAATATATGTCATTTTATATTCTTTAAACATTTTGTTTGAACCATCTGTCGCCAGGCGTAACGACAAAGGAAGTCCTGTGTCATCTCGATTTTATTATACCCATAAATTTCACCCACAATGATATTAACAAAACGTTTATTACAAGTCAGCTTGTCTATCTTTCCTTCCACGGTAATTAATGCCAGACAGATCGAATATCCATACACTAATCCGTAGATAATGAATATTGAAATATCTCATGGGATATCGAGATACTGGGATACTGGGGCCGAATTCTACTAATAATCTATAATTATTACGATACTTTCCCAATTCAATGTATATCGAATTTTGACTAATCTATATTTATTTGGATCGAAACCAAGCCGATTTGATGTTAACATAATTATACCATTATGTCCTAACCAAACTTAATGGTTAACTATTATGTCAATAGTTGATATTTAAATCAAAGCATAGGAAAACGGATAAACGGCAAAGATTCCGTTTCGATTCGATTGCGATAAAGTGTCAATTTGTTAGTAGAATTGGCCACCAGCTTTTTTTTAATTAGAAGTAGTGATGTAGTTGATCGAATTGATTATAAGTCTTGATACTTTTAGATTAGTATACACAGTTTTCTTATGATCTCTTTCAAAGACTTTTGATCTTAATTCAATCAATAGCAACGCAAGCCGAAATGGCCGAGTGGTAAGAACGCATGAATCTTAACCGATAATCGTGAGTTCAAACCCGGCAAGTACTACAGAATTTCATGTGCTTAATTTGTGATCGACGTTGACGTTGTGACGACGTGCTTGACGGTGATGCAACACATCGTGAGAAAACCTGAATGTGTTAAATTTCACTGAAATTCTGTTACATTTGTATTCCACCAACCCGCATTGGAGCAGCGTAGTGGAAAAACCTCCAAAACTTCTCCTCAAAAGAGGAGAAGAGGCCTTAGCCTTAGTAGTGGGACATTCACAGGCTGTTACTGTTAGGCACTTCACACGGTCTGACAGTCTCTTCTGATCTACCCATCTGATATTGTTAAAGATATAGCTTAACATATTATATTAAAGAATAAATTAAAAAAAACATACATAATTTATAAGCTTACTCATATTTTAAATAATTGTAACAAATATTTTTATTCTATATTAAGATAGCGGAATCTTATATACCATCGTATTCACTTACTCAGGGTTGGGTTTTGTGCGAGCCTGTCTAAGTACGATCCCTTCATCACAATATATTCTAATGGCAAACATCAATACTTAGTTGTTTTCTAGTTTGACCCACGTACCATGCAACCACATGAAACGTACCACGTACCACGTAAAATAAATACCTAAGGAAATAGCGTGGAACCCACATCATGAAAGTCCGGCTCGCACAGGACCAGTTTCCTTTGTTACTAGCGTCGGTTCCTATTCGGATATAATTTGATCATATCATTACACTAGATCCTATCTCTATTGTATTTCTGACAATACAATAAGTAAACTATTCAGTTTGATATTACTTCTTATAATAACCATTATATCTATACAAGAATAGGTATAATCTTACGACTGAAATTAATATTATATCCACGATCCGAGTCTTAAATCAAACTTAGATTTGTACCAATCGAAAAGTTTTCTATATGCGTCTCAATAACTAACCTGTCTCAATCAACTACAAAATATATCTGCCAATTGTATAGGTATATTATTTTTCACGCAAGCAATTGAACTTTTAAGTGAGCGTGGAGCAAGGGACATAACATCTTAATCCCCTAATTTGGTGGCCAATGTAAGAAGTGATGACAACTTGCCATCAGGTGGCCCGTGCCTTCCTATAGCATAAATGAGCTTTATATTATTGGATGTTAAATATGAATTTCTAAGTCAATTTGTCAAGAAAAGTTTTTTAAATGTTAGTTAAAACAGTATCTCAATACCCAAGTTGCACGCAAACAAAGTCTTAGTCAGACAGCTCATAAATCATAATATTCTTTTACCTTTTAAACCTAAAAAGAAGTAAGTCCCTCTTAAATTATGTCGTAAGTCGTAACAGCTTTGCGACCTTATAAACTTTTCAAATAAAACATTCACTACTTTGAATTGTAAAGAACGATTATGTTATTTTGAGTTATCGTATCTATACTAATAATAGCGAATATATTGTCGTTCGTATAAAAGTAATATGTAAAAGAAATCTTAAAGTATTCTCGTATTATTATTGGTAGGTATATTGTAGTGTTTCCTTGGCTGACATCGACTCCAAAAATAACAAATATTGTATCTAAATTATCAACCACACAACACAATCGTACCTACATATTGATGAGTAGAAAAAAGAAGTAAATTATCAAATTGTAGAAGAATACGCAATTATTTTATTACTTTTTAAAGCATATTAATTTGTGTTTCTTTTGAAGTCGTAAGAAAAATACTGATTATGTATGTGACGAGTCGATTGGCGTAATTGGTAAGATACTTGCCTTTCACGCCGCAGGTCGTTGGTTCGATTCCCACCCAGGACAGACATTTGTGTGCATGAAGATCTCTGTTTGTCCTGAGTCTGGGTGTAATTATCTATATAAATATTTATATACAAAAGAAAACTACTATATGTAGTATATCAGTTGTCTGGTTTCCATAGTACAAGCTCTGCTTAGTTTGAGATCAGATGGCCCTGTTTGAATAATGTCCCAGGATATTATTATTAATTTAATTTATTTCGCACAAAGGAAGTACAGTATATATTTTAAGCATTTAAAAGAGTATGTAGCTCGTAATGTATGGTTCTTGCACGGACTTTGATTTTGCGATTTTTATCGACGTGCTTTATTAGGTAACTTAACTTTACTGACCTTTAACATTTTCAATTCTTAATTAACCTTTGTTTAATGGAGACATAATATACTTCTTGAGAATGAATAAGATGAGTTGTATATTTCTGTGACGTCTTTTCAAATTTATTTTAAATTCGTGGAAAGGAATCCATTTGACTGTTTTCAGCTTTTAATAACATTTTCATCATCGTTTATTTAAATGACTAGTGTATATCAAGACTTAGAAGGGTTATCCATAGCTGCAAAATGTAACAAAGTTATAGGAAATTTTTAAAAATCGAATGTGATGCTGCCTCTAAATGTAAATACATATAGTCCTAAATTCTATCACAATAATAGAAATGATAAAGTTGTCTTGGTTAAAAATTTCGGCCACGTTGACCGAGCGGCGACTCAAGGAAGACTAGTCAACTGCGCAGGACTACTATAGTGCACAAGTGTGTGCGCAAACACAGGTACACTCTCTATTCCCTTACTCTCATAATCCGACGAAACGGCAAATCTTACATAACTAGAAAGAGTTCAGACGAAGTTCAGTGTACATACTTCCTACTTTCAGAAAACAGCAATAAATTTTACGACCTTGGCTTTGAACCAATTACCTCTGGTTCTGCAACCATATAACTTGCCTCTGGACCAAAGTAGCAATTAAGAAACGATACAACGAATGAACAAACAATATGTCTGTAGATAATTTTTTTTATTGTATAGGTAGGCGGACGAGCTCTTGGGCCAACTGATGGTAAGTGGTCACCAACGCCCATAGACAATGGCATTGTAAGAAATGTTAACCATCGCTTACATCGCCAATGCGTCACCAACCTAGGGAACTAAGATGTTACGTCCCTTGTGCCTGTAATTACACTGGCTCACTCACCCTTCAAACCGGAACATAACAATACAAAGTACTGCTGTTTTGCGGTAAAATATCTGATGAGTGGGTGGTACCTACCCAGACGAGCTTGCACAAAGCTCTACCACTGAGTATATATGTATACATAATATTTATGTATATACTAAAATTAAAAACAATAAAATATTACTTGGAATATGTTCTATAGTATAATAAACCCGTTTGAACCAGTCGCTAGTAATAAAAGCATTAATAGCGCTTCATATTTCACAAGTCACTGAGATATTGCTCGGAACAAGTGCTTTGCAAATAAACCGAATAATTTAACAGCGCTTTAAGCTATATACAGCATATGTGGAGGAATGTGAAACATGTTTAAGTAATTATTTCTAGACAGGAATTATTACTATACTAGAGTTTTGCCTGCAGTTGCACTCGCGTAGTTCCCGTTCCCGTGGGATTATAGGGACCTAATATAGCCTATGTTATTGCTAATAAATTTATTTTTGTGCTAATTGATTAAGTAGCTTTCCATTGGTGAAAGAATTCATGCAGAAAATATCGGTTTTGTGGTTTAGGCATGAAAGCGTTACAAGCAAACTAACATTCACATTTATCATATTAGTAAGGATATGGAAATAGTTGTAGTGCTTGGAATTGGAGCTCTTGGTCTGACCTGGATCGGACAGGGTAAGCTCGAAATCGCCTCGCTGCCTTGTATGATATAACATTTATTTTATCTTATAAAATAACAATTTACTTATTGACGAGTCGCTTGCCATGTTTGGTTTGCCTTTCGCGCCGCAGGTCTGGGTTCGATTCACACTCAGGACAGACATTTGTGTGCATGAACATGTCTGTCTGTCCGTTTTGTCTGTTAATAAGTATGTATTTACAAAAGAAAAGTAGTATATGTAGTATATCGGTTGTCTGGTTTTCATAGTTTGATTAGTTTAGGATCAGGTATTGTGTGAATAATGTCACAGGATATTATTGTTACTTAACATTTTACAGCAAAATTATTCTAATGACGTTACAACCCGCTAATCATGTAAAGAGGTACGAGTACATAAGTGTTTATTGTTTAAACGTATTAACTGTTAATATAACTTTTGTCAATGTAGTCGGATAGCAAAACAGCTAAAGCAAAAGCTATCGAAAGTGTAACTCTTACATTGATACTCAAACTAGAAGTAACAGCCTGTGATTGTCTCACATCTGCGCCTGGCTTTACCTTTTTGAGGAGAAGATTTTGAGCTCATTTGAAGATTTAATTGGAAACATTAGTCAAGAACGGCGGCGAGGACGCATACCGGTCACCTATATCAATCAGATCAAGCCGTCTACCGTCACGGTACACGAGTTGATCTTACAGAGGCGCTAATTTCATATCAGAAATATCTCGAACTGCTTTAAAATACACTCGTATCCTTAGCATTGGGAGCTACGTGAAAGATATAAGCAATACATAACTCATACATATAAATTACGACGAGAAAAGCGTTTGAACATTTCAGACTCTAAAATATATTTAATACATAAAGTCGGTCAGTTTCCAGGACTAAAAGCAAACGTTAATATCATCTGGTTCCAGTTAACATGTGAGCTTTAAATTTAATTGGATATTTCGAATTTAGGTTAAAATCGTTTGGGTTCTAAACACGTCACGATTATCATTTGTTTTTTGTATATGTTTTCTCAAATTTTACTTTTAGTTAGTTTAAGTTTCTCGACGAAATTCCACGATAGTCAATTTAAGTTGTGCTAACAAGAGAGTCACTAGTTGGTGCTAGTTTGTCTATCATGCATAATTTGTACGGGGTACATTTACCATAGCTTCCTTTGCGTTTTGTTTCTTGAGATAAAATTTAAAAAATATGTATATATATATAAAAACTTTTAAATATTTTGCCTTTAAAAGTGTTTAAAACATTTTGATATATTGTAAGTTTTATTAAAATTTTACATCTTATTATAAAATAAAATAAATTAACTGCGAAAACAAAACAGTTCTACAAAACCTTACTAACTATATGTCAATATTATTTTTATTAAAATTCAGAAATATACAGAAATTACATCATTTACATTGTTTTAAAATTTTACTCTCATTACGTCCAAAGGTATCTTAAGAAGCTACAAAAACTAAGTTTTCTTTACATAAAGATCAATACAATAAAAATGTAGATGAATTGTCCTACATAAGACAAAAGATAAATGATGAGATAGTCTTAAAGCAAACAAAACAGTAACTCATCGGCAAACTGCCCAGCTAATTCCACCTGCTTTCTCTTTGTGTATTGATATTAATGAAGTCCACAAAGCGACATATAAACTCGAAGCACTGATATAGGATAGGCAATACCTGTAATCCGTGCCTGGCAGGCTGGAACTAGGTCATTGAACAAAGAGTACACAAAGGTAACATTTTATTGAAACTTTTTTAAGTAATCCCTATTTGGAATTGTCATGATACTTCTTTTATATACGAGCTGTATTAACTGTAAGTGTCCTACTGCTGGGCTGACTCTTCTCATTTTTGAGTAGAAATTCGACAGATTATTCCATTACGCTTTCCCACGATTTGGTGGATATCTATTTGGAAGATTTTCATCCTAGACATTCCCGAAGAAATCAGAGGGACCAATTGATGAAATAATTAAGAACTGTCACTGTCCAAAAAGCTTTAATACAAAATTAAATAATGTGAACTAAACATTACGCATACGTAAAGTTTACGAAAAACTTAGACAGCGTGATTCAGGAATAAAAAAAAATAATCAACGCCATCTAGTGACAAATAATAACAAACATGTTGCACTCTTTTCAGTGGTCAGTGCTCCTTTACAATTATATCTGAAAATGTAGCGACCGAAAGAGAGAAACCAGTTAGATGTAAGCTAATTTTATATGATAAGCGTCGCATAGTAAATCACTGTATAAATCAGCGTGAGGACCTTTTTGTAGAAGTGTAATAAACCTTAACGCCTTACCAAAATTAATTTGTTTGCGCTACCCACCTGTGTCTCGGATTCAAGAATAAGTAGCGTTAGAAGTTTCATTTTTTATAAAACTGTTTTGTTATTAAATAGTTCATAATAAAATCTATGGAAGAAAATAAAAAGTTCCGCAAAAAAAAAATATCGGAATATATATAAATGCTGTAACAAGGAACAAAATGTTCGTGCAATAGACAAAACAGAAAAAGACGAATTGTCATTCTATGAAGAGAAGCGAGGCCTTACAACAAGGCCTTAGATACAATATCGGAACGAATGATCACAAACACAAATTATTTATTAACTGGATGAAAGTACCGACGACTACAAAATGTTTCCAGTTGGAGAAATTCGTAATTATAATAAAAGCTTAATATATTAAGTACCGACAGAATAAAAATGTAAAAAAACGTTTTTGTCACATTTATCTGTTGACGGTGCAATACTACGAACACAAAACTTTCCATGTTGTATTGATTGCACTATCTTATCATTTTTCAAATGTATATATGTATAAATTCCTATAGTTTATTCCTTTACAGTTATGATATTTGATCTGTGACAGAAAATTCATTTGAGTTTCTTTGACATCGGTCCCACATCTGTCACCAAAGGGTATATAAACTCCTTTGTCTGTCGCACCCAATCTAAAGGATAGACGTCAAAAGATATTACTTCGTATATTCCGATATACATACATACTTCACCGTTCCAATACACCAGTTACGATTTTGTTATTTATATTAAACCTTTTTTTAACTATGGCTGCGATGACTGAAAAAAAGGTTTATAATTAATTTGAGAAACATTTATGTAAAATTTGGTAGCAATGTTTATCAATGTTATCTGCATGGGTCATAGTGTTATGTTATTCAGTCTACAACCTTTCTAAATTAATTGGTCTTTTAAAATGTAATAAAAATTTAATGCACTAACATTTTTTAAATTCATAGGTACTGGAAATCCCGAGATTAGCGACTTAAGTCAAACAAACTCCTCGGCTTTATAAAAAGATTTCACTCCTCAGTACACTGAGTAGGTTCGAATTAAAATGTTATATATGTTATATTGCCCATAATTATAAATGTCACAAATACTTTTTAATAAAAATAACCCGAAAGTCTTACCTAGTCTAAACCCGTAAACTTTGAATAAAAAAGGTTTGAAAATCGAAAATTTAACTCGAATCAATGTTTTTGAAAATCGAACTGTTAAGCAAATCGAACGACTTTGAATAAAACAGGTTTGAAAATCGAACATTAAACTCGAATCAAATTACAAATTAAATTTTTTATTCATATTGTACCTTGTTTTATATTTATAATCTATGACTTGGAACTATAAAATCAATAACGAGGTGAATGACCGGGCTCGGCCCGTGACTTACCAAGGGCGTGCATGGTGTCCTATGATTCAAGGATATTCGGGCTCACAAATCTATAGATTCAACCAACTGTTACAAGGTTTTTTTAACTTCAAAAATATTTTTAATAATCGTTAGAATATTGATATAAACATATACATAATATATCTAATTTTGTTGATACATAATTTAAAATACCAATGAAAAATAGTAACAATTTAGCTGTGACTCTCGGTGGTAGAGTTTTGTGCAAGCTCGTCTGGGTACCACTCACTTATCAGCAGTAACAGCAGTACTTGGTATTGTTGTGTTCCAGTTTGAGTGTTCCAGTGAGCAGTGTAATTACAGGTACATGAGATATAACATCTTAGTTCCTAAGGCTGGTGGCGCATTGGCGATGTAAGCGATGGTTAACATCTCTTACAATGCCAATGTCAATGATCTATGGGAGTTGGTGACCACTTACCATAAGGCCGTCCTATAAGGCCGATGCTATAAAAAATTGTAATAATTACAAATAATAAAAAAATACAAACATAAACATTTTAGTATTGCAATACACACACACAAGTAAACACTATATAGTACGGTATACACACTAACAAATGAATATATATTTCATTATATAATGGTATATTTAACAGATATACTTACTATTAATTTAGATTTTATTAATGACATCCTCCTACACAACACACTTATAAATAAAGAACAATATTTTATACTCTCACAAAATCAACTTCCCTACAAACAGCCTTCAAAAAATACTTCATGTAAACAGTTTCAATTATTTTTTATGTATAGATAAGGAAATCGTTACATAGCCTATCAAGGGCATGAATGTTTCAAGGATATTATGGCGTCATATTGTCTCCTGACCTTAAAGTAACAAGGCTTAGGCGAGGCTTAACAGGAGATACGATTTTATATTGCTAATCCAAGGCTACTAAGATTGCCATTTTCCATTGCACTGTGAAACTTAATTAGACCGTTAATACTGTACAAAGTACTTAATTAAAAACTTTCCTATCTTGGTTACAAATTAATTATGTTACAACTGTTTGGTCTAGGAGCGACAGTAGTACCCCGTATGGGAGTGGGAGTCTGGTCCCATACCTGTCCCTTGAAGCCATATAAAGTTGATCCTGAGCCTGCACTCATCTATACCCTTGGGCACTATAAAATGCCAGCATTTTTGACCAGTCTCTTGAAAATAGTAATATTGGTGATAGGTGTGACCCATATGGTCGGTGGTGACCACATACCATTAGGTAAAAATCTCCAGTTGGATATTATTTTCTTCCGCGTATCATACATTCAAAATTTAATAATACGTAACTTAAATGTAGCTGCAGCCGATGTAGCCAGACTGACCTCAATCTTCCCATAGCTCAATGTTGCAACAGGGTTAGTTGAACGCACGTTCCTGAAACATATTACGATCAATGTAATTTTTGGCTCAAAATTTTGGTTCAAGGATTTGATATAAAACAAAACAGTGAATATGAAACTCAACCTTTTGGTTATGGAGAACAGTTTTATTTTTATGCATAAACAACTTAATCTTAATGGGGGTTTACCGAGACTTCGAACGTCAGACGAAAAAGCGTAAGACTTGTTATTTTCATTCTTACTAATATTATAAATGCGAATGTAAGTTTGTTTGTTACGCTTTCACGCCTAAACCACTAAACCGGTTTTAAAAATTCTTTCACCAATGGAAAGCTACATTATCAGCGAGCAACATAGGCTATATTTTGTCCTCTAATTCCCACAGGAACGGGAACTCCGCGAGTGAAACCGCGGGCAAAACTCTAGTATCAAAATAAATAAACGCCATTTTTTTAAACGTATTTAAAATCTTTTTCTATTACTATTTTTTATTTATTAATTCTTATAAATTCTTATCGCATAACTAACTCTGTTTACTGGATATCTCATTAGGGGCCTGCGTTAATTGAAGTATCTTATAATAATAAGCAAATCTTTTTATAAACTTTTCTTTTATATTTTACGAATATCAGTAAAGATTCTAACGATTTAGATCAAAGATAAGGTTTTGCTTTTTAAATTTATCTATAAAGGGATCCATACTTGATTCATATTTGAGAAAAGCTTTTCACAAATAGGTATATAAATAATAATTATTAGAGCTGGGTGCAGCTTGGTCCCACATGCAGAAATAAGATATAAGTAAATATATTGATAATTACGGATTAAATCAAATCATTGTTATAATGATTAATATATTTTTTGTTAATATAGTTTTTACGTCATAGTATGCGGCCACTGTTTTTAAATCTCTGGGAATATATTTTACGTAATTTAATTTATGTATTTATTTTCTATAAGGGTATTCATAAGTACAATTACACACACAAAACGGGGATTGGTTCAGGCTTTCTTGCGTTTTACGCTGTCTTTATAACAAATATAATCAAAATCGGTTCAGTAATTTAGCCCTAAAAGCATGACAGACAAACACACACAAACAGAATTTGACATATGGCCTAAGAGCCAGTGATCGGCAGACTTACGGTATACTAGCAAAGTCCATATTTATACTAGGTATACATATTTTTTTTTTTTATGTAAGAGGGGGCAAACGATCAGGAGGCTCACCTGATGGAAAGTGACTACCACCGCCCATGGACACCTGCAACATCCGAGGACTTGCAGGTGCGTTGCCGGCCTTGGAGGAAAGAGTACGCTCTCTTCTTGAAGGTTTTTATGTCATGGAACTGGAACTGAACAGTGTTCGAAATCTCGACGCCAAGTATACATACCATTACACATACCGTAGCTGAAATGGGGATTCACTATCCCCGTCGATGGTTCCTTCGGGCGTGTCTCGAATTCAAAAAACGTCAGAATTGACTTTTAAAACGACTTTTTTATATGTTATAGTATGCATTTTTTTTATTCATAAATGAAAAGGCAGCTACTTATTACTTATTTATTATTATTACCACTTATTTTATTATTTATTCTTGTTAATAAATAAATAAATATATTAAAACCTTAACTAATACGCTAGCAACATTTCCCCTTTGAATCGCAATTCCAATTCTCTGGGCCAAAAATGAACCAGCCCTCCTGTCACCAGCGGAGGCAATAAGGCGCGAAGTAATATTTTGGATGAATTTTTTGGCACTATTACTCCAAGGTCCAAGCGTTTCAACTGCAATCGGAACAAAAATATAATTTAAAATTAATTCTATATATTAAACAGGTTCATGTCTGAGAGATTTATATAAAATATTATTCACTCGCCATAAATTTTCCGGAACGAAAAAACTTCTGGACTTAAACTTTGTCTGATATCTTACGCTACAACGTCCATTAAGAGCGGATTTTACGGAAGCCAATTCTCAAGGGGGACCGGGATAAAGTAGGATGAGAGGGTGACAGCTTCTGAAACTACAACTTAGAATTATTAAAATAATAATTGCATACAATATTTTCATGCAATTAAAAATGTATGTATTATAATATTAAAGTTGGCTGTTATCGGTGTCTGGACACAGCTTATCGTATTCGTCTGTTTAATTATCCTAAATAAAAAGCCGAGATGGCCCAGTGGTAAGAACGCGTGAATTTTAACCGACAATCGTGGGTTCAAACCCTGGAAAGCGCCTCTGAAATTCATGTGCTTGATTTGTGATAAAAATCATCTCGAGCTTGACGTGAAGGAAAAGGAAAAAGGAAGGTGAAGGAAAACATCGTGAAGAAAAACCTGCATATGTCAAATTTCACCGATACATGTCACATGTGTATTCCACTAAACCGCATTGGAGCAGCGTGGTGGAATAAGCTCCAAGCCTTCTCCTCACAAAGAGGAGAAGTGGCAAAAATACTTAATGAAAGTTTCAATGTTGCATAAGATCAAGTTCATTCCCCCAGATATATGGTATATAATACCTAGCATTTAACACTTGCTTTTGAAAAATAAATTTATTAATAAATGTAATCATTCAATAGCAATTTACTGAATAGTATTTATTAAATATGTAAAGAAGGAACAGTTTAACCTTTTTCACTTTTGTATGTCAATTGAATTTTCCAAATATTTTATGATTTTCTTATATTTTCAATATTAATTATGATCAAATTTCCTCTGGTTGAACATTTATTTAATTCGACCAAAGAAACATGTATCTTTAGACGTTAGATAATATTATGTATGTAACGTATATAACGAAGATTATATACGATATTATGATGAACATCACCGGCAATGCTTTGTGAAATTATATTACAGATTAAATTGTAATTCTACAAAGGATCGATGCTAATATCTTTGCTATTAAACCAGACGGTAATAATCTGTATAGTCTTCTTTTATATGTAAAATAGGTTGGTGGGTGAACAACTGGGCCACATGGTGATAAATGATCACTATTGGTCTTCCGCAAAACATTAGTACTTGGTACTGTTGTGTTCCGGTTTGAAGGGTGAGTGAGCCAGTGTAATTACAGGCACAAGGGACATGGTATGGGATGGTTAACAACTCTTACAATGCCATTGTCTATGGGCGGTGGTGACCACATACCATCAGGTGGCCCATATGCTCGTCCGCCTTCCTAAATAAAAAAACTATTGGTCACTAATGGTCTAATGCCCGAATACTGAAACGTCATTCAAATATTAAATGGGACTTAATTATTTGGAACGCCATTAATTTCAAATTTAGTATGCAAAATTTTAAATTAACGGCGTCTCAAATAATTAAGTTCCACTTCATATTTGAATGACGTGTCAATATTCGGCCGTAAGAAAGTTGACCATTCCTCTCATACACAATGTGTAATCAAATCTTGGTAATTGAGATGTTACGTCTTTTGTGTCTCTAGTTACACTGTCATCCTTAATGAGGAACATAACATAACATAACAATACTAAGTATTGCCGTTTGAAGGCAGAATACGGCAGGACGCACTTGCACAAAGCCCTACCAACACCACATTTTTCTAAAATTTTTGGGGCCAATATCAGAGAGCAGTGTTGACCACTTACCATTAGACAGCCCATTTGCTCGTCCGCCTACCTTTTTAACAAAAAACAAACTGAGAAGATAATTAAAAATAAAATTTACTCAAGTCTTCAAAAAGCTAAAAGACTAACCGAGAGCACTAAGTGCATGGCTTAAACAGCTTAGTTAGTTGAGCTCAGCTTTCAAGCTAAAATCTCGGCACTTAAACAAAAAGCAACATACAATTATTCTTAAATATGTAACGTGACGTCGGAAAGCTGGGTTCGAATCTAATAGCTGATTCGTGAACTCATTAGTACGGGAATCCATGGGCATTATACTTCAGGAAAAGTTAAAATAAGTGAACAACAATGTTGACTTTTGTTACAATTATAGTTATACAAACACTTATTACTTGAACCATTAGCGATTACACTAATAATAACAATTAGTGATTTAGATCCAATGGGTTTGAGAACGATCATCGCGTACCACCGCTGTTAACAAGACCATCCTTGCCATGAAGTTGGCCGTGTCAAACCAACTCCATTCGGTGTTATCCACTCTAATCTTCGATCAACAATACTACTAGATATGACGTCACGAACAAAAACAATACTCAAATGTGGCGACCATAAAGATGAAGAAAACGATGTAAGGTTTAATAATTTCAACCTAAACTATGCCTTGTTCCCGAGCTATAAAGTGCGGATTAGATTGTATTGACATTCACTTACGATCTTACGCCATGAATGACAGAAATACAAAGGAAAGGTACAATACCGGTTGTTCCATATTATTCAACCATATTTCCTTAGCTATAAGTTATCATTGGACCATACTAATTTGAAATAACCTCACAAACGTCATTGTGTTCTTTTTATTATTGATCGTAGACTAATAAACAACAGAATAATTTACCAACGATAAAAAAAATAAAAAAATTAGAACTCAAAATTAACTGTTTTTCATTATTGAATAATACGACGCGCCATTATATTACATTATTTCTCTTATTGAACATATATTATTATATATATGTACAATTATATATATGTACAATAAGAGAAATAAGTATATAAGCCCCACTATAGTGGACTGATGCATTTAATTTACATTACATGTTTTTTTTTTATGAAATACCTGGTGGTAAGTTCCACTTCACCAGGCGACCTTGTACAAAAACCGTACTACCAATTAAACATTATTGAATCAATATCTCGAATAATCTATGGTTTCGTTAAAAAATATCGAGTTAATTACCCGCGAAGTTCTTATCGGGACTTCGGAAGTAAAATTAAAGTGGATAAAAGTATTTAAGTACCGATCTTAAGCCCGAGCGTGAGATAAATTATTAAAAAAAATTAAGCACAAAAACAAATAAGTAAAGCTTGAAACCACAATCTTCAAATGAGATTCACCTCTTCACGTAAGCAACACAGTAATAATATACATTATAGTCCAGTCATTTAAGCTTAAATTAGGTAAGAATCTCGGAATGCGAGATACCCAGCTCTGCCGTCTTAAGAAAAAAAGACGCATCTGCAAAAAGTAAAACATGGAGAAAATAAATGTTTTGTAATTTTAAAATTAAAACAGTTGCTGTGGGAAGAAAAATTAAAAAAATGCTATTTTTTCTTTGTGAGACTATGCAATATACATTTATCTAGCAGAGTGTATTAAAAAAATATATAAAAAACAATTTAAAATATTAATTAAATAATATTTTCTATTTCATCTTAGTAAAAAAAATATGGAAAAATAAGAAATACTACGTAAGAAAGACGCATCTACGGCATTTGCGTTCTTTCAATTTAGCAATTTATAAAAACGTCTTTTCTTCTTAGCTATTTGTTATAATTATTTGTAGTTTTGCTTTGATTCGTGGTGTTTTTCATAATCACGACATTGTTTACAATGTCTATTTCTTAGCTCCTTGTGATTGGAATTATGAATAACATACTTTTCAGTTCTCACAATCTTCGTGCCCTAATTTTGCGAGTGATATGTTTTGTTTTTTAACAATTTTTCTGTAATAATCATAAGTAATCTGTTCATGAACGTTCGTAATATGTTTGTTGTTCGCAAAAATGTTTAAACATTTTGGTAATTGAAATATCCGATGGAAGATATTTTTTATTCGGCGCATGCTCTCGTCTGTAGTGAGATATGGTAGGATTAATTGCAATATATGTTCTATGGTTTTGGTATCATCAAATTTATTTGGATTTGCATTGGTACCTCGTCAATTTCTTCTACCTGTAATTCTAAAGCATTCAGTGAGGAATCACTGAACTGAAATTTTTCTATTAAATCCCAGTGTCTCTTTAAAAATACTTTGCATACTTTTACTTTATTTCCAGATTAATTTAATAGAAAATAGGATATGCTCATATTTCTTGGTATCGGTTCGTATTATAGTTTTTCTTCTAGGTTCTACTTTCAACGTTTTATTTAATATATAATATTGTTGCTCTTTCCAGGATACGTTTCTGAAAAATATGTTTATTTTTTTACGGTTCTCTTCTGTAAACTTAGTCATCATCATCATCATCGTCAACCATTCGTCGTCCACTGTTGGACATAGGTCTCTCCAATGGCACGCCAATGAGCTCGGTCTTCAGCTATCGATGTCCATCTGCTGCCAGCTACTTTGCGTATAGTAAAACTTAGTATGATTTTTTTTTTCACACTGATATAACACACAAACAAGGGTGTACCTGGTTTGTGTGTATATAGATTAAATATATATTTTTTTTTTATTTTCTCTGTGCTTTAGATAAGTCATATTATTTCTTTCGTTTAGAAATTGTACCCTTTTTTGTAAAATATTGTTGTGTGTCTTCATCGTAATCTTTATCTAATTATGAATTATCGGAATCAAAAACTAAATCTGAGGAACTATGCTAACCTGTTGTGAAAATCGGCTTGGTTGAAACCGATAATTTCGTTTGCATGAGATTGAGACGGCTCTCCAATTATACTATTTGACGATGAATCTGGCGAAGAGTTTCTCGATGGCAAGGCCATTAAAATTATTGTAAAGGTGCGGTTATGTCTTATTCTATAACACTGAAAAAAATAAGCACTATATACGCTTCGAAATATTGTATGCTACTGCACTTTGAATAAACATAAATTACAGAATTTACAAAAATAATACAATGAAGTGCATAATAATTTAATCACGTATACTTTAATCATTGTGATTCATATATCAGAAATGGAACAAACTAACAGAAACTACTCCTCCTTATGCTATGATAAATTTTTGTTATGTTTATTTTACAAAGAACAATTATTTATTATAATATTTAACTACAAATTAAATTAAATTTATAAATACATATGACAATTAACATGAGTTAATGGCGGTGTGATTCAGACACATACACGTATTCTAGTCGACTGCCTGGGCGCAACTGACAGTATTGTCTTCCAACCGCACCCCGCACATTGAGCAATACTAAGGAGAGAAGACGCTTCTGGCACTTGCGTTATACTGATTTTGGTAAAACTACGATGAAAAGACATATTTACGTAGATGCGATTTTCTTCCTTAGTATAATGATCACGGCAGTGTAATTGCGTCTTTATTATCTGTCAAAATGCAGATGCGACTTTTCATTGTATGATCTTGTTATTTTTTTGAATGTGAAAAAAACACATTTACGTGTTTACGTCTTTTCAACTTAGTAACCATCAAAAACGTTTTTTCTTCTTAGTTCTTGATAATGTTTTTTGCAAATACGTCTTATTTAAGCACAGCTAACTCTGTTTGTGTAAGTCTTAGAGCAATATAAAAAATATTGGCAGAAGCGTCTTTTTTTCCTGATTCCAAATATGGGAAAAACTCAATTTTGAAAAAAATGTTAGATGCGTCTTTTTTTCTTAGGACGGCAGAGCTGTAAGTCTGTAAATACTTGTATATTGACCCCCTAAATGTTGTCTCAAAACCTACATATGGTAGGGTGTGCGCAACTATTAAATTTCAAGGTCAAAGGTCACAAAAATCGGTTTTTTGCGCTTTTTTTGTAAATATCTCGTTTCCTATGGGTTTTAAAAACATTTAGGGTGTCAATATACAAGTATTTACAGACTTACAGCTGGGTATCTCGAATTCCGAGGTGAACTTAGTATAATGTCTGGACTATTATTATTCAGCCAAGGTAAGAAAATTTATTATATTAACAAATTTAATAATATTAACAAAAGCTTATTATTATCGCGCGTAGAAATAGCACGTTGAAGTGGAAGTGAGCTGGTCATGTCTCCAGACGCATTGATGGCCCATGGAGCCGACACGTGTTAGAGTGGAGACCACGTTTAGGCAAACGTTTAGGACGCCCTGCAGCAAGGTGGATGGTTTTTTATAAAAATATTTTTATTATTTTCTATAAAATTTTCTATTAAATATTTATTTTTTATTTTTTAGATGATTTGTTATGACTTTTATTAATATGAGGTAATAAGACGGATGTATGAAGAATAATATATATCCAGACTAATATCCTAGTGTATATCTTCGCGTGCCATATAAACTTGGTGCTTAATTTACAAAGTGAAATCCTTTATATATTTTTTGAAACTTAACATAAATTTATAAAGTCTCATAGATTTATCTGAACGACAAATTCCAATTTTACAATCTACGATTATTTACCGACCCGTACGAATTTACGAACCGCGTAATTGATTTATGAGCATGAGTGAATTACTTACAGACATGAGTATTAACATGAGTTCATGTAATAAGTCGTTTGGAAAGCTGACGTGCAGCTAATTGTCTGTCAACTTTAACTAAAACACTGAATTCATTCACCATCAATGTCCTACCAACAATGATTCTATTATCGTCTTAGATAGATAATTCGGGAATACTTAGTGTGACCTGGGAGATACCATCACCCGAGAAGGATATCCGCTATAGAATTTTATGAATACCTACTACATACATAAATCTATAATTACATTAATAACAATTCTGTAGTCTATATTATATTCTATCGCCGCTTGGCTATTTCGTTTTTTTTTAAAACGATATATTTATCATGAATAAAAAAATCAACCCGCTTAGATTTTTTCGCCGATTCTTCTCAGGGTGTTTCTTTTCCGAACCGGTAATAGTTTCTAGTTTGACAATCAATACGAAAGTGTAACACTTTAATATTGAATAAAGTAATTTGAATTTGAACTTTATACCAATCACAGCACACCCATGACATTTTTTTATTCTAAATTCAAAACAAACATGTCATACGAGAGAAAATAAATCGTTATTTTATTACGCTTTAATACCAAACCGTTACTTCAGAAGACATACGTTGACCCAAAAAAATACGGAAAAATGTAGACAATAAACAAGGCAAACGGCCTCGAAGGGCGAAGCTGACATTCATTCAAGGATAGCCTTGGTTGAAGGCGACGCTCCTAAAAATAATAAATGACGTTGCATGCTTTTATTGTATTCTTGTCTTTTGTAAGATATCTTTTTGTTACAATTGTTTTACGACCAATTACATGTGCTGTGTTATTCACGAGCCGTAGTCGCTTAAGATGCTGTAATTGTACCATGGTTTCAAATAAATATATACTGTAGATTGGCCTGATATGATGGAAAATGGCCACCAACGTCTCTAAACGTTGGCGCTTTAAAAACAAACTATTCATCGCCAATGCAACGCTAATTTTAAGTTTTTTTTTCTTATCCAAACAGAATAATAATTAAACAAAATAAGAGCATTATAAAAACCACGGCGTTTTGACATTAATTAAGACAACATGTTATTAGTGCCTGTTTTACAGGAACAGTACTCTGCTAAAAATAGATGGCATTTTTTGAAGAGGAATATATATTTTAAAAATCATCTTATATGAACCAGCCATTATATTTTCATTTATAAATAGACATTAAGTCTTCTAAATTATACTTTAAAAGTTCTTTATTCATTAAAATATTTCTAAAGTATTTTATCCTGACACTACCTGACACTGTAATGCCTAAATCTTAAAAAAAAACTGGATTAAATAGATTTTTATGTGTTTATTATTCCAGTCGTGTTTGGTTGTATAAGAAAATGACACGAGAAAACTCACGCCATGTCGGAAGAAATTCTGACAAGTACCCACTAATTCGCTGTGAAGTAAAGGTGATATAGAAATCATTATCCTCAAATAGTAAGAAGGGTATTCCTTGCAGTGTGACACTGGTATTTTAATATATGCCAATAAAAATTAGAACATTGTATTTGGTTTGAAAAATCCTTAACATTTTGAATTAACTGGTGGCAGTAATTTACGTTTTTTTTTATAAGGAAGTTAATAGTTTTATTGCAGCTACGATTGAAATAACATGGGCCCTAGACAAGTGGCTTTTATGTTAATAGAATAGAATAGAAAACAACAACCAATGTATGAGATTGACATTCGCGTTCGACTCGAAACGTCTCGAAATGGATCACTTGTCTAGAGGGCAGCACTATTTAGTATTGTTGTATTTTGTTTAAAGCGTGATTGTTATTGTGTAATTGCAGTGACAAGGGACAGAATTCTTAGTTGTCAAAGTTAGTGACACATTGGTAATGTAGAGATTGGTTCATATTTCTTACAGCGACAATGTCTATGGGCAGTGCTGACCAATTAAAATTTGGTAGTCTATTCCAATTATAAAAATATTAAAACAAAAGATTGATATTGGTTGAATTAAAATTATATCTTGACGTTTGTCTATGGCATAGCTATTAGTTCTATAAGTGGCAAAGTTTATGGGCAGTAGTGCCAAAGAAACTAACATAATTTTACTTGAAAAATATTTATTTTGTAAAAATAAAATATCATACATTCTTAAAGTATAGTTTTTTTGTAATCAATTCGTTTGCCAAACTATCGTTGATGTGAGGTTTGCAGACGAACCGACGCCAGCTGCTTTCATTCGGGTCAAGAGCAAGCATCGAACGCCACTGAACACTTATGTAGTTTATCGATTTTAAAACACGCTTATAACTTTTGAAGTAGATAAATTTGCATTTAAAGGCGTGCGTTTTGTAAGAATGAATATTATATGCATGTGTGCTGTAATTGTTATATGTGTGATTTTTAAAGTATCTATATTCTGTATGTAAATGACCAACTGATAGCCTATTCTCCTTCTTGGGAAGAAGATTTAAAGCGTATTCAGGTTAGTAGATACGCTGCTCCCCCCACTTTTTTATCCGCCACACGCACCTTTCCTCACGATGTTTTCCTTTACCGTTAAGCACGAGATGAATTATAAATCATGTATCAAGATATTATTCGATGCATAAGAAACATTACGAAACAAATCGCGATCTTAAATATGTACATCCTTAAGTGAATGTGTGCTCTCACACACACACACACACACACACACACACACGCAAATTAGAATAAAAATATTTGTCAAACTTTTACTCGATGGTGCTTTCGGTTTGAAGGGTGAGTGGGCCCGTGTAATTACAGGCACAAGGAACATAACATCTTAGTTTCCAAGGTTGGTGGCGCATTGGCGATGTAAGCGATGGTTGACATTTCTTGCAATACCATTGTCTACGGGCGCTGGTAACCACTTACCATCAGGTGGCCCACGTGCTCGTCCGCCTTCCTATACAATAAAACTAAATATTTGAAATTAGTTATAAACTTAACAATCAAATGCTAATACTGAATCAAGATTTATATTAATAGATTACATTTATACAGCAAAAACTTACCATTAATAAACTATAGATTAAATTATTCCATAACAATCAAGTTAAATGAATGTGAGTTGCATTATGAAATTTATATGTATATGTAATAATAGAGCCGTTCGGCGTCTTTCCGTCTACATCGCGAACGAGGTCAATAGTCAAGGTTAATCGACGTGAATCTATAACCGAAACTGAAACTTGGCTTGCATTGAATTTCATGTAAAATGAAACTGTACGTAATAATTTAAAATGTACATTAAGATGTTCTATTTTTGAATTGTTTAAATAATAATCTGCATTAAAACATAATGTCGTTACTTTCTTTTTAAATAATTGCTAGCTAATACAAACAAATAATGCATGAATTTGAACCGATGAAATCGCATTTAAACCCACTGAATTTCATGTGCTTAATTTGTGATAATAATTCATCTCGTGCTTGACGATGAAGGAAATATCGTAAGGAAACCTGCATGTGTCTAATTTCACTGAAATTCTGTCACATGTGTATTCCACCAACCCGCATTGAAGCTGCGTAATGGAATAAGCTCTAAAACCCTTCTCTACAAAAAAGGAGAGGAAGTCTAAGCCCAGCAGTGTGACATTCACAGGCTGTACAAACGCCTAACTTCAAGCTGGTATTAGATTTTTAAGTTTTTTTTAATTATGTTTTTAGTTTCAGTTTGTGCGTAGTATCGTGTCAATTATATTTATTATAGATATTATTATTTGTTTTTTGCTAAAGGGCGTTGGTGACCACTTACCATCACGTTTCCCATCTGATCCTCCGCCTACCTATTGTTAGGTTAATTTATTATTTTTTATCCAATAAGATTCAAATATCAATATCAAACGACGGTTGACTTTTAATATTTATTTTATTAATTGTAAGCATATGTATATTTGAATAATAAGTTATGTGAATAGGTTACTCTTAACTAATTTATAAACATGTTTGTTCGATATTGGATTAGTTCAGAGCATTCTGTCAGATCTTTTATCAGAATCTGCTAGGATGCTCCTGGAATTCTATCGAATAGCTTTAAATACTAAGTAATGTGTAAAAAAAAGGAAGAAGGAACAATGGGACTGTCGTGCCTGTGTAGGACAAAAGTCCCTAAATTAAGTAAGAAAAAAAAAGTTTTGTGAATATTTATTAGGTAATTGGAATTGTTCAATAATTCAATAATAATGGATTGTTAAGTTACTAAAGAGTTTTTATTATCATAAGAGTAACCAGTCCGTTTTCAAATGAATTCATGAAATGACGTTAAGACAAAAATGTAGCGAATTGTAAAATAGACGAGAATAGAGATGGCAATTGTGACTTGAAATACATACTAGAAAATTGAATAAGAGTTGTTTTTTTTCAATAATTGAACGTATCAAACACTATGCCATAAAAAACAACTTGATTCAGGTATTTATTATGTAAAAACGGTAATTTCATGCTACTATATTAGCTTATCTTACATTTTCTTATTCATACAATGATTTTATCATCATGTAAATATTGTAATCCCATTGTTAAAAACATCCCGAAGCAGTCCTGAGCTTCAAGACTAAAAATAGATCGGACCGCTCTCTTTTCTAAAAAGTATATATTTATAACCAACATTTACAATCAAAATATATAATACTAACTGATACCCGCGACTTCATCCGCGTTGCTTGATATATTAACAAAGTTTTCTTATGTACAAAGGAAAAAACATCAAAAAGATCGCAAGCAAAAATATACGTTGCTTAAACATACATCACTGAACACGCAGTGCATATACAAATCGTTGTTTCTTGAAACTTTAATAACTTTTTATTAAACGAAGATATCGCAATAATTTTTAATAAGGGCCAAGTGTCTACGAAATAACTTTGGAAAATTTCATTGAAATCTATCCAGTAGTTTTTCCGTGATGCGCGCACAACTGCAGACCTCTATCATTTTATATATATAAAATATGTTATTATAATAAAAAATATGTTGTAAGACGGTGCATGATATTATTTTATATTTATAGTCTTAATAACATTCGACATTTTTATTTCAACTGTCTAATGTCTGTCTATCAACTGTCAATTCAATACGACCTATGTAATAATAAAAAAAATACAAGAGTATTTCATCCAAGCAAAATAAAACCCAAATGTATTTATCTCTGGAAATGTCTGTATGTACAATTACCATCCGAATATAAGTGTTATAAGTGGAATAATTTATTAGTTTCCGGCTGCTACGCTTTGTCTGCCAAATCGAAAAGCTCAAGGTCAAAGCTCAAGGTGAAACAAATGTTGCCAAATGTAATTGGAAAACTTCACCCACTTGATAGATCATATTAAGCATAACACATTCATTATACGTTTTATTTTAATTTAGATTAACAATTGTTTATAAAAAAACATGTGTGTAATTCACACGCGGTAGATGTGAAACCTTCAAAAATTTTGACTTCAACTGTATAATGCTTCCTATCTCATTTTCTCCCACGTTAAATCTTATGAATTTATGTTTCTGTCTCTTTTTACTGTCGCTTTTTCGTTAAATCGACTTTCAAGTCATGATACTAAAGAAGTTTTCACTTCAAAACTATTAAATAATTTCTTAATATTGTCAAACTTCAAAAGGTCGTATCTCAAGTTAATTGACGGTCAATTAAGTTCTTTAATTAAACTGGTGAAAGCTCATTTTTATTTCATAATTCGTGAAACGATTAATTTTATGATTTTGATTGAATTATTCTTATTAAAGTAACGGCCTGTTCCTGTTCAATTTCTGGACTAAGGCCTCCTATCCGTTTTCGGGTAGGTTTGGAGCTTATTCCATCACGCTGCTCCATTGCGAATTAGTGGAATACACATGTGGTAGAATTTGAGTGAAATTACACTCATGCAGGCTTTTCGTTCACCGTTACATTTGCGATGAATGATAAACACAACATGAAAATTCAGTAGTGCTTGCCCGGGTTTGAACCCATAACAGTTCTGTAATAGTATTAAAGTTAAAATGTCAATTTCAAATTTATCTGGTCATATTAAAGTCATGATAAGGAAACCACGAAGCATGCGGTAAAATTGCATGTCACATGGTGACTGACTCGGTTCGATAGAGATTGCAGGGAACGGATAAATTACAATATTGAAAATGCGAAGTTAACCTTTACCTGTATTAATAATGGTGTGACACTTGGTGGTAGAGCTTTGTGCAAGCTCGTCTGGGTAGGTACCACCCACTCATCAGATATTCTACAGCAAAACAGCAGTACTTGTTATTGCTGTGTTCCGGTTTGAAGGGTGAGTGAGCCAGTGTAATTACAGGCACAAGGGACATAACATCTTAGTTCCCAAGGTTGGTGGCGCATTGGCGATGTAAGAGATGGTTGACAGCTCTTACAACGCCAATGTCTATGGGCGTTGGTGACCACTTACCATCAGGTGGCCCATATGCTTGTCCGCCTTCCTATGCAATAAAAAAAAAAAATAACAGCCTAGCTAGCCGTCTCCGCTTCACACGGGTTGAATAAGGGTCTATGTAAATCACGGTTGAATGCGTAAGCGATCCCGTGGCGCTCCCCTTAAGACGGGAAGGGTATCGCTGTTTTTTTAGTGGGTCCGATGTCCGGGTTGCACTCGGTGCCCTGGACATACGGCGAGTCCCACATACCCCCCCACTGTTTCCGTGGAGGAAACGCGTCATGCGTTTTTCCAGCGTTAAAAAAAGGGTCTACGTAAAATGTTTATATCGTAGTAGCTTCACATGGATACTTAAGAAGAAATTATAAAAATGAAAATATTTTCGATAAGGATTGCGTAAAATCCGTTCTTAGTGACCGTCTGCATCGGGGAAAGAGTAACTGTGGTGAATTTCAAGTCAATCGGGCGGATAGCTTAGAAGATGTTGATAGCTAGATAGCTATAGACACTGTAAACAATCGTCTTCATTAGACAATTTAATAATTTAAAATACCAGGTTGCCCATATTCTCGTCAATGTCTATGGAGACATTGGCATTGTAAGAGATGTTAACCATCTCTTACATCGCCGATGCGCCACCAACCTTAGGAACTAAGATGTTATGTTTGTGCCTGTAAGTCACAAGTACTGCTATCAAGTATTGCTTTTTCGCGGTAAAATATCTGATGAGTGGGTAGTATCTGTCCAGACGAGCTTGCATTTGCACAAAGTCCTATCCAAAAACGATACGAACGAAACGAACCACCACTCTACGCGATCACAATTTGTACGGTAACTTTTTATTAAATTAGTATAATTTAGGGAATTATCATATTAATATCTTGCAATAAATCTTATAAACAAATCATATAAATTTATAATCAAAGTTTTTGCTATCAAAATTTTCCGGCAACAGTGATCCATTCATTTATTTATAAATAGCTATGCCCCGCGTATAGTTTCTAAAAATATAATATGAATAAAAATCATCATAGAGCCTTCTTCGATAAAATGACTATAAAACACAAAAATAAATTTTAAATTCGGACTAGTAGTTCTTGAGATTATACAGATCAAACAAACAAACTCTTCAGAGTATATACTCTCTCTCTTAGTATATACATATGTATATACAATTGTATATTATTTAACTATATCTGCTTCAAAAGAATTCATCCCAACAGCGTTATGGTGAATAGAAAATTAATTTATATTTGAAAAAGGTTCACTCCAACATCTAATTGATTCCAACCCTTGAAAATAAATACGAAGAGATTGAAAAGCCACTTCAATTTCGATGTCCCTATAGTGTATACAATACTATACATATATAGATTATATTTATAAAATACTTGCTGAGAAAAGATGGCCATTATCGATGGAAAATTATCATCCCTTAAACGCACTCCTAAGAGGAAACGTGGGGAGGCTTTTAATCTTTGTTGAGGAGGTCTGAGTGAATATACATGGGTCAGATTGACGTTTGACATAACCGTGGAGTATTACTGGGCCACTAATCAAAATTATATATATATATATTTTCATATAATTTATTTACATTAAAACCTTAACTAATTACAAATAAATATTAAAAATAATTATTATACAAGTCGTGACCGCGTGGAATGGTGGCAAGAATGCTAGCAGCATTTCCATTCCCAAGGTGCCACCAATGAGAAATAAAATGCTATTTCCCTTGTGCCTGTATGTGCACTTACTCACTCACTCCTCAACAGAACGCAACAATATTAAGTATACCTGGCTTGTGAGTGGCACTTTGTCAGACAGCGGGTTTTCTTCCTAGAGTAAGGCCGTAGTCACGAAAATCGTCTATATGAGGATCATCATTATTAAACTTAAATCTAAAACATTCAATGTATATGTACCTATATATATATCATGTGGTTTTTTGTGACTGTGTTATCATTTATTTGGAATTAGGTTAGACAGTTGTTTTATACAGAATTCCAATATTCTAAGAGCAGAATGCATAACAAACTTTTCCTAGGTATTGATTTCGCTGTCTGTACTAGGCAAGGATTTAGGAATAAAATAAAAGCAATAACTAATAACTTATAATAATTATAGTATATTATATAATAGTAATGAGAATTAATTATCTTGTATATATAAAACTTGAAATTGTATAATAGTATTCAAATTAATGACATTTTTATCCATTGTTATATCATTTTTAATTTGTAATATGAATTTCCAATTTTGTTTTCTGTGGTATTATTATTTTGTTTTGTAATTATAATTAATTTCATTTTTATTTATTTATTAATGTGTCATTTTTTTTTGATCTCTTAATGTATTGATTATATTTGGAAACTTGATTGGTGTATGTATGTGTTATCTGTGTTAATTTGTATGTTTTAATTTTACCGTTTGTTTCCTGTCTTTAAATAAATAAAAATATATATATCATTTGGGAATTTTTTCGTTACCCAATATCGTACGGGGGATTGTCTTATATGAGTATAGAGACAAACTGTCGTCATACTGGTCTTCATTAAATCGGTTCAGTTGGCCTAGTTAGTTGGTAGGATTGGCCCGTTTGTGCAGTTGGCAATGTGCCTGCCTTCCGCTGCGAGGTTGCGGGTCCGATTCCCGCCTCGATTCTATGTGTGTTATGCTCAAAGGTATGTACTATATGTTTTTACATTTAGACGGCTGCTACTTATAACACAAGCAGTAATTGACCTACCTCAGGAATAGTGAGTGTAAAAAGTTTCAAAACAAAACATCTTCGATTATTATTATTTAGATTATTTTAGATGATCGTGATATATGTCCTTTATTTTTTTTTGTAATAAAAAAATGACTGTCTATAAATTCGGTTTACAGACGATTGTTTAACGTGACAACGTCATAACAGATAGATGCGGCGCAAGCGTACAATCAGCGTAACGGGACAATGAGCGTAACGGGACAATGAGCGTAACGGGACAATGAGTCATCCTTTTTCGTGCATGCAGCCAGCATTCAACGTTAGACGTTGTCACGTCAAAAAAGGCTTATATGAAAACATGAATATTTCTCACAATTTAACATCATTAATTGTGATGATCTTGTAAAATTGTAAGTATCCTCCACTCTTACAGAGAACGCTTAGATGTTACCCTCGGGCAGGTAGATAGGAATGTAACACAACCTCTTTTAACTCGGTACACTCACGATAACGTTTCCGTATTCACCGAAGATTTTACTTGGTAGTAGGCCTTTGTGAAAGCCCGTATAGATAGGATGGTTAGAGGAGCATTGATGATGTAACCATTGTCAATATTATTTAGAATGCCAATGTCTACGGGCGGTGGTAATCTTATCATAAGATGTCACATTTGTCAGTCTGGCTGTGTTAAACAAACACAATAAATCTTTAATTAACTTTTTTTTTTGTAAATCTGCCATATCCAAGATTTAAAAGTACGTGGTGCCATCAGGTGGTCTATTTGTCAGTCGCTACTGATTTAAATAGAAATAATAAAATTCCCCATTGATACAAAAAATTTGACATGATAATTCAGTTTTTCTAATTCGATAAAGGTTTTCTATGTTCTACTAGTCATGTTAAAACAAACTATTCTCGTTCAAAAATATTATTTAATAATATTTAGTACTTTCATTTACACAGACTAAAGTAAGAATATAAGTAATAAAAAAGTCTTTGTATTTGATAATTTTAAATGAAAAATTCCAGCAACGACTTAAAAAATTCCTACGCTAAGAATTCCTATTCACCTTCTAAATGGAAATTGTAAATTATTTCTGTTTCAGTCCATTCTTGGAAAGTAAAATGAAACTGATATTTTTATATTTAATTTATTGTTCATTATCGTATTCAAATTAAATTTATTTATTTTTAAGTACTTAACGAGAATACATTAAAATTAGGAACTTATATTAGGTATTTTAAGCTACTATTATTTTCGATCGATGAAAAAACAAAATCTTACATCTTGACTTAAGTGTTACAGTGAGATCTCGGATGGCCCAGGTGTCCATGGGCGGTGGTAGTCACTTTACATCAGGTGAAAAATAAGAATTACATAAAAAAAAAAATATTGTGTTATACTATTATTCCTGAAATATTAATAAATAAAAAAAGGTATTCATTAAAATAATGTTGTTAGTCAGTGAAATGAATACTTATTAATGAAAACACGACATTACTAATTATCGTTAAATTTTGAACTATTATACTCATTAATTTTGCTCAAGTATTGGATATTATGGATACAAAAATTGTATAAAAACTTCAATCCAGTTTGAATGAATGAATGAATGAACGAATGAAATTATTTTCACAAACATTGAGTTGATCGTACAGATATTATGTATAATTTTAAACCCATTTTAGGACTGAGGAAAATATATAACATATGACAAGGCGTAATAGTATTTTGTTTTGATAATAGCCTTCAATAAATATATACGAGATTTGAAATAGTAATTTCTCTATAATGATCAATCGGTTAACGTTCCACATCTGTCACTATTCCAAAATATAGCTAGATAGCTTTCAATATGAAATCTTAAAATTTGTTTGTATGCTTCTAACTACTTTGATAAACTATAATTTTTGTTTAATTTAATGTTGAAGTCATTTTTGTTCTAACTTCAGTTCAATTAATTTGAAATATTATCTTTATTAATTATCTAAATATTCCTGTAATAGGTTATTGTAATAGTACTAGACCTTAGCCGCTCACGTGCGCAAGAACAAATAAAAAACACGTCAAGTGCGCACCGGCTGATAGCACTTCGGGCGCCGAGCGCTGAGTTTCAAAAAATGCCTATTTTAACTCCCTTACATCTATTTTTATATTTCAAGTGATGTTTTTGTTCAAGCTTATGAATTACTCTTTCAAACTGTATCAAATATATTTTGCTTATATTGAGTGTCAAATTTGTTTTATTTACCGTTGACTAAGATTGAAAACGTATATATATCAACTTAAATAATTATGTTTATTTTAAAAAGTAATCGATAACCTATTATTTTTTTAATTTAAAATGGTAGAATGGTTTATACTCTAAGCTACTGAGTAAAATAACATACAGTATTAAGTGCAAAAATATATTTTAACTAGCCTACAACATAACACTTTAAGCTTCGCGCGGTTCGCTGTCACAGTCAACTGAAGTTTTGGCGTTTTATTTTGACTCAATATGAAACCGTGTCGGGGTTGGATGGTATTTTGAAGCATAAAGTGACATGTTTATTATCGATATAAAAGACGGATTTATATTTGCCCAATGTATTAGAAAGAAACAAAGCACAATAATGCTATTCAAACCGTCGAAAAAAGGGAATATACTATCGTTGAGCATTTAACTGTTTTTTTAGGTAAGGGAATATATTACCGTGGCGCCCGTGAGTGGATAATTTGGATTTTTAATGAAAATGTATCAATAAAAATATAAATAAATAAATTGAGTTTAATCTTGATTCTAGACCAATGTCGTTCCCTACAGTAGTCACTTTCTTCGATTGTAAAATTATATGAAGAAGATTTTATACAACTTCATTTATCATTAGATGTTCATTTTGTTTCAAAAGCAATGCAATAAATAGTTCTTATTATATCACAACAAGAAATGTTGCAAGAGGAATAAATCTTTGAGGAGACACTGGTTTTAAAAAGTCAATCCTCATTTCGTTGTCATTTTTAACAGCGAGAAGTTTATCGATTTCGATGTTCATTCGCCATGCTATTTATTATTAAAGGTTCAAAGTAAATTTCTATTTTCGTCCTTATCTTATATAGCATAAGGTTCAATTTACGTTACATGGTTTTGGAATTTATTACAGATATTCTTTATTTTTACTTAAGCAATTTTTTTTTCTGGAAACGTCGAACTTGATTACGATATGATGGTCAAATTGAATTATTTCACTCTATATACAGACGTGCTTGGGATATAGTATTTTATAGTAAATAGGTATATATTTACTTATAAAACGATACGTCGAATAAAGCGAAGTGGAAGCAAAATACTAGGAAGGCAGACCCCACCAACAGTTGGGAAAAATAAATGCACAGGAGAGAGAGAGAGAAAGGTTTATACTTAAGTGTATATAATATGAAAATAGAAAATTCGAATTATTTCGAAGTTTAGGGTCGAACTAATGGTTAATTAGCTACTTCTTTCGGACTAACCAATTACCGAAGTTTCGACTAAGACTTCGTTAAGTAAATTAAATATAAAGTAGATTAAAGTATTTTGGTTGTAAATTCTACTGATATTAACTAGTAAGATACTCATTAGTCAAGAACTAATATTGGCTCATATATTTACTATTTATAGGACATAGACGCCATGTCCTATGTAAATAAATACTAAAAATATAATTTGTGCAAAGCGAAATTCGCAAATCCATTTTGAGATCCGCAAATATATAATATATCGTTTGTGGTTCTGTATTTGTGTGGATGTATTCTATGTAAGTGTTTGTATGTTCGAAAGTTTTGTTTGTCAAATATAATTATCACGAGAACAAAAGTCCTCTTTGACCTAATTTCTGACGTGTGAACGCGACTAGACGTGCGTATTTCATTAAATACAATTCATGTTTTATTTTTATAACTCTATACTAACAAAATCCACTGTTTGTGCCGAAAAATTAATCTATCATTTTAACGTACATAATGGCTTTTGAAACTATTTACATGATAAAAATTATATAATATACAGTCTGTAACAAAATTCGTGTCCGACCCGTGAAGTGGTTATTAGGTATCGTGAGTCGGTTCGGTTCTATTTAAGTAAACATTTTTAAAATTGTATGCAAAAAAATGGTTGTTTGTAACGGGACAATGTGTCATCCTTTTTCGTGCATGCAGCAGGCGTTCATCGATTTATTAGACGTTGTCACGTCAAAAAAATACCCATAAAATATTAATTGTCATTTGCAATTGTAAATGACGAAAATTTCATGGATAACTGAGGTCATGATCTCGTGTCCGAGCTACCCGATAGGTAAGAGCTATCGAGCGCTAACGCCCGCGCCTATATTGCAATGTAATTGTCGTTATTTAGTTAAATTAAATTTTATTCGGGGTAAAATTTTTGCTTAGAATTTTATTAATGATTACTTTAATATCACTGACTTACGACACCTAATAACCACTCGACGGGTCGGATACGAATTTTGTTACATCTTGTATAATATGTAACAAAAGCCCTGTCCGACCCGTGAACTAGTTATTAGGTATCGTGAGTTGGTTCTATTTATGTAATCAGCTGTAAACTAAAATAAAAAAAGTTGTTATTTTGGTAACACAAACAGCCATAATAACTAAAATTAATAATAAAAAGGGCAGTTATATTGAAATGAATAATCAGACTCTTCTATTATTTATTCGTGTAAAAGAAATTACGCACTAAAGTATATTTGAAAAGTACAAAGAATCATTTAATTAATTAATTTAAGGTCTTTTTAAGTCAATTTATTTCTCCTTAGATCTTGACAATCAATAAGAAAGTGTATTAATTCAATATTGAATAAAGTATTTTAAATTAGAATTTTGAATTTGATCGGAGATATTTTTATCATTTTAATTATTATTTGTTTTTTATGGTAAGTTTTATATTTATATCGAATTTGTAATTTATAGGTTTAGTTAATTTTATCGCACGACACATTTAAAAAAAACATTGTTTTTGTTTCGCTTTGTTTTTTTGAGTTCTCGCAGTATAATTTGTCCGCAATGTGATCATACCAATAAACATTTGTTTCATTTATAATAATTAAACTGATTTGAAAGTCAAAGTAGACTAAGGCGAGATCAGTCAGACCGAATTTCCAAAGTTAAAATTGAATAACACATGAAGGTACACTACAATATTATGTATGTACCACAAAATTTAATATTCTTCGTACTAGTAAAATAAATAAAAATTTTAACAAAACAAAAACCGACTTCATAGGAAAAACAAATTAATATGCACTAAAAAGTAAAAAAATAATTGCGTATTCTTCTATAATTTGATAATTAACTTACTATTTTCTACTCAACAATATGTAGGTACGAATGTGTTGTGTGGTTGATAATTTATTTACAATTATTGTTACTTTTGGAGTCGATGTCAGCCAAGATGGGTTTATAACTACATACATAGTTAGTTATAGGTGAGATGTGCTTGTGTCGCACGCGCAACTTAACGAGGCGAATAAAAGTCAATTTGTAATGTGTATGTTTTTGTTTATTTTTAAAAGATTCCAGTATTATTATTGCTAGGTATATTATAGTGTTTCCTTAGCTGACAAACCATAGGCTACATTTAGTCCCCATATTCCCACGGGACCGGGAACTACGTGGGTGAAACCGCGGGAAAAATTCCCAGGTCGGGCCAATATATAGTTATTGGGGTTTTCTGTGAGAAAATTCTAAGTAGCAGCCCGGAGTCTGGAAGTTGGAAGTGTGTACACTCCCGTGCCTCGGAAAGCACGTTAAGCCGTTTGTCCTGCGCCTGAACTCTTTCCGGTCGTGTCGGATTGCCATCCCATCGGATTATGAGAGCTAAGGAAAAGAGAGTGCACCTGTGTTTGCGCACACACTTGTGCACTATAATATCTCCTACGCAGTTGGCTAATCTCTCTTAAGATTGGCCGCCGTGGCCGAAATCGGTCTGGAGGACCTTAATCTTAATATATATAATTTTCTATATATTCTATATATATATATATATATAATTTTCAAAATTGGTCTCAACTTTTAGGAGATGTTCAAATATGTTTCAATTACAAACATATACTAATGCTTACATGCATAACTCATATTATAAAGAGGAAAGATTTGATTTTTGTTTGATTTTTTATTACGATTTAAATCAAAAACTACTCGACCGATTTTAAAAATTTTTTCACCCTTAGAAAGCTACGTTTTTATCAAGTAACATAGGCTATATTATATAGTCAAAAACTTATAGATCCCTTCTTAAAATGGAGCAATGTAACCCAACGTATTTAACTGTTGCCTATAAAAGTTATTATTTCGCGTGCGCTGCGAAAACTATTGACGGTATATAAAGAAGTGTTTTATACAATAGTACTACAATTACTTGATCATAACGATGTTATGGTAGGTGAATGATAAATCTAGATAACCTATAAAAGATTCGGCCGTGTATCGTTAATTTGCTACTAAGAATTGAAGATTTCCGTTACTTTGTCATGGATCCTATAATCAGAATCTAACCAAACTATCATCAAACAACCCTTGAAGTATACTATTTCCAATAAAAAAAAAATCATCGAAATCCGTTGAATAGATATCGAGTTATTCGTCCATTTGTCGCGCACATACCCATGCAAATTTACGACTTATATGGTTTTCTCATGGATTCCACTGTCAAAACTGGACCAAAAAACCACCACCTTTCAAATAAAAAAAAAATCATCGAAATCGATTCATCCAGTCGAAAGTTATGAGGTAACAACACCAAAAAAAAAAAATACATACAGACGAATTGATAACCTCCTCCTTTTTTTGAAGTCTTATTAACCAGAGTTATCTTGAAATATTTTAAATTCATGTCAATGTCAAACAATCATGTCTGTTTTACGGTAGCCCCACTTAAATATTTATTTTATTGTTTTTAGTATTTATTGTTATAACGCCAACAGAAATACATCATCTGTGGACATTTCAACTATCTAGCTATCACAGTTCATGAGATACAGCCTGAGGACGGACTGACGGACGGGACGGGACGGGAAGTTGTGTCTTAGTAATAGGGCCCCGTTTTACCCTTTGGGTACTAAGCCCTAAAAAGTAGCCTATGTTCTTCTTTAGGGTTTAAGCTTGCTTCATAGGTTTAGTCATGAAAACTTCGGTTAAAGTTACTTTCTCATATTTTATAAGATTAGTATAGATATTTATAAGGGTTAATACTTTGTGACGAAGTAAACTACAGTTGACTTTAGTAATTCAAATTCAAATATCTTTATTCAATGTCGAAGTGTTACACTTACTTATTGATTGTCATAAGTCTACCACCAGTTCGGAAATAAACACCTCAGACCTGAGAAGAACCGGCGAAAGAAACTCAGCGGGATTTTTTTTTCATCTCATTTTTTACAATATTTATATAATATATAATAACAATACAATAATAATATTCTTTTTTAATTGAAACAGCCTGGAGGCGATCGTTTCATTCCCAAGGTGTGCAATCATCTAAAAAGTCATTGATTGTATAATATCCTTTAGCACACAAGCGTTCTTTAACAATTCTTTTAAATTTCACAATTGAATATTATTGAACGCTTTCTGGGATCCTGTTGTAAAAACGTATACATTGTCCCATAAAAGACCTACTAACCCTGTGTAATCTAGTAACAGTGGTTGTAAGTTTATACTTGTTCCTGGTGTTAACAGTATGTACGTCACAATTTCTGGGAAAATCTTTCAAGTTTTTGCGAACATACATAACATTATCAAATATATATTGAGAAGCGACAGTCATTATTTTAATTTCTTTAAATTTACATCTTAATGAATCTTTCGGGCCCAGGTTATAAATTGCACGAATAGCCCTCTTCTGCAGTACAAAAATCGTATTTATGTCGGCTGCATTATCCCAGAGTAGAATGCCATAAGACAATAATATAAATAATATAAATAATATTCTACGTTATTAATTTAACGAATAGCGGAATATTGCAAAGGTATTTTACATTATTATATTATGTGCGAAAATAAAATTTAAATGAAAAATAAGGAAAATAAGTATACACAATTTTTTTTTTTATATAATACCTAGGAGGGCAAATTACTCTACTCCACATGATGGTAAGCGGTAGTAGAGTCCAAACGTGACCACGGCTAGTAAAGTCGGAAAAAATGATCTTCACTTTTCTCCTCCCTTGCCGGCCCGCAAGATGACTCCTCACGCCTCGTTTGAAGGAGGAGAGGAGAGGAACACGTGTGCTTTTTTATTGCATAGGAAGGCGGACGAGCATATGGGCCACCTGATGGTAAGTGATCACCAATGCCCATAGACATTGGCATTGTAAGAGATGTTAACCATCGGTTACATCACCAATGCGCCACTAAGCTTGGGAACCAAGATGTTAACACTGGCTCACTCACCCTTCAAACTGGAACACAACATTAGCAAGTACTGCTGTTTTGCGGTAGAATATCTGATGAGTTGCTGTTACCTACCCAGACAAGCTTGCACAAAACTCTACCACCAAGTAAAGTTACAGTTTAAAAAAGTATGAACTAATTATACCTTCCAAAAATCATAAGTTCCACTCTAAAATCTATTTCACAAAGCGATCACGTGATAGCGTTTAGATCTGTGAATTTTTAATACCTTTTTACACATTGAAAGTGTGAATTTAAAAAGTTGTGGGCTGAAATTCGAGGACTGCTTTAGAAGGATAAAATTACATTTTATTTTACCGACCGCATCGCGTTATAACGTGGTAAATTAAAACGCGCTATTTAATTAATTCTCTTTCGCACATATATTCTTAAATGGCTCATTTATTTTGTAGATTAATGATTAAGGGTACTGTGGTTTAAATATAAAAAAGGTTTTAAATTAAATGGATATAGTAAATCAAATTAAGTACATATAATTGTTTAATTTACTGATCGGGGAATAAAGTAATAATATTAGTAGTTGTCGTAAATGTCCCACACCTGGGCTAAGATCTTCTCTCCTCTTGGAAAGATAATTGTGTGCTTTTTCCACCACACTTCTCAAATAAGCTGGGGTTGTATATTTTATTGGATAAACATGTGACAGTTTTTCATCCAACACAATATACTAGTTACCTTACAATGCTTACGTTGTCGAGATTATTTATAAATACAAAATATATAATGCTTCCTCTACTTAGAAAGATAAATAAATCCAGTGTTGCACGTGTAGAAATTCATCCCTCACACACACGTTCTATCATTTGCCTGCAATCGCACAAGATGGATTGAATACAAAATCCACTACATCGCGGTAATAAAATGGATATGATGGTAAGTGGTCACTACCGTCGAAACATTGGCACTGTAAGAAATATTAACCAAAATTGGAAACAATATTATGTTCCTTGTTCCTGTAGTTACACTGTCTAACTCACCATTTCAACCGGAACTCAACAACAATAGGCATTCCTCTTTAGTTGTAGAATATCTGATGAGTGGTTGGTAGCTACCTAGATGGACTTGCACAAAGCTACTGCCAAGACGAGCTTAGAAGTTGTCTGAAACCACTCTTGGGTTTCCAGTTGATTTGATTCGTAGTTTTAGTAAATGTCTAGAATAAAGTGTACACTGTTACAAACAAACAAGTACATTCGTTAAAAACAAACCGTTTATTTCAAATGACCGCATTCCATTTCGATACTTCATTTACTGGGAATTAGCGAAATAACAGAATTCCCTTTGAAAGCTTAGCGGTATTGACTATGACTTGCGTAGGTCATAGCCGGGGTCTGGTTGTTTGAAATGTGATTTGTTTTTGTTTAAATTTAAAATGAATGACAAATACAGGTACATTTCTAGGCTTAAGATTTTTAATTAATGCGTGAATGAGCTGAAAATATTGGGGCAAAAGAATGTTGAAACATTATTAATTAATGAACCAATAATAAATTGAAATGGTATAAGTTAAGTGTACCTTGTTGAAATCCATAATGTCAAGCCAACTTTAACATAAGCTGTTAAAGAAGATATATTTTTTTAACTGTATTAAAAAGTACATTAAAACAAAAATACAGTTCAGAAATAATATAAATCAGAAATGAAATAGAACGTCAATAATCAATATCATCTCTTGGCCTAGATGTGAAACGCGACATTTGCAATTTAGCTTTTGATACTGCGAATGGCAACCGCGGTTGTGGTATTCACATAGCGAACGTTTGAGGGATTGAGAAAAGTTTACTTTCAGATGATACTACAAAATTGAAAAGGTTCTGACCACAATTACATACAAATATATTTTGTTTTATTTATAAATCTTACAATTTGAAAATAGAAGAATAAAAAGAAGAAAAAGTTTGTACCTAAAATTACTGGCCGAATACAATTGAATTGTGTTACCTTTGTGGGATCATCACATATTAATCGTATACCTATCGAGTGTATTGGGCAACTCTTAAATTTCCTTTCATTAAAATTTTAAGAAGCTGAAATATTAACAGATAACGGAGTATCCAAACTTATTGGATTTCTAAATAGTTTCTGTTCAGTTTTAACGACGTACAATTTCTTGTCTGCTCTTGTTATACTATGATCATTACTAATAGCCTGTAAATGTCACACTAGTGGACTTAAGCCTCCTCTCCTATTTTTGAGGAGAAGTTTTGGAGTTTTTTCCACCACGCTGAACCAATGCAGGTTGGTGCTATACATATCTGTAGAATTCCAGACAAATTAAGCACATGCAGGTTTCCTCACGATGACCATTATAAGTATTCAAAAATAAGTAAGTACATGGAAACTCCATGAACTTTGATTTCGCGATCAATCTTAAGAAACGTTTTTTTATCTAAATTTAAAACATACAATATAGACGAAATAATTTCATTCGGATCAACTCTTTCCCTCGGTTCAAACAAAAAATCCTCAAATTTTAAACGCAAAAAGTTTCATTATAACATTAATCATCACAGCTGTCATATTTTAAGCCCTAAACTTCGGACGGCTCACACAAACACAATTCCTAATTAATTTGTTACGCCCGTTGTTCTAGTAGCTAGCTAATGTGGTTTATAGATGCTGTTGACCTGGGTGTAAATCCTAATGTAGTGTATCCTGCCGGTATATGATTTTAGGCCGAACTTTGTAGTAGTGACACGGACCTTTACCAAAACTATTGAAATTTAATTAGTTTTATTGTAAAGTGAATGATATATTAACCAACTTAATACGTAAACGGCGCTTTGATTTATTGACACATACTAAAAAGTAGTAAGAATATGAAATTTTGAAATAATATACCATTTCATTATTTTTTTGGTCGAATTCGACCTAAACTAAGAAAAAACCGTTAAGGCTGAATTTGACAATGTAATTCAATCTACATAACGATATACATTCAAGATTAAGTAGGTACTCTGTGGTAGAGATTCGCGCAAGCTCGTCTGGGTAGGTACCACCCACTCATTAGATATTCTACCGCAAAACAGCAGTACTTGCTATTGTTGTGTTCCGGATTGAAGGGTGAGTGAGCCAGTGTAATTCCAGGCACAAGGGACATAACATCTTAGTTCCCAAGGTTGGTGGCGCATTGGTGATGTAACGATGGGTAACATCTCTTACAACGCCCATGTCTATGGGCCATGTATATGGGTTGGTGACCACTTACCATCGGGTGGCCCATACGCTCGTCTACCTTCCTATGCAATGAAAAAAAAAGGTACACGAAATAAATATTTATTTATTTAGGATTACCAAAATACAGTAATAATTATAAATTAATAGGTTTATGGGTTAATGTTGCCATACTTATAGGCAACCGCTATACGCAAGAGACACTAAGCATCTAAAATAACAATGAAAGAATGATGCACTATACTCGAAAATACGGTAAAAATACAAAACTTGAAGGAAAAATAAGCTTCACAAAAGATCTTATTACTAAGAACACTTACAAAAACTTTCGGTCGAGGACATTGCAAAGTAAATATTATGGTACTTTTACCATCACCAGTTTAAATCAATATGCAAATAATATTAAAAGCCGGAGTGAATTGTATCTTTTTACTTTTTTTGGTAATACTTGGAACTTGGAGTGATAATGAAAGAGCATTGCTAAAAGCCTATCTTTTTTCTCTCACTGGTGACGGGAAAGCCTGTCCATTTTTCCGTCAGATACAATAGGAAAATATTGCTAACATATTGAACACCATTCCACATCGTTATGATTTGTACGCCAGCCATTTATAACGTTGTTTGGTAAAAGAAAATAAAGGCCTCAATGTAAATGTTTTCGTTGGAAATAATTGAATAAAAATTGTAAAACAATAAGTAAATAATATTATTCATAATTTATATAAAAGTTTTAATACCACATATATTTTTATTTATCGTTAAACAATTTTATAATTAAATAGAAAACAAAATTTTGAATGTATCTTTTTTTTATAGCAAAGGTAGGCATATAGCATCATATAGGCCACCTGATTGTAAGTGGTTACTAACGCCCATAGAAATTGGCATTGTAAGAGATGTTAACCATCACTAAAAATCGCCAATGCGCCACCAGCCTTGGGAACTAAGACGTTACTGTCTAGTGGGTTGTATCTATCCAGACGAGCTTGACCAAAGCCCTACCACTAATGTTATTGTCACCATCTGAATCTTTATACGCTAAAAAGAAAATTATATTTGAACAAATTGAATTAGTTTTAATTATTATTATAAAACTAAACATTTAAATATAACAATAAAATAATCAGATTAACAATACTAACTAAACGTACAATAAAACAATGAAACTTTGAATTTCGAACAAGTTAAAAATCATTCTCAAACAATAGACGTAATTAATTCTGATTTTAATTAAATCCGCGGTACTTTGTTTGATGTCATCTTCCTATAATTGGAGTCTCGTTAAAAGTCGAAAGCTGTACAATTACAAGGGACAATTCAAAAAGCAATTGATGTTTGAAATTTACCCAAATATAAAATAACTTTGTCGGAATTTAAAGTTTAAACCTGGAAAGAGGCACTGGATTTTACTTATCTACTGGATATGTTAGATAAAAAAGTAAGTTCAATATTGCTTGAACTGACTATAAAATGAAAAAACATTTTTTTATAATACATGTACATAACAGAAATTATATTAAATTCAATAAAAACAAAATTGGATAGTAGTAAATGTCTACGTTATTATTTATTTGTATTATTAAAACGTTCATTGTACTTTTACAAGTCAAATATTTAATTAAAACTATAAATAATTATAATACCATCATATCCATTGTAACCTTCGTTTTTTATTTTTTATAAGTGTATATCTACTTTTCTTTTGTAGTGCTTATTTCAAATATATATTTAACCATGATTGCAAGAGGAGAAACTGTCCACAATATTTTTTTATCGCATAGGTAGGCGGATGATCATATGGACCACCTGATGGTGAGTCCCCAACGCTCATAGACATTGGCACTATAAGAGATGTTAAATATCGCTTACATCGCCAATGCGCTACCAACCTTGGCAACTAAGATGTTATGTGCTTATAATTACACTGTACTGCTGCTTTGCGGTAGAATATCTGATGAGTGGCTGGTACCTACCCAGAAGAGCTTGCACGAAGCCCTATCACCAAGTAAAACAAGAAATTGTTCTTATATGTTAGGCAAATAATGAAAATGGTTTATATTTTTATTACATATATCACAATTACAATCAAATCTGACTTCAAAAATGCCAATTAATATTTGTACTCAATAAACATCAAAATCTGATATGAACATAAAACTGTATGTACAAACAGAAGTCATGGCTAACATTGTATTTTGTATTCAATCGATCGCACTCGCCCTTGCGAAAATATTGATGTTGACTTTGAACACAACTGGCATTGATTAAAATTCAATAGATTCTATAATTCATAATCAATACAAGGCAATATTGAATAAAGTTTCTTTAAAGAATAGTCTGTCGTATACCAATAGGTCGGTACATGACTTATTTTAGTACACAATTGTGTGTGCAAAATATGTGCTCGCTTTTATCCCAATCTAACAATCGCACCGAAAGGTTCACAAAAATTTAGACAATATCAGTTAGGGCTAATATAATGTTATTGAGATTTTTTGTCAAAAACTCTCAATAGCAGCCCGGAATCTGGAAGTTGGTAATGTGTACACTACCGTGCCTAGGATAGCATGTACAGCCGTTAGCAGGACTAACGGCTGTACATACTTTTCTAGGCGCCAGAAGTCTTTCCGGTACTGTCGGATTGCCATCGGGTTATGAGAGTTAGGGAATAGAGAGTGTACCTGTGTTTGCGGACACACTTGTGCACTATAACGTTTTGTGTAACATACTTGTATGTACTCGTATTTATACAATATAACATTTCGAATCGTGAGTAGCAAATAAGATAGGAAATAAAAATGGAGTAATGAAACTCAGAAAAAATTGTTGCGTTGACAGCGAGCGTTGGTGCAGAAGTATCAATTTAAATTATTTTTCTATAATATAAATGGCGTGAGTTGCGTGGCACTGCATACTCTTATCTAACTGTCATTCTCGTACGCTTAATAGACTATCATTCCTAATATTTACAATAACGATAATATAAATATAATATTATCTCCCTCTTAGACTACCTATTAAGTCTAGTGGCTAGATATAAAAAATTTTTGGGTGTTTCAGTCAAAAAATTCTCAGCAACAGCCCGAATCTGGAAATTGAAGGTGTGTAAACTTCCGAGTATCGGAAAGTATGTAAAACTGCTGATCCTGAGCCCGAACTCTTTCCGGTCGTATCGGAACTGGGCCACAATACGGCTAGTACGTAAAAGAGTTCGTATCGTTCCTACATTGATTTTAAAATATTTTGAGCTCACCATAATAGAACTTGCTCGTTTTGTACGGTAGCTTGTTCATAAGGCTGCAGATAATTTAGGTTCAAACCCGGAGCAGACGAAAACATTAAAATTGTCAAATACTTGGTAACAAAAGCCAAAAAATAGGAAGTACATATAGCGATGTTCCGTTATGCCACATTGGTCGTGTGACTTTCTCCAGTTGTGTTAGATTTTCTTCCTGTATATATATATACACATTGATATATGAGTGTTTTGACACTCTCTATATAGTTTATATTTATTCGCCTCGTTGGTCTAGCGGTTTGATATAAGGCCGCAGACTCGGTGGTCCTGGGTTCAATTCCCAGGTCGGGCCAATAAATAGTTATTGAGGTTTTCTGTCAGAAAATTCTCAGTAGCAGCCCGGAGTCTGGAAGTTGGAAGTGTGTACACTCCCGTGCCTCGGAAAGCACGTTAAGCCGTTGGTCCTGCGCCTAAACTCGTTCCGGTCGTTTCGGATTGCCGTCCCATCGGATTATGAGAGCTAAGGAAAAGAGAGTGCACCTGTGTTTGCGCACACATTTGTGCACTATAATATCTCATGCGCAGTCGGCTAATCTCTCTTGAGATTGGCCGCCGTGGCCGAAATCGGTCTGGAGGACCTTATATTTATTCGCAGTTGACTAGTTTTTAGGACTCGTCCTTGCCAAAATCGAATAAGTATAAGTTCATATTTATATTAAATATTGCGAAAGTTTAAGTTAATTCTTTTTAGTCGGAAAGAAAATAATTTTGCAGCGAGAAAATTTAAATTGCAATTCAAAAGGAAGGAAGCGGGTGCCTGTATTTTTGCAATCATGTCTTCATCATTTGAGTTACAATAATATTATTTATATATTTAAATTCGCTCATGAATAAACCTTTTTCAGAGTACTTTTCAGAGTTGGATAATTCGCTAGTTGGCAATGAGAATGGCTTAACGAAACTATTCTAGCATTAATACATTATTTATATACATAATTATATAATAATACGGTTACAACTCTCTTTATTTTTCTTTAATTTCCTTTAGTTTCGAGATCTCGAGAAGGCGTACGGCCACGTACCGAGTACCACGTTAGATTTTGTGGTGGGCTTTGCAAGCTTATCCGTGCCATGTATAGCCGTGCTTGTACACGCATTCGGTCCGAAGTCGGCGTTTCTGACGTGTTCGATGTGACTGTAGGCTTACACCAGGGATCGGCTTTAAGCCCTTATTTGTTCCTCCTCGTTATGGGTGCTTTAACATCGGACATACAGGAGGAGGCACCCTGGTGTATGCTGTTTGCGGACAACATTGTTTTAGTTAGTGAAAATGCAACCGAGGTGGAGGGTAAGCTAGAAAAATGGAGGGAAAGATTGGAAAGACTCTGTTTGAAAAATAGCAGAACCAAAACGGAACCTCTGTTTTGCGACTTCGATGGTGCCTCCATTTTTTCCCAAATAGCTCTAAAGGGTGTCCATCTACCAGTAAGCTCTCGAATTTTCGATAACTGGGTTTATTAATTGGGGCTGGGATGTGAGGAACTGGATAAATGCAGGGTGGATAAAATCTGTCAGAGTGGTCTTTGGGTCCATTTGTGACCCAGAATGCCCTTGAAGATCAAAGGGAAGATTTATAAGACCGCTATAAGACCTGTCGTGATGAATGGTTCTGAATGTTGGGCAGCAAAAGAAGAGGATGTAATAAGAATGCATGTGGCTGAGATGCGATTGTCATGTGATGAGGAGAGATGAAAAGCATGTTAATAGAAGGGTAATGAGCATGAATGTTAATGGATATAGGGGACGGGGCAGGCCGAAGAAAGTGTGGATAGATTGCGTAAGAAAGGATATGTGTATGAAAGGTGTAAGTACTGAGATGGCGAGTGACAGAAAGAAGTGGAAGAAAAATACATGTTGTGCCGACTCCATGTAGTGGGATAAGGGCAGGAAGAAAAAGATAATAATACTGCTACAAAGCAATTTTCGATACCTAAAAACTTATACCGTTGCTAAAGCTCTCTTCTTCTCTTAGGGACGATTGGGAATATATAACTAGCTTTTATTAAATTTTTCCTGTTAGCGCGTATGTGTCATATTTGGTAACTCATTTTAAAACAGATTCATCGACTAGTTATTATTTTTCACTATTTTAATGCCCATCACATTAGACTGAAGTAGACAAAGTATTTTAATTTGTTTAAAATTGTCGCCGCTACAACATGGCAAAAATAATGGTGCGTAAAAATGGCACATTCAATTTTTTATTTTTCTAAGCTTGTTGTTTAAATATTTGTATTTAAACCATTTAGTATTGATATTTAATGAAACTGTGACGTGATCATGACGTTTATTTATTTATGCCGTGGATTCGTAGCTACTTCGATTCAAATAAAAGACAATCGCAGGCATTTTAATTACTAAGAATCTCACATACCCAGCTAATCTCCTAAAAAGGACTAAGAAAATTGTAAATATATAAACGTGATTTAGAATAAATTTTAACAGACATAAAGTCAATATTCCGGATAAAAACAAATTAGTAAACGGGTAAAACAAATCATTAAATAATAAAGCAACAAACAAAGGCTCACAAGGGTCGTATCTGTAAAACCATATTATAATCAATTCTAGGTCAATAAGCAGGGCTATTTTATTCTTTAAGCGATTTACGACCTTATTAACGTTGTTTAGTTTGTGATTAGTTAAACAATTCAGTTCCTAGCAATCTGAAATCTTAGAGAAGAAGAAATTCTCTAGCCTGCTCCCCTGGAGAACTGAGAAACTTAAATATTTCTTTTTAAAACGACCATCTGCCAGAAAGTTTTATGAGATTTTTTACTCACTAATACTTCTGCGATGGACCTCGTTGATACTGTTACTATAGACTGAGAGTGAGAGTCTCTATTTCGGATCTACTCTTGCTACGGTGGGACTTGTATTAAGAGAGAGAGACAAGTAAATAGTTACCTCGTTATCCGATACCACTATTTACAGAGCAACAATCAATTTAAATTTTATAGTATCAAGTTTAAGAATTTTGCAATCTTACTTTCCAATGCTCAGATTGCTAGAAAAAGCTTATTATATATTATATATAATAAGCTTTTCATAAGAATAAAAATAAGCCTAGAGCCTTCCTCGATAAAAGGACTATCTAACACAAAAACAATTTTTAAATTCGAACCAGTAGTTCCTGAGATTAGCCGGATCCAACAAACAAACTCTTCAACTTTATATATTAGTATAGATAAAAATATACTTAATGAAAGAAAAATAAATAATATGCCGTTTGAATTTTATTATAAAAACAAAACACACACGCACACACACACACATCCAGTTGTAACTAATAATAATATTGTGACATCAGTGTGTAACGTAATCGTTATCGTATTTTTTATGAAAAATATGATTTTATGAAGTTCATAAAAATAACTCACTTATAATATTGTTATTAAAATGCAAACTTGGATCGGACACAAAGGGATCACCAAGACACAGTGCCCTTAAAAACAAGCAACATACGATAATAGTCTTTTATTTTGATTAATGTTATATTTGTCGGAGGCGGGGACATCATATCTTCTATCATTATTATTTGTACATCGTGTGGGCGTACAGTGGGTAGTCGTGAAATGAATAACACTCAGTCAATATAATCACATCACACTTTAATACACTTCACAATTAGGCTTACACACCAAGTAATAATAATGACAACTAATAACACACAAAACACTTAAGGAACGGTAGACAGTTCCGTGACCTCACTCAGCCGATGCCTTGCAGAAAGTGATCTGCCCGGACCCGAGCGATGCCTTCACGACTCTGTCGAAAGCGCCCTGAAGTTCTGCCGAACCAAACCGAAGTCATGTTCACAACCATAAGCGCGCTTTTCCGTTTCCTTGAGTGTCTGTACGAATGACCGGATGCGACATATTGATATATTCTAGTTAGATCAATGGATGAGCCAGTGTAACCACAGAACAACTTGGATTGTTGACAAACGACGTACATAGAAGTAAATTCATTAAAAATACAACAATTATTTCTAGATAATGTATTTAACAACACATTTTTTTCCATCAATTGTCAAACTATAGGTAGTAGTTATTAGTATTAATACTTATCGGCTTTGAACAGACAATTTTGAAAGTGCTTTTACTTAATTATCCAAATAATGTATAAGATGCAGGCACAGAGGCAACCACATTATTTACATAAAAACCACAAACTTCAGAAGTACACAACTGATTTGTATTATAACAGTTTGCTGTTTGATAATTACAACATTTAATAAGATTACGATGAAGCATCTGCACCGGGCAATGCCATACTCGGCATGTGTGTCGAGCGCTGTATTTTATAGGGTTTTAGTGGTGAACCCAACGCGTGTTTGCACGTGCTGCTTTAAAAACAAGATGGCGGCGCCGTCATATATATTTCTTGTCTTATTTTTTTGTTGTTTGTAGTTATCACATGTAATTGAGGTACTATTTTTTGTCTTTATTTTGTCTGCACTTTCATGTATTTGTGTACTTTGTTGGTGATTTAAAAAATAAATAATTGTCTTACGTTCACATCAGTGTGTCACGCACAAATGCAGTGTGCAACTTGAATATTAACTCGCTAGGGAAAATATTATTATTGTCTTTTAAAACCTCAAGGAAAAACTGCGAAGTTCTCAAACATTTTTCTTTTCACATGCTATGATTATTTTCTGCAAACAGCTGTCTGTTAAAGCTCACTTGTGATATGTTGGTAACCAACTTACAGTGATATGCTATTTTGATCCTTGTATCCTTTCAATATAATAATTATGATAGTCAATTTAGCATAATAATTTCGTAATATTTAGTTTGTTCTTTTTTTATTATTGCATAAAGGAAGGTGGAAGGTGGACGAGCATATGGGTCACCTGATGTGGAGTAGTCACCGATGCCCCTAGACACCGGCATCGTAATTCGTAAGAGATGTTAAACATCGCTTACATTGCCAATGCGCCACCAAGCTTGGGAACTAAGGTGATATGTCCCTTGTGCCTGTAATTACATTCAAACCTGAACACAACAAGAGCAAGTACTGCTGTTTTGCGGTTGAATACACAGTAGCCCTACATTTATCATTATTGTGTAATCGAATCTTTGTATTCCAAGATGTAAAATTCGGAAAAACTGTCTAAAAGTTAGACCAATAAAAAATGATAAAAATTACTAACAAGTAATGATTTCCAAAATGTTGTAGTTTTTTTTAACTATAATTAATATTTTTCGTAATAACTTTTTTAATTTTTCGCTTTAAATCATTCGCTTATCATTAAATAGTCTTCAATATATATATACTGTTCATTAATATTATGCTTACCGTCGTCGAGTATCCTTTGTAATTTGAGAATCGCTCGCAAAAAAATGTTCAATTTATTCCTTTTGATCTATATACGGATTTCATTTCATTGATTTGTTCGTAATCAAGTATTTTATAGAGATTTGAGTTTCGCTTGATTTCGTGTCGTTGGATTTCAAATAATTATTATGATTCTTCTGGATCAGCTCTTCTTTCAGTTAAGCTAAGCTAAATGTCACATTTCTGGTCTAAGTCATATTAATTAGAGCTACACGAGCATGAGATGGTGAATACGAATATGTGGTGGTATCATCCTAGTGATGCAGGTTTTACTACAATGTTTTCTATCTAGTGCCGTTACATTAATTAAACAAATGAAAAATAATGTATGCTTGCTCGATATATTTATATTTAATTTAATACTGTTTGGCGATTCAAAAGTACTTTTATTATACTACTTTTTATAATACGCTTATTACAATACTATTATTGTATTATGGATTTTAAATGTTTGCAATATAATATATATTTTGTTAATTGACTGCCTCGTTGGTCTAGTTACTAGAATTGAGGCTGCTAACTTGGAGGTTCTGCGATCAAATCCAAGTTATAATGAATACTTAATATAATTATAATGAATAATTTAATAAATTAACAACACTGAAGAAATGGAACGAGAAAAGCAAAGTAAAAATCAAAAATAATTACTTCTTCTTTGTTTATATGTGTGCGTGTATAATTACACATGTGTATTTCTGTGTATGTATGTGTGAAATGTAAGTGTTTAAATCTTTCAGAATATTGTCGTCATAAATGTAAATATAGGAATAAGCACATTTTAACAACAATACAACATGATAAATAAATGTAACTCTTATCACCTACATTTTAAAGATCATGTTTGTCTACAATAATTTTCTTACGTGTCTCTACTTTACGCTTCCTGTTTCTATTTGCTAAAAGGCTTACACCATTCTCAAATGTTTGACGGTAGTGATGTTACAACATTTTCACATCGATAGAAAATTCAAATTTTAAACGTTGTTGAGTAACAATTTGTCAGGCTAAAATTATTGTCTGTAACCATTATTAATTACAATAAACGACTATACTTTGATGTGACATTAATGAAATAAAATTTATTTATATGATTATTTTAACACATGGCCCAGTGGTAGGAACGCGTGAGTCTTAACCGATGATCGTGGGTTCAAACCCGGGCAAGCATCACTGAATTTCATGTGCTTAATTTGTGATTATAATTCATCTCGAGTTTGGCGATGAAGGAAAACGTCGTGAAGAAACCTGCATGTATCAATTCCACTGAAATTCTGACACGTGTGTATTCCTCCAACCCGCATTGAAGCAGCGTGGTGGAATATGCTCCAAACCTTCTCCTCAAAAGACACGAAGAGGCCTTAGCCCAGCAGTGGGACATTCACAGGCTGTTAGTGTACTGTACTGTATCATTTAAAAAAATAGAGTGTAAAAACAAGATTTGACTGCATATTCAAAATGGCGGGCAATATATATATATATGTTTTTCTATGACTTACATTTTACTAATATTTTTTTCTATTAACCTTGCTTATTAACAGCATTCAGTATAAGGAGTGCTATTCAACGTTCTCATATTTTGTTGTGATTTATAAATATAATAAAGAACACAAGTGAATGAATGAATGGAAAAATAAAAGATTGAATGTCTAAGTTATGAAATGTATAAGCCTTTATATTAAAAGGTAAAAACCATTTAATGATAAATGAGAATATCAATACCATAATGACATACGTATGGTGACTGCCTCGTTGGTATAGTGTCTACATGTAAGGCTGTAGACACGGTGGCCCTGGGTTCAAATCCCAGATCGAGCCTATAAAAATGTTATTGAGATTTTCTATCGAAAATTGAAATGGATAGTATGAAGTCACTCAACGGTTCTATGCGACAAAAAATAAGTTTGCTTGAAAACGATATATGTCTGCTTAAAGGTAATTGTAATAATGATTTTTCCTCACACAATCTTCTTGGCGTCGAGGATACTATTTTTGAGATACAAGAGCGGTCTCGTCGAGACAAAAATATTATTTTGGTTGGATTACCAGAGCCTAAAAATTCAGATAAAGTATCTCGGCTTAACCATGACAAATATGAAGCCATGAAAATTATTAAGTCTGTATTCCCAGAATGCCCTACACCTCACTCACTTTTAAGATTAGGAAAATACAACCCTAACAAAAACCGACCGGTTAAATTATGCTTTGAGAAACAGGAAATTGTAAAATTTATTCTGAGGAACCAAAATAAAACCATTTCGGATACAGTTCGTTTTTATCCTGATCAAACACCAAATCAACAAAAGCATAATAAAAAAATTACGTAGCGAATTAGCATCTCGAGTACAGAAAGGAGAAACCGACCTTATCATAAAGTATATTAAGGGTATACCTAAAATAATTAAAGATAATTCAAAAAACGAAACCCGCTTACTGTTAACACAAAAAATATAATAACTAGACAAGAACATATTCCAAATATTACCTATCAGAATCTAAATTATTATGAAGATATACACAAAAACAATTCGTCATTAAAATTTATCTATGCAAACATAAGAAGCCTAGTAAAGAGTAATAAATTAGATGAGTTAAAAACCTTAATAAAATCTACACAAACAACTATACATATAATTCTACTGACTGAAACATGGATAAAATCAGACTTAGACGCATCACTGCTTCAAATTTCTGACTATACTCATGTGTACAATTATCGAAAAAATGGTATTGGTGGGGGAGTGTCTATTTATATTCATAAAAGTATAAAATTTGAAAGCACCACTACAATCAATAAAAACGATAACGAATTTCTCTGGATATACTTAAATAAATATGCCTTAAACATTGCTGTTATATACAAGCCACCGAACACAAATATCCGTGATTTTTTAGAAACCTATGAGCAACAGCTAACTATAAAACGTAGAAGTCTAATCTTCGGTGATTTTAATATCAACCTATTAGATGAGGATGACCAGAATACAAAGGATTACAATTCTATTCTGAATGAAACCGGCTTTCATATTTTAAACAATTTAAGTGAAGATTACTGTACACGAGAGACTGTAACCAAAAAATCCATTATAGATCACATTTTGACTAATATTCCAGAAAACATCTTTCACATGGCTGTATTAGACACGCCTTTATCGGACCACAAACAGATATATTTAGATATTAAAATGACAAAACAACAAATGAAAAGAGACAAACGCGAATACTTAGCAACTAATTATGAAGCCCTATACAAATCAGTCAAAGACACTCCAATCGTAAATGAACAATGCATTTATGAGATTTTGGAAAACTATATCATAACTAAAATTAAAGAAAATAAAACTATAAAAATAAAAGTTCTAAACAAACTAAGAGAAGACTGGATAAATAGGGCTGTAATAAGTAGTATATTTAATAGAAATATTGCTTGGAGTCACCACAAAAAAGATCCTAAGAATTCTGAAATTGAATCGATCTACAAAACAAAAATATACGAAACCTTTAAAACTATACGAAACACAAAAAATATATTCTATTGCAACGCTTTTAACAGGTGTATTAAGCGGCCGAATAAAATGTGGACTTTAATCAACAGTCTCGTTACGAACAAAATTAAAATTGATATTACGCCTCCCCGACTTATTGTAAATTCCACTAACATAAACAATCCGAAAGAGGTTTGTCAATGTTTCAACGATTTTTTTTCCACAATTGGTTCTAATTTAGCTAACAAAATAACACAAATACACAACCAACAACTAACACAGAATTTTTCACAACCACTTAATACTCTACAGTCGTTTCAACCAGCCACTGAAAAGGAAGTAATAAAAATAATTAATGACTTGGACTCTAATTCTAGTAATGGGGTTGATAATATTAGTATTAAAGAAATTAAATGCATTAAAAATTTAATAGCGCCTAATCTGACAAACTGTATGAACAGATGCCTTGAACTAGGAACATTTCCAGATACTTTGAAAATTGCCAAAGTAACTCCAATATATAAATCAGGAACAAAAACGGACCCGAGCAATTACCGACCAATAACTGTCTTACCCGTTTTATCAAAAATTTTAGAAAAATTAATATATACCCGCCTTAATAATTACCTATATAAAATTAATTTCTTATTTGAACAACAATATGGTTTTCGTCCTAAATATAATACGTTGTCGGCGACTGTTGATCTGGTTAGCAAAATAAGAACTGCATTAGATAATAAAAAAATAGCTCTCGGTGTATTTATAGATCTAAAGAAAGCTTTTGACACAGTCAGCCATGCCCTATTACTAGAAAAACTAAGAAACATAGGCATCACAGGTTCGTCTTATAAAATCTTAGAATCGTACTTAAATAATCGCATGCAAGTAGTTAAAATAGGAAATTTTAAAAGTAACCCTGCGAAATTAACATATGGAATACCACAAGGCTCGATTTTAGGACCGCTACTGTTTTTAATATACATAAACGATATTAGTAACTTAAATATATCTGGAAATATTACACTCTATGCCGACGACACTTGTCTTTTTTATTTTGGCCAAGATATAAGAAAATTAATAAATGAAGCTCAAAATGATTTAAACACAGTTAGCAACTGGTTTCTCGCAAACCTTTTAACAGTAAATACTAATAAGACATCTTACATGATTTTTGCACCTAAAAATAAATTTATCCCAAATATTGATGAGCTTACAATAAGTAACAAGCCAATCCAAAAGTCTAGCCATGAAAAATATCTAGGCCTTGTAATAGATAGCAAGTTGACATGGCAAAGTCATATAGACCACGTTAAGACTAAAATTTCACCCTTAATAGGTGCATTACGACGAATATCAGCCTGTATTCCTATTAAAGTACGTCCAGTAATATACAATGCCTTAGTAAAACCACATTTGGAATACCTTGTTGAAATTTGGGGAACAGCTGCAAAGACAAACTTACAAAAACTACAAATTCTCCAAAACAAAATTATAAAAGCACTATACAAATACGATTATTTGACACAAACTGAAAAAATTTACAAAGACACCAAAATTCTTAACATTAATCAACTATACACTCTTAAAACTGGCATTCTTATTAGGAAAATAATCACTCAAGAGATACACTCCCAAATACACTTTCATAAGAAAACTCATACACACTACACAAGGAGACGAAACAAATTAGAGTTGCCAATAATTAGAACTAACTATGGAAAGAGGGATATAATGTTCGAAGGAGTGCAAATTTATAATAAGTTACCCGATGAAATTGTAAACAGTGAAAGTTTTACGATATTCAAGAATCGCCTTATCAAATATATACAAAGTAACTATTACTAAAATAAATATCAGTTAATGTGGTCTCACCGCTATGCGTTGCTTTGTAAGTTTTTATAGCATGCGTAATTATTCTATTACTACCTTCATCTTTTTTAATTTTTTAATTTTTTTAATTGTTAACTACTTTAATTTACTGTATCCGAGACACTATCTTTATTTTTTAACTTAAATTATTGTATTATAAATTGTATATTTCTCATTTTAAGTGAATTTTTTGTATTCTTTATGAGAAAATAAATGTCTATAAACCGAACCGAAAATTCTCAGTAGCAGCCTGGGGTCTGGAAGTTTGAAGTGTGTACAATCCTGTGCGTCGGAAAGCACGTAAAGCCGTTGGTATTGCGCCTGAACACTTTCCGGTCGTGTTGGATTGCTATGACATCTGGTTAGGGTTAGGGAATAGAGAGAGCACCTGTGTTTGCGCACACACTTGTGCACTTTAATATCTACTGCGCAGTTGGGTAATCTCTCTTGAAATTGGTCTCCGTGGCCGACATCGGTCAGGTGGGCCAATATTATAAGTATAGTAAGGTATGTTGTGACTGTTATTCTAGTAGCTAGCTTTTAATGCTGCAGGACCGGAGGATCTAGGTTCATATTCTGGGCCGGGCCAATAAAATTTAAGAAGTTTTCTGTTAACAAATTCTCAATAGCAGATGAAAGCGCGTGCTTCTTATATTATATAATTGATGACAATATATCTTTTCAACATTTTTTTATAATAAATGCATTTGGTTTTACTTGTTCACGACCTCCCATGGACATTGGCGTTTTAAGAAGTATACAGCTAATATTGTATTGCATGGTAAGCAATATAATATTAATTGGTATTAATTAAATTAATATTTATTAAAATTCCGCAGCGTACACTTGAGTTATCACTCAAGTGGCTTCAATTAGTTATTAGAAATAATCTTAATAGTAAATCCTATTACTCTATTCCGAATATCGAACATAGATGGAATTATTGCTCAACTTAATAACAATTCTATGTTTTTTTTTGTATAGGAAGGCGGACGAGCATATGGGCCACCTGATGGTAAGTGTTCACCAACGCCCATCGACAATGGCATTGTAAGAAATGTTAACCATGGCTTACATCGCCATTGCGCCACCAACCTTGGGAACTAAGATGTTATGTCCCTTGTGCCTGTAGTTACACTGGCTCACTCACCCTTCAAACCGGAACACAGCAATACAAAGTACTGCTGTTTTGCGGCAGAATATCTGATGAGTGGGTGGTACCTACCCAGACGAGCTTGCACAAAGCTCTACCACCAAGTAAATATGTAATTAAGACAAAGTATTAATTTTCTTTTCTTACTCTGATATACTTTATTCAAGTCAAATCGAATATATCTAAAAGTTTAAAAGAAATTAACTACCATACACACATACAAAACTGAACCTTATTAGTTTTCCTGGAATTTATTGCTAGGTATAATTTATATTACGCTACTATGATGTTGTATACCTTTTTATATAAGACTAATAAGGTTCCCCAGGCCGAATTCGGCCACGGCGGTCAATCTCAAGAGAGATTAGCTAACTGCACAGGAGATATTATAGTGCACAAGTGTGTGCGCAAACACAGGTGCACTCTCTTTTCCTTAGCTCTCATAATCCGATGGGACGGCAATCCGACACAACCGGAAAGAGTTTAGGCGCAGGACCAACGGCTTAACGTGCTTTCCGAAGCACGGGAGTGTACACACTTCCAACTTCCAGACTCCGGGCTGCTGCTGAGAATTTTCTGGCTGAATTATATGACTATGTTTTATATAAATGAAATGACTGTATACTTCATTAATGACTGTATAAAAGATCAATACGCTTACAAATCTGGTAATTACAAGCCTTAATGAACTTATAAGGAACTAATAAGGGCGTAAACACAACACGGTTTTAAACGTAATTTACTTTAATAATATTTTTCAGAGCTCGATAGATGTCACAAATTTCTTATAAAAAAAAATTATGCTCACATATTGCACTTTTTACCAGGCTTAGAAACTCTACAAAATATATGAATCAAAGATCAAATTATGCCATATATATTTTTTTATTTATTTAAGTATAACACTCATTATTAATCTTTAATACATTAAAAATATTTATATAGCAATTGCATATTGTAAAATAAATATGGTATTTGATAAAAGAGAAAGACTAGCGGTTCATCCCTTTGATCAATGCTGTTATTAATAATGTTTATACACCCATTATTTTCATATTTATTCATTAAACCCGGGCAAGCACCACTCAATTTCATGTTTTAATTTGTGATTATAATTCATCTCGTACTTGACGGTGAAGGAAAACATCGTGAGGAAACCTGCATGTGTCAAATTTCATTGAAATTCCGTCACATGTGTGTTTCACCAACCCGCATTGGAGCAGCGTGGTGGAATAAGCTCCAAAACCTGCTCCTCACAAAGAGGAGAAGAGGCCTTAACCCAGCAGTGGGACATTCACAGGCTGTTACGTTACTTTACCCATTATTTTAAAAAAGTGAACGAAATTAAGATCGATAAATTCGTATAACATTCGTAAGATGACAGCAAATTTTTTATTATTTTTATAAAATACTAGTTGTGCTCCGCGGTTTCACCCGTGCATAATTAATAAAAATATAATGAATAAAAATAAGCTTAGAGCCATCCACGATAAAAGGACTACACAACACAAAAATAAATTGAACCAGTAATTCCTGAGATTAGCCGGATCAAACAAACAAACTCTTCAGCTTTATATATAAGTGTAGATTTTTATAAAAACGATAATTAATTATAACTCTTACACATCGTCTCTTGACAATAGCTCGTTGTTCTGATTAAAAAAGTTTTTCTTAAGCGGGTGGTATGGTTAAGTGGGTGATACCTACCCAGTAAAAATGATATAGTTATATTACATTATATACAGGCACAAGGGACATAACATCTTAGTTCCCAAGGTTGGTGGCGCATTGGCGATGTAAGCGATGGTTAACATTTCTTACAATGCCAATTTTGTCTATGGGCGTTGGTGACCACTTACCATCAGGTGGCCCATATGCTCGTCCGCCTTCCTATACAAAAAAAAAATCATATCGATAATATAGACTTGGATTAATTTAAATTAAAAGCTTATTTTACTTGTGCTGATTGTGGTTAGTCGGTATCTCTATTATCGGTAGTGAACCAGAAATAACTTTAAGTCTTCAATGACTTTACGATGCTGCTTTATAACATGGTCATTAAATTAAATAATATTTATTTTTTATTTATCTTAATTATTTATATAATTATTAAGTAGAAAACTACTCAACAGATAAGATAATACAAACTAACAACGCGTAATTTAAATTATAAATAATACTAACCTAATATCATCGTAAATATAGAAAGGAACGCTTATTTTTCTTATATTATTGCATTTTTACCTATCTATACAATAAAAAACGGAAATGTATAATTTATCATATCAGATATAATCTTGTATGAATGACATTATATATTATTTAATTAAAGATGTTTTTATTGATTTAATAAAAACTTAATAAGTTTATGAAATAACGAATCAGTGAATACTTGTTCGATTTCAATTCCATAATGCTAATATTGTACGTATTATATAAATGTTATATACACAATTACACACACTCACAAATAATATACACACATATAAACATAATAAACATACAATAGAAATGTGACGTCACAATGTGATTTCTTAAAATTTGAATTTCGAACAATTTTAATTGTTGCAATGATTCCCAAACGGTAAATTAAAAATATACAGTGTGAAGTTATGAATATCGTTACAAAAGGAACACTTTACTTTCGCATTTATAATAAGTATTAGTTAGACCACTTGGAACTTAATCGAATATTGCGGCTCTAGACCAGGCACCACTGAGTTATTCTTGAGGTTATAATTAATTTCATAGCGGAAAAATCGTGGTACTGCCATGTGGCACTTTTGTATTTATAATATTTATTTATTTTATTTTATTAAATAGTAAGCCAACGTTGTATACAATTCGACGAGCCGGTTGGTGTGGTTGGTAAGACACTTGCCTTACACGCCGCAGGTCGTGGGTTCGATTCCCACCCAGAACGGACCGTTGTGTGCACGAACATGTCTGTTTGTCCTGATTCTGGGTGTAATTTTCTATATAAGTACGTATTTACAAAAAAAAGAAGTAATATATGTAGTATATCAGTTGCCTGGCTTCCATAGTACAAGCTCTGCTTAGTTTGGGATCAGATGGCCGTGTGTGAATATGTCCAAGGATATTTATTTATTTTAAATTTGTTTCTTATTATAGAGTACAATCTTAAATAACATAAATATAAATGCATACCTCACTTCCACTTGTAGGTTAACCTAACATGTATATGAAAAAAATAAAGCATTATTTATATGTAAACTAACGTAAAAAAAAACTAATTTACGTAAGCAAAAAAACAGGAACTATTTATAAAAACCGAACAAATATTGGTTGAGCTGTCTTGAAAGTGATAAAACACATAATTCCCGACGTGCACTACTCATAAATACTAATTGTACATTAAAATTTTACACAAGCGATATTATTATAATTTTTGAAAATTTAAAAACAATAGTATTTTCAACGCATTCTGGGATCCTGTATGTATTGGGTTACTGACTGTAAGCAGGCGACTCAATTCCGAGAAAACCAAATTTGATAAAACAGTCTATCCACTCAATCAGAATATAATCAGGACATTAATTACGAATATACAATTTCAAGCAAGATTACACTCCAAAACATGTATACACAGCATTCATTGTCATTTGTTACTTAATAAAAAAAGCTATTAAGTTTATCGATATATGTATTTAAAGAAGCACGTCACTAGTTACACATTTAATGAGCTCGACTTAGACCTCTCCAACTGAAAGTTTCAGGCTGAGGAGTTTTAGTAAGCATTTTAAGATGACATTTGAATTTGAAAATGTCTGTCCGCACATAACATATAAACTAATATGCTTATTTTTTCAGTATATTCTTTAGTTTATATTTTTTTTAGTTTAATTTATGTAATAATTTATATTATATAAATGTTCAATATCATAATATGACCAATCTATTTTAAAAAGATTAGACATTACAAAAGCATTGTCTATGAATAAACTCGAAACATACAGCAGAAAACGGTCGAAAAATGACAGAAAGTGATATGCGATATTGACCATTATAATTATAACATTTTTAGCACACACACATAAAAATAGCATATCACCATAAAGTCGCTTGTCAAAATTTTAAAGGAGAGTAATGAAGCGAGTTTCTTAAGAATAGCACAACTATTATAAATGCAAAAGCTGTGTTAGTCTGTTACCTCATCGTGACTAAATTACTGATTGAATCGTAATAAAGTTTCACATACAAGTCGACTGGAACCTGTCTTTGTAAAAAAATATTAATTGACGCGGAGCAAACTATTTTTAACGTACTCAAAAAAGCAAGATCGTTTTAGTTGTGTAGAAAATATTTAAGTAACATTCTTATGTCATTACATCATTATTTATTTCATCGTTGAGTTTTTTGTTCGTTTAAAGATTTACCTATCTATATAAATAAATTATAGAGGTCTGCAGTTGTGCGCATGCGCAAAACTACTGAATAGATTTCAATGAAATTTTCTAAATTTTAATTCTTAGACACTTGGCCCTTATCAAAAAAAAAAAATTATTGCGATATCTTCATTTAATAATAAGTTATTAAAGTTTCAAGAAACAACCATTTGTATATTCACTGCGTGTTCAGTGATGTATGATTAAACAAAGTATATTTTGCTTGCGATCTTTTTGATGATTTTTCCTTCGTATATAAGAAAACTTTGTTAATATATCAAGCAACGCGGACGAAGTCGCGGGTATCAGCTAGTTACATATAAAAGTATAAATTATTTACATAACAAATAACAAAAAAAAAACTGTTTCATAAAATATAACTTGTATATTTTGATTAATATTTTTAGCTGAAGTTCTCGCTTAAGAAATAGATTTTCTTACAAAGCTAGTGGCGGTTTCATTAAAAGTTGAAAAGATTTCTTATTTTCAATTCATAACAGTGAATCAGAGCGTGGCTTGTCACTTCTTTCGCAACTAAAATGTTAATTTAAAAACAAAAATATATGAATATTGTATTATATTCATATATTTTATCTCATTATACCTGTGATTTTCTTTACCGAGCGTTGATTTTGATCTATATGTCTTCCTTTGTTTATTTTAAAGCCGAAGTATTTTTTTTACTTTTTCGCAAACTAGCAATTAACAATGATCATAAAAAAAATCTAATACTTTTACAAGTTTTTTTTTATTGTATAGGGTGGCGGGCGAGCATATGGGCCACCTGATGGAAAGTGGTCACCAACGACCATAGACAATGGCATTGTAAGAAATGTTAACCATCGCTTACATCGCCAATGCGCCACCAACCTTGGGAACTAAGATCTTATGTCCCTTCTGCCTGTAATTACACTGGCTCACTCACCTTTCAAACCGGAATACAACAATAACAAGTACTGTTGTTTTGCGGTAGAATATCTGATGAGCGGGTGGTACCTACCCAGGCGAGCTTGCACAAAGCTCTACCACCAAGTAGTTATTTTGAATTGTCTAATACCTTCGACCATTGGATCTCAATCGTCATTTAAACACCTTGTCTACTAAGATTTACATCTTGTATTGTGACTACCCTGTTTGTCTAGATATAAAGCCGCAGATCTCTTAAGATATTCCTCTGTGACAGAAAGTGGTTAGGTGCACGTCATTATTGTATCCCTTTTGTCTGTAATCTGCTAGTAGTGATTTTCCTTCATGACGTAATCAGAAACAAATACCATAATGTAAAGATAATTTATAATTTATCTATTCATAATAGTATATTATAATATAAGACATTTTTTTTTCAAAACGGGCCCCCACCCACTATGGAGATCTACAATCTGAATGCGTTGTCGGCATTTCAGGAATGAATAAAACTGACTTATAAGTAGACGAAGTCGCAAGCGCCAGCTATTAATAAAAGAGAAAAATACAAAACGATTGTATAATTAATAAAAAAGGAAAATGGCGACTGTAAAAAATGTGACGTTGTAAAAGGTTAATCACGCAGTATATTTTGTTGGCTGCACGACATTAAAACTCTTGATTGCCTACGCTGGTTTTCAGTGACTGGAATAAAAGAGCCCAAAATATGCATAGTGTTTTAACATACATACTTTTTTTTCTGTCTGTGTCATTTCAACAACTAAAACTGAACTCTATTAATGGCTGGCCCGATTTTGATGATGTTTTTGTTTGTTCGAGTTACCATTCGTAGGTAGGTATCGGGTTCTGGAATTTTTCGAAACAAAAAAAACGTTTTACTCGTGCTAAGTCGGGTCGAATCACTAGTATGTACATATATGCAATCAATGCTCATGCGCCAAAATAAATTCAATATTTATCTAACAGAAGACAAACACTCTTCTATATCAGAAACGTTAGTCATAAAAACGTTGAAAAAACCTTACCCTTGAATTTTTTTTTAATTCAAATACTGTTTCTCTTTATGACGGATAATATTCGTTAAAGGTCAAAGCAGACGCGGTATGCAGCTTGTTCTAAAATAACAACTCTTGTTTCTTCCTATCATTTATCATTTAATCTTAAATCCGTTCTTATTCCCACGATCGCAACAAATATAAATTGTCCTCGGTTCGATCACGTTCAGCTTAAAGTTTATTATATATTATAAATGTATACTTATATTATTAATGAGAAAGTAGCTCTGTGTGTCTGTTACACATTCACGGCTGAACTACTGAACCGATTTTAATGTAATTCGGAATGAAGCCAGCTGAAAAAATGAACTCTAAGGAAGGATTGACTTTCAATATCGCATATCATTTTATGATATTTCACGATCGTTTCCTGCGGTGAGTTTCGAATTTGTTCTTACAGAATAGCCCTACAGCTCTACTACTACATATTAATCTAAAGATAAAATACGACTATTTTATTATAAAAAAAAAATTGGACCTTTATTTATAGGTAGGCAGACGAGCATGTCGGCCAACTGATGTTAAGTGGTCATCAATACCCATAGACATTGGCATCGTAAATGTTATACATCGCTTATATCGCCAATGCGCCACCAACCTTGGGAACTAAGATGTTATGTCCCTTGTGCCTGTAATTACACTGGCTTGCCCTTCCAACCGGGACACAACAACACCAAGGTGTTTTGCGGTAGAATATCTGAGGCGTGGGTGGTACCAACCTAGACGAGCTTGCACAAAGCTCTACCACCAAGGAAATTCTACTCTAATTCTTTAGTATTCCACCATTAGTTTTTTACGCCTGCCATAACAAGAAATAAATTAAAAGTTTTTTTAATGTGTCATAAATCGCTGCCTCATTTGATAGTTGTGAAACAAATTTCACCGAGTAAAAAGATTCGGTCAGATATTTGTAGCTTTTTGTTCATATAAAAATAAAAAAACCAATCCTATCAATCAAATGCCTCTCAAGCTGTTTTAGCTATGTTAGTGATACATAGTACAAACATAATATATACAAGAGAGAGAGATAAAGTACCATCACATGAGCTTTTTGAAATATTGCACAAATGTGGCTTTTTATAAGTGAATATTTTTCATCGTCTTGCGATGTTGCCAAAAAGATTATTTTCAAGGTAACGTTCCATATTTTAATTTTGAACAAAATTATATGAAAGATTTCGCGCTCGAGTTTTAATATAGAATTGTAACTTATATACACATATACATACCTTCATATATTACCTATATTAGTCAACTCTAAATACACAAACAACAAAATACAATTATTAAATTGGTAAATGTAAACAAATACTGTAATTCAAATTAAAATTTAAAAATACTTTATTCAATATTCAAATATTAACTTTCTTATTGATTGTCAGGCTATGAACTGGTTCGGAAAAAAAATATCTTTATTTAATATAATATATAAATACAAAATTTGAGTAATAATCGTTAGTAATGTTTCTGTGGTACATTAAATATTTTTATATACAACATTTGCACATTTAACATTCTAAGATAATAAATATGTTACAAATGACTATATTAAATTTTTAAATTTAACAATTAAAATTTAAAGCACAGATATAAAATCGTCATTTTTTTATTAAAAAAAAATTGATCATCATAAAAATAAAAACTACAAAAAAAACTTAACACGCTTTCGTATCCTAATACATAATAAAAAATATGATCCGTTAGTAATATTGTTTTATTAGATTATAAAGTTTTTATAGCAAATAATATATCAATATAGCCTAAAGAGGCAATAAGTCGAGACATCAAATAGCCCATCTTAACCCGTCACAGAAATCACACGCTCAACAAAAGAAAATTCTTAACGCCAAAACGGCAACAATGATTCCAACTGAAGCCCTCAGCAAACATTCTACATCTACTGTATTGAGATACCGTATTTATAGACAGAGAAAAATATATCGAACGTAATGAGTTAAAAAGGGATAGTCATAACCAATATAGAGTCCGTAGACGGTTCGTAGCTTCATAGCTACGGCAGTATTATCTCGTAGATCGAGCGCGTAGCACGTCTACGCAAAGTACTTCCTATAACATAAAGTCGTAAATATTACGGTAATGAGTGAGTACTGTATACTGTTCTACGTGTAAATTGTTATGTAAAGAGTGGATAAGTTTTTGTCTGACAAGCAAACGTACAATATCATAGTGAGAGGTAATGCGAGTGTATTCTACGGCTTGGAAGGTAATTAAAATACTTAATATGTTAAATTTTATTTATTTTTTATTATATTTTTTTTTAATGTTTATTTGTTATAATATAGACTGCTTTGATGTTGGCATAGCGATTATTGTAACAAAAATAATGTTCTCATGTACATTTAAACCTTTTCAATGAATTTACTCCAATCGATTTTTTTCTTTTAAAGCGGTAAATATTTTTTTTTTATTTAATGATCAACAGTTGTTGATAATTTAAATATTTAACTCAGATATTTCAAAACAAAAAATTCAATACATAAAAATCGTTGTGTACTTTACAAATTATTTGGTCTACGAATATATCATATTTTAATTTCATTTGTAAATTTATGGAAATTAAATGAAATCATATAAAAATGTTATCTATTCTTCGAACGTGTATAGCGATAACTTTTTTCATACATTTTATTCTATATTTACATGCTTAATCGAGTAGAATGAAATACAAGCGTCGCTGAGTCCTAGGTTACCTACATATGCAAATCTGTGTCAGTGAAGACGTAACCCACATTGCTAACGATTGATATATATTTTAAATAACTTATTCGTAAATATTGCATTTTGTTAATCTGTTCTAAATTTAAGAACTAATCTTCAATCGTTTTACATTTGTTACATTGCAATTTATGATAGCCATTGTTCTAGATTCAAAAGAAATACTCAAATATTTTTAGTTGTTAATTCTAGGGCAGAAGATTATGCCTTGAAATACAAATTGAGATTTTTTTTTATAATGTATCTTTTACGATCAATATTTTTATAAATTTCATTCTTTTTTTAAAAATTAATATTGAATAACTTCCTTAAATGGTCCATACACTTTCTGTGTCAGAAAATAAGGTCTACAGGTAAACTTTTCCTTCTGTCCAGATGGAAAACTTTATTTGCATGTTCGAAGTTAAATTTATTTGAAGGAAATACGAGGAATCGTTCGAAGATTGAGAAGAAAGCCAATTTCTTTTGTTGGTAACGGATTAAAATTTACTTGGTGGTAGGGCTTTGTGCAAGTTCGCCTGGGTCGTCTCGTCTACCGCATAACAGCAGTACTTTGTATTGTTGTGTTCCGGTTTGAAGGGTGAGTGAGCCAGTGTAATTACAGGCACAAGGGACATAACATCTTAGTTTCCACGGCTGGTGGCGTATTGGCGATGTAAGCGATGGTTAACATTTCTTACAATGCCAATAAATTCTTATATATGAAATATTAACTGAAGGAGATTATTTTTATAGTCTTATTTCTAAGTCGATGCCAAATAAAATAAAAAAATAAATATGTTTTGCTAAGCAAAGATAGACTTTCGTTCTGTTACATAATTAGTGTACCTATTGTCTCAACTATCGGATTTTGCTTCCATAGTGTATTTCGATCAGAAATTTGTTTGAAACACGAAATAATTTAATTTAAACAATAAGACAAATCGTCTTATTTGTTAAGAGATTGCTGTTGTTTGAGGCAAACTAACGAAGAGGTATTTCAGTAAAGCTAAAGTATTGTTTTGTTTAATCAGATCGCTTTTTTTATATCAACAAGATCTGCCTTGCAACACATCTCTTACTTAATAACTGACTTAATACCTATTACCTACCAATAAATAATTAATCTTTATATTATTTACTGTCGACGAGCCCGTCGGCGTGGTTGGTAGATACTTTTGCGCCACAGGCCGCGGGTTCGATTCCCACCCAGGGCAGAGATTTGTGTGCAGGAACATGTTTTTTTGGCATGAGTCTGGGTGTAAGTATGTATTTACAAAATATATATATATATATATATATATATATATATATATATATATATATATATGTACTATATCAGTTGACTGGTTTCGATAGCACAAGCTCTGCTTAGTTTGGGATCAGATGGCCCTTTGTGAATAATGTCCCAGGATATGTATTAATTTATTGCGTACTAGAATCCGAAATGACAATCCGTTGAGTTAAGATGTGAAAGCGTAACAAACAAACAAATAAACCAAAAGTTATATATATTTAACACAAACAATCATTAATGAATCAAATGCTCGTCTTTTTTTGTTAATAATATCTAATCATAATATATTGAAACTATGGCAAAACGATGAGTTATCATTATATAATACATATATACGATTCGTATTAATTGCTTATAGTATAGTTGAACTAATAAAATGTACATTACAAAATTAATAATAATATTTTTTCTCCTTAATACAATTGTCGATTAAATTATTAATTAATACAATTCCAATTTTCTACCGCTGGGCGACTTCGGTTTCGGAAGACGCTCCACAGAGAATACAATGTGTCAAGATATTTTTCCGACACTTGTTCTATATTTTCTTTATCTTCGAAGACAAAATGAAGTGTATCTTCGAGAACTCAATTCAATCGTCTTTCTTTTTTTTATATATTTATTTTATCTCAACACCATACATGATTCTATCTTCTTTATGGTAATTGTGACTTCTGGCAATGCAAAAGAAATAATTAAAATACCATTGCGATGCTGATACTGGCAACTAACAGCCACTTACAAAAGTTGCTAAGCAGCTCTTTAGTTAAACAATGATTTTGCTCTTTCTGTCATTAGTGTTTTAACATACGAAAGAAGAAGACAGCATTGTTTAACTAATCACCCGTCAAAAAACGTTTGTAAATAACTTAAATTTTAAATAACTGTATATTTGATTTTTACTAGTTGATTTTGATGGGAATGACACTTACCTAGATGTGACCAAAGTCGTACTAGTTAAATGATTACAAACTAGTAGGATGACATGAACTGCCTCGGTTGTCTATAAGATCACTTACAATAGATCACGAGGTCCTGGGTTTAAACACTGTTTTTAAAAGTTCATTGATAATCTAGTCAAAGAATTTCAGTACCAGTTCGAAGTCTAGAAATCGTCAGTGTTAACACTGCCATGCCTTGATAAGCACGTATTATTCTTGGTCCTATGCCTCGACTCTTCTCAGTCGTGTAGGTTTTGACGTCCATGTATGAGAGTACGGGAATTTAGTGCACTTGCTGGCGCATATGCTTGTGTATTATGTAATATGTCCCGCGTTGGTTATTTCTTCATGACTATATCCACCGTGCCTAGAATCAGTCAGGACATCGCACAAAAGAAATATGTGCATTTCAGTCAGATCTCTTTTCTAATCAAATTAGGTTTGACTGGTAACAAGGACAAAAACATTTTTGACGTATGATAAAGGTCAGATTAGTTTTATTTCTGTAAACCTGTCGTCTGGGACATGGGTATTATTTGACCGCGGTACTGAGCTATACGTGACCTATGTAAATGCGTACCGACATAATTGACAACATTAGTTTTCAAATGTATGCCAAAGTCTTAATATTAGAGTAATATTTCTAAGATTGCATTTTTGTTGCTAGTTTTTAGGTGGTGGTCAATATGCGATGGCAATTCTTTTTGTTAAAAATAATTGACTGTCCATAAAACTAGTGTTATGTTCTCAAAATTATATATAATTTTGAGAACTGAACATGAACTGAGCCTGAGCAGATTTGGATGTAGTTTGGAGTATCGTTAAAATTCCTATAACATCCCGAATGACGCCAGCCATCAATGTTTCTGAATAAAATTCCATAGATATGTATGAAAGTTAATATTCAAGCGTTACACTTACTTATTGATTGTCATAAATCTACCACCGGTTCGGAAATAAACACCGCAGACCTGAGAAGAACCGCCGAAAGAAACTCAGCACAACTCATGGGCCAGAAATACCCGCTAGTTGCACAACATTTAAAAAGTCGTAAGTCCAGCTGAATCGTATGAACAATGAGATGAATTCGTAGTCTTGTTAAATCTTAAAAATAAAATAATTATACTTTTTTTTCATTTTCTTTTTAAATTTAGAATACAATGGCAGATGGCCAAATGGAAAGTCTATATACTATTATAATTTCAAGTATGTTTCGCTTCAGGTACGCCTGTTCTTGTTGACATTTGATTTAGGGATACAATGTGTCATTTGGGAATTTATGAATTATATGGAATAAAAATATATTCCAAGCTTTATGTATAAACAAGTAAGCCGCAATATTAGCTTTAGTGGTGTTTACAGAAAGACTATTAATTTGTATGTATATATGTTAAATGTTATGTTGATACCAACTATATAAATAACAGACTGTAAATGTTTTACTGATAAGCTGAGGCCTCCTTTCCTTAAGAGAAGGTTTGGAACTCATTACACCATTTTGGCGCAATGCAGGTTGCATATTTGTGGCAGATTTTCATCCGACACATGCAATATTATCCTAACTATATTTTACTTCATCGCCAGCACGAGACATATTTGAACATATATAAACAAAATTATATATACTAATACTAAAAATGCCAAGTAACTCACTGGTTTTTACGTTTTCAAGGCTAAACTAATGAACCGATTTTGATGAAATTTGGTATAACGCCAGCTTAAGCCCCAAGGATGGACAAATAGATTGACAATCTCAATTGAATTGAACAATTTTTGAATCGAGAAAATTGACAAAAATTGGGTAAATAAGCGTTTGGTTTGTAATTAGGTCGGTATAGTACAATTAGCCGCAGCAATATTGACTCTAAAAGGCTAAACACAGCTACATGTTTGTCGTTTTATCGTTAGGAAAAGATTTACCACGGTTACAAAATGTTATTAATTCGCTTTGTTTTTGTTACGAAATTTAATTCTCTTATGTTGTATTTAAGGTATTAGCTCCTATTAGCCAACTATGTTGTTGGCTTTGGTCTTTCTTTCTTTACCTTACATATTATAAAATTATCAAATACAATTAAAAAAAAAATCCACTGAATAATTTTCGAATAAAGATTCAACCATGCTTTCGACTTTCCTATCATCTTATGCTGACGCCAGTGATGATAATGATGTTTTCCTGATCAATTTCAGTAATTACTCGTCAGTTAAGGAAATATTATAGAGCATAAGTGTGTGCGCAAATACAAGTGCACTCTCTATTTCCACGCTCTCATAACTCGATGAAATACGTCCGAATCAAAACGCTTTGAGCAACGGCCTTAAGAGCGTTCTGAGAAGTGTGTAAACCCTCCAAAATTCCGTCTCACTAATAAGAATTTATATTATAAGAAAATGGATTTCCCAGGACATCGAGACCCATATCTATGTACGGTAGCCAAAGAGAAGCCAGGCGTACAATGACCTCATCTTGCCATATCTATAATGGCACTTGTACACTTTCACGCCATTGCTTCAAGTTTTTATCAGGCGATTGTAATATTGTGGCGAGGCAGGTTAGCTGCCATTCATTCCATTCGGGAAGAATCTCAGAATGAATAACGCTAACAAGAATCATACATCTTTTATTTGCCACCGGAGTATTTCTAAATATACAAAAGCTAATACATGCTGTAAATAAAAATTTCAACAACATAATATATTACATTACATATAATATACCCGTAGTTCACTCACTTAACAATACCATTTTAGTCGTAAATGTTGAAGAAAACAGCTTAGTATATATAAAACGTTCTGCTGATTGCCCGATGTTTGCTATTCGCTAACAATTTGTACGGTCCATTTAATACGGAACCATTCAAGCTGAGATTCGAAGTCATTTTGTTGTAACTACTTGAAAATTGTGAAATCTTCCATAAATACGTCTGTGGTAACTCAGTGGTTAACCATAGCACACTTCACTTAGCTTTAATGAGTTTAACGTGCAGGTGAGCACCTGATGGAAAGTGACTACCTCCACCAATGGACTCCTGCAACAACCTTATGGCTCGTAGATGCGTTGTCGGCCTTTAATGAATGAGTAGATTATTTTCTTGACAGATTCTAAGTAATATCAGTACAGATAATTCGTTAGCGAAAGCTAGTTCCACAGAGTCAATTTTTTATAGCACAGGTAGGCGGAAGACTGATGGTAAGTGGTCACCAATGCCCATAAACATTAGCATTGGAAGATATGTTAACCACGCTTACATCGCCAATGCGCCACCAACCTTGGGAACTAAGATGTTATATCTCTTGTGCCTGTAATTACACTGGCTCGTTCACCCCTCGAACCGGAAAAGTATCAAGTACTACTGTTTTGCGGTAGAATATTTTATGAATGGGTGGTACCTACCCAGACGAGTTTGCACAACGCTCTACCACTAAGTAAAATTGTGCTTGAATGTTCATCCACACGTCATTATACATTAGAACCATAAAAGGTAATACACCAAAACTTCTAAAGATCTCCAGAAAACGTCTTGCCATTTACTTTAAAAAGTTTAACAACAAAAGTTGTAAGGATAAACGTACGAAGCTAAGTAGTAATTTTAAAACTACCACGCCATTATTTCCAACTCCGTTAGGGAGTACTTCAGTAGTTCCCCTTTTCCCACTACTCTACTAGCTTGATATCTAATTACCGATGACTTAACTACTAAATAGCAACGTTTTGTCTGCACAAATGCATCCCACTTTGAAGATTAATTCGTCAATTAACTGCAGTCACATGAGACCGACCGGATTCGTATCACAAATGCCATCAGTAACGTAATTAATGGTGATTGCATCTCGTTTTGGGAATATTAATGAAATAAAGCCACAGTTGACCATAAAATGGCTAATTTCCCTAAAGTTTGCATTTTATTTTGTTTGAGTGCAGGCGAAAGCATTGAAGCTTTTTATTTATTTATACTTGTCGTTGCCAATTGTTTGAAAATCAACTGTAATTAATTACTAATAAAAGTTAATTCAGAAAATCATACTTGATGTGCACATTCAGTAAAAGCTTATATAACTTTTTTATTTGCTTTAGTGTTACTTGAAAACAATTAAAGATAGAAAACATGTGGTCAGTACGGCAATAGAAAAGTCCAACGAAATGACAAAAAATATGTTTAATATGCAAGTAATACTCTGTGAGTGTCCCGCTTCTGGGCTAAAGCCTCCTCTCCCTTTTTTAGGAGAAGATTTGGAGCGTATTCCACCACGCTGTTCCAACGCGGGTTGGTGGATTACACATGACAAGATCGATTTTATGAATTATAAACACGAATTAAGCACATGAAAATTCAGTGGTGCTATCAGGATTTGAACCCACGATCATCGGTTAAAGTTCACGCGTTCTAACCAGTAGGCCATATCGGTGTGTGTTTCATATGTATTGGCCGTAAACAAAGTAAATAATAGAGTATTCAATTTTATTTTACGTAAGGTATTTGTATATAAACTTTTTAGTCTGCACTCTTTCTATATGTACTGTAACTATTTCAAATCTAACAGTACTATGTTCGCGCAATATAAATTGAAAAGAGATACAAAGTTTTCTCTACGTGTACCGAACAGATGACATAAGAGAAAAAGAAAAAAATAGCGCAAAGACGGTCTCACGGACCGCCTTTGGCGAAAGAAGTTTTGTAAGAGAACAAGTAAGTGCAATCAAATTAAGATATGCATATTAAGCATCAACGTCTCAATAAAACGGAAAATTAATTTTGTTATCTGAAAATAAACATTTTCATTATAATAATAATTATTATTGTAGAAAATTTTATTTGTGTAAAGGCCTACCACAAAACTCAACGTACGTTACACTTAAATTGGACCTCAAAGTCCTGACGTTAATAAAAGTAACCCGACCCCAAAAATAATCTTTTACCTATATTAATAGTAAATTATTAAAATAATAATATAAAAGAAGATAGTAAACTAGTAATATAAAAGATTGTTTATGGTAAACTTTTTTAAATGTCAAAAAGAATGATAAGTTTGCATTTATTCAAAATATATATTTTAAATTTAGAATTAAACGCGAAAAGACTAGATCAAAGTCTAGTGTAGGAATATGGTTGAGAGAACTAGGCACGACTTGAGTGCTCATTCAGGCATAAAAATGAAAACGTATTTTTATTCTCGTTTAAGTAAAGTTGTGTGACCTAATTTTTTTTTATTAAGAAATTGGAAAACGGACCTACCTACACCCGTGCATTGGTTCTGTGATTAAAAAAACGTCAGGGTATGGACTGCCAATAGAATTGAAAACTTGAAACTGTTCAATATATTTGTCCAAAATCTATATATATTGTCACTTAAAGTGATAATTCTATTCCATTTTATAAAGCTTCTTATTCATCAAAATACACAGTACATCGCGAGCTCTGTAAAACAATTAATACAGCTTAATATAAATAAATAATAATTAAAATACACATATCGTTTCTGTATACTGTAAGTAGTTTGTTAGGGTTGTTACCCGGTAGTATTGGTACTGTGAGACTTCAAAATAAAACCACCGAGTATGTACTGCTGGTCAGATAGTGTAATTGTTCTCACTCTATGAAATTACAAAAATTGTATTTGTACTTTAGAAAAAACATTTCGATAGCGCGATGTAAAATACATCTAACGCCATCTATTGACGAAATGATAAACTAAATGATTATTTGGCATATTGTCATTTGATCTTGAACATAGTTACATAAATTTTAATCATTATTATCCTCATTAATTTCCACAATACTTAAATTATTTGTAATTTCAACGATTTATTAGCTTTTCGGTGCGAATACAATTCTCTACGATAAATCAGCGCATTTTTTTTCCAAGTTTTCACTTCAAAAATCTCTTGTGCCTGTAATTTAGTCATACTTACAATTGTAACAGTTGAAATTGGTAAGGTTATGTTAAACGATATTAAATTATTTTAATTTAGAATTTTATATATTTATTTAATGTATGGTTTGCTAGCGATTTTTACATACTTCAGATACTAAAATAACATGTAATATAAAATTATAACTTGCACAGAGTAGTTATTTAGTAATTAATAATTTTAGTAAGAGCTTTAAATATTGTGATCAGTAATAAATACATATATGGTCCTCCTGACCGATTTCGGCCACGGCATCCAATCTAAAGAGACATTAGCCAACCACGCAGGACATATTATAGTGCACAAGTGTGTGCGCAGACACAGGTGCACTCTCTATTTCCTTACTCTCACAACCCGATGGTACGGCAATCTGACACGACCTGAAACGGCTTTACGTGCTTTTCGAGGCACGGGAGTGAACACACTTCCAACTTCCAGACTCCGGGCTGCTACTAAGAAATTTCGACAGAAAATCTCAATGCCATTTTATTGGCCCGACCTGGGAATTGAACCATGCCTGCGAAGTTACATGACCACTAGACCAACGAGGCAGTCAAATACATATATATGTATAGAGAGAGTCAGCCTCGTACCGTACCCATCAAGTATAAGTCGAACGCAGAACATAGATCCTTATCTTAATTACTCGTATGAATGTTTTGAATCTGTTAGCATTTTAGAATAACTTTTAATCAAAATCTACTTACTATGCCAGTAGATGGTTAATGAAGAGTTATTAATAATAATTGTTATTGTAAAATGCGTTTGTTTATTAATAAAAAATACTTATCTGCATCGCATACTGTTATGTCAAAATATGCCGAGTTGCAAATATAATGCCAATATTTAACAACAATTTAACATTTAGTTCAAACCAATTTAAGCTGTTTTTAACCGACTTCAAAAAAAGGAGGAGGTTATCAATTCGTCTGTATGTTTTTTTTTTTGTGTTTGTTACCTCATAACTTTCGACTGGGTAAATCGATTTTGATGATTTTTTTTTATTTGAAGGGGTTGCTTCCCATGGGGTCCCATTTTTTTTGGTCCAGGTTTGACAATGGAATCCATGAGAAAACCATATAAGTCGTAAATTTGCATAAGGTATGTGCACGACAAATGGACGAATAACTCAATATCACGCCAACCGATTTCGATGATTTTTTTTTATTACCAGCTCTGTCAGCTAAAGAAACACTATAATATACCTAGCAATAATAATACGGGAATCTTTTAAAAACATACACATTACAAATTCACTTTTATTCGTTTCGTTAAGTTGCGCGTGCGACACAAGCACATCTCACCTACAACTATGTATGTAGTTATAAGCCCACCTTGGCTGACGATAATTCATCTCGTCCTTGACGGTGAAGGAAAACATCGTGAGGAAACTTGCATGTGTCAAAATTTTCATTGAAATTCTGTCACATGTGTATTTCACCAACCCGTATTGGATCAGCGTGGTCGAATAAACTCCAAACCTTCTCCTCAAAAAAGGAGAAGAGGCCTTTGCCCAGCTGTGGGATATTCATTGGCTGTTATTGATACTGAATATTCGTTAACGTTTCACTTGTACAGTAACCATTTTTCTATAGCTTACATAGATATATTAAATATTTATGTGTCAAAAATAGTAATACTTAGTATCGCTGTGTTCCAGTTTGAAGGATGAGTGACTTAGTGTAACTACGGGAGTGATAAAATATTTTATTTACCATAGCTGCTGGCGCATTCGCAATGGGGTGGTTAATATTTCTTACCACCGCCACCACTTACAATCAGGTGGCCCGTTTTACAGTCCACCTACAAATTCTATAAAAAAATCTAACCAAATATCCATCAAACAATATTACAATTATCACAATATATTATTAATGACTTCACTTCACGAAGAACCTAATTGAGACGTGACTTTCATTAATATCCGAGATAATAATTAAATCATAAAACTCAGCAGCGAAGTTTTCTTTCCAGAAAATTGAGTCGTAGATTACTGAAGGTTTTGTCAAAGGCCTGGAATCTTGTAGTCTAATCTACTTAATGTTAGACGAAGAACTAGAAAACTAGGATAAAACAGAACTAATTGAAATAATTGCCCTTCTCGTCCCTCGCGACAAGGGATTTAGTCTATTTTCCTAATTACTTTTTTTATCCAATTACAATTCAAAATTGGTTCGCAAAATCGTTCTGAGTCGGACAAAAATCTCCCTAAATAAGCTGGCATAGTTTGTGTTATAAATATAAATAATCTGATGTCGTAATAATTCTAGTCAATGTACAATTTGAAAAATAATTAAAGTACTTTTTTTTGTTGACAGTTTAAGTATCTCTATTTATTTTTAATTTAAACTTTTTAACTTTAATCTATTTGATGTTTCTCGCGGCATTCAGGGGCACTTTAGCCCCTAGTATTTAATGTAATTATACTTTTCTGATGCAGGTTGCTTATTCCATTTTCATGATAGTGAGCATATTTATGAATAGTGCATATAAAACACACCTTCGAGGGGTAACAAAAATGTTTTGGGGAAAAAATACAACCCAAATCAAATAAGGACCAAGAAATTATTTGATTTTTCTTTCATATATAATTCAATTAAAAAATTTAACAAGTCTTTCTTACTGAATTCGGCTGCCGCTGCCATACTTATGCGAGACTAGCAATATTTGAAGGAGATATTTGCAAGTCAATACAAGTCTTATTATTTACTTATTTAAAGACTTTATTGACCACCACGAAGTAGATGGAACAAAAGACAGACTTAAGGCATTCACTGCCAGTCAACGTTTAGGTCAAACAGAAATCCATGAAAGCGATAATTAATATGAAACAAGTATTTTCCAATCTTGGTGGTAGAGCTTTGTGCAAGCTCATCTGGGTTGGTAGTTGGTACCACCCAGTCACCCGATATTCTACCGCAAAACAACAGTACTCTACTTGGTGGTAGAGCTTTGTGCAAGCTCGTCTGGGTAGGTACCACCCACTCATCAGATATTCTACCGCAAAACAGCAGTACTTGGTACTGTTGTGTTCCGGTTTGAAGGGTGAGTGAGCCAGTGTAATTACAGGCACAGGGACATAATATCTTAGTTCCCAAGGTTGGTGGCGCATTGGCGATGTGAGCGATGGTTAACATCTCTTACAACGCCAATGTCTATGGGCATTGGTGACCACTTACCATCAGGTGGCCCATATGCTCGTCCACCTTCCTATGCTATAAAAAAAAACAGTACTTGATATTGTTGTGTTCCGGTTTGAAGGGTGAGTGAGCCAGTGTAATTACTGGCAACTGGCAAGGGACATAACTTCTTAGTTCCTAAGGTTGGTGGCGCATTGGCGATGTAAGCAATGGTTAACATCTCTTACAATGCCAATGTCTATGGGCGTTGGTGACCACTTACCATCAGGTGCCCCATATACTCATCCGCCTTCCTATGCAATAAAAAAAATAAAAAAATCTTTATCTATTTGCCCGTTTTTGCCCGTCTGCGATCTTACAAGCCAGAAGGAGCCACTGAGGCAGTATTATTATACGGCAGTACGTACTAATTGTAACAGATATATATTCTAGGAAACCTAATCCAAATGTCCGGTAACACACTTGATTAAGCATCATACCAACCGCTTGATTTCAATCTACGTTCACTTGATCCGTCTGAAATTATATTCGAACATCACGTTCTACAAAATAACTAACTAAACAAAATACTATTATTGAAGAACATGACATCACTGTCTAAACAATAACTGCCTCGTTGGTCTAGTAGCTACATATTAGGTCGCAGACATGGTGGTCCTGGGTTCAAATCCCAGGTCAGACCAATAAAATGTTATTGTAGCTCGGAGTCTGGAATATGGAAGTGTGTACACTCCCGTGCCTCGGAAAGAACGTAGAGCCGTTGGTCCTGCGCCTGAACTCTTTCCGGTCGTGTCGGATTGCTGTCACATCGGGTTATAAGAGTTAGAAAATACAGAGTGCACCTGTGTTTGCACACACACTTGTGTACTATAATATCTCCTGCGCAGTTTGAGATTTGCTGCAGTGGCCGAAATCGGTCAGGAGGACCATAACGATTTACAATAATCTAATATATTTACGCAATTAAAACTCACTTGGACATGTAAATAGACGGGTTAACTAACCACAAATTCGACAACCACGTTATACCTGTAGTATTCAATTGGTGAGGCTTTGTACAAGCCCGCCTGAATTGGTACTACCCACTCATTTAATCTACCGCTAAACAGCGCTATTAAATCATTCGGTGCTCCGATTTGAATAGTGCATGTGGGTGTCTTTTAAATTGGTGTACAATGTACATACAATGTTTTTATTTTAGTATATATTTTTTTATCATATTGTTTATGTAACATTCGCTAGCAAACTTTTATAAACGAATAAAATAGTATTTACAGACAAAAGAAACGTAACTTCTTAAGTTCCATGATTGGTAGAGGATTGGTAATGTAAGAAATAGTTACAGCACCAATTTCTATGGCTAGTGATGATTAGTTCCACGGTGGTCCATTTGTCAGTTCGCATATATCCGAAATACAAAATAATAAGAATGAGATTCGAGTCAGTCACTATTACTTGGTGGTAGAGCTTTGTACAAACTCGTCTGGGTAGGTACCACCCACTCATCAGATATTCTGCCGCAAAACAGCAGTACTTTGTATTGGTGTGTTCCGGTTTGAAGGGTGAGTGAGCCAGTGTAATTACAGGCACAAGGGACATAACATCTTAGTTCCCAAGGTTGGTGGCGCATTGGCGATGTAAGCGATGGTTAACATTTTTTACAATACCAATGTCTATGGGCGTTGGTGACCACTTACCATCAGGTGGCCCATATGCTCGTCCGGCTTCCTATACAATAAAAAAAAAAAAAAATCGTCGTAATGACAGTATTCAGTTCAGTCAAGTCTGTATTATATAAAATGGCTTTATTCCTTCTTGCTTTTATGCTTTCTTGCTTTTATGTAGGTACGTACCAAAAATGTCACATTCCAATAAGGTTACCTAAATATTCCAGTGAAACTATCTGGTTACGTAATCAAATCTATTATGCTCCCCAATTAAGAAGACATTATCCTAGTTATTTTATTAGTTAATTGAAAGAAGTTTTTATGAATCAGCACTAATTACTGACAAAATGTACTGAAATTAAAAATGGTAGTAAAATGTTTAAAAATGAAATAAATAATGAACTTAACGAAAATAAATATATATTAAAATTTAAAATATATTTAATATTTTAAAATAATAAGGTAAGTAAGAGTAAAATAAACACAAATTATACATAAAACTAAATTGAACATTGTAAAATCGTGTACGCAGTTCTTCCTTTTTTTCAATAAACACTCCCAACACCTCGGGATTACTAGAAATAACCCATTGTTTTGAATCCACACATATTTAATCCTTAGAGTCCACTTACTGGTACTTTATGAGAACATATTTCAACACGCCTCTAAACATTATGTTATCCGAGTTCGTGTATTCCAAGGTGTGGTTATAGACATTATTATTTTATTTATAGCATGAAGCTATGTACCCTTTTTGTATATTTACAATTTTATGTATTTTACTAGGCTTGATAAATCATCTGGAATGAGTCTAAGTAATATCGTCATTTTCTTCGAGGCCTACAGCAATGTCATTGGCTACTTTGAGAGAACCAATTGCTTCTAACTTTAAGCCAATAGTCATTTCATTTTCATACTTCAGCAGAGTATCTCTGCAAAATTTGATCTTATAATCCAAAGCACTCAAACTCTCAATAAGCGTCTTTTATTAGTTCAAAATTAATTTTTGTGCAAGTTATTTTAGTTAAATTATTTACATAAAAATCATTGTCGTGTCATTGAAAATCATTTCTGCGGATTATTAGGACGTAAGTGGTAACGTCACATTTCAATCAAATGATTGTGAAATGACACGACTAAATTGCCTTTAAAAGCCTACTTAACCGAAGCACATTTAGATTTTTTCTGCATAAAATTTCCTTCGACATTATCAATGAAAATTGTTAGAAATATCAAACGAACCATCAAATACAATGTTACGAACCTTTATCTCACACTCGTAACAAAAACCGATTAAAGGTCAACGATAATGTTCGTTCGACTGAGTAAATAATTTAACAGTCAAGATTTAGACGATTTGACCCAATAGACTTTGATAAGGTTCTATCTGATCTAATGTGATTCGTTTTTAGGACGTTTTCATCAAAAATTGTTGAATTGGAACGCTTATGATGATACTTCGGCGACTCGTTTTAGGGTAACAGTACCCTTTCACAGTTTCATTCGTTAGTATTGCAATAAACCGGAGGTGTTCTTTTTTTATGCAAAGCAAGAATCTGTGTCTTTTACATTTTTTAAGACTTCTTTCAGATAGTAAGGAAATAGAAATAGAACACATGAGCTTGCCGACAAAAATATATTAAAGGATACATTTTTATGTTTTGTACTTTTGCATTGTTATTTAATTCTGTGGCAGACTGTAAATGTTTCACTTGGCTCCACTCTTTTGAGGAGAAGGACTTTATATTTCATCACGCTGCTCAGTTACACACACACAGACACACACACACACACAGACACACACACACATATATTGCAGTTTTTGCAGATGCAGGACCCTTCACGATGTTTTCCATCACCACCAAATAAGAGATAAAATATAAACGCATACTTTTTTACATAAAAATATTACAAGCATTTATTCTCTTCCATCATACATGTCATTGGTGAAATATTTAAAACAGCTCGATCACTTTAAGTTAGCAGACTACGTAGCTATTTCATATAGACAGATATATTCACCTCACAGGCACCTCAACCTTTGATAAAAATAAAACATGTAAAAAGGATTGGAAATAATAATCTTGCCTAACGGCCGAATACTGAAACGTCATTCAAATATGAAGTGGGACTTGATCATTTGGAACGTCATTAATTTCAAAATTTAGTATGCGAAATTTTAAAATTAATGGCGTTCCAAATAATTAAGTCCCACTTCATATTTGAAAGATGTTTCAGTATTCGGCCATAAGAGAGCCAAAGTCGTGAGTGAGCTAGCAAGTCAAATATATTATATGGTTAAAAAATATAAGTATATAAGGTCCTCCAGATCGATTTCGGCCACGGCGGCCAATCTCAAGAGAGATTAGCCAACTACGCAGGAGATATTATTGTGCACAAGTGTGAGTGCAGACACAGGTGCACTGTCTTTTCCTTAGCTCTCATAATCCGATGGGACGGCAATCCGACACGACCGGAAAGAGTTCAGGCGCAGGACCAACGGCTTAACGTGCTTTCCGAAGCACGGAAGTGTACACACGTCCAACTTCCAGACTCCGGGCTGCTACTGAGAATTTTCTGACGGAAAACCCCAATAACTATTTATTGGCCCGACCTAGGAATCGAACCCAAGACCATCGAGTCTGCGGCCTTATATCAAGCCACTAGACCAACGAGGCAGTCAATCAATATAATATAATATGTGCTGGTACATAAATCATACGATCAGTATTGAACCAAATACTATCTCAGACCCCGACATAAAGCCCATTGTTAAAATCCCTTTACGCTTAACTTCGTATGCGTTCTTTCAAATATATTTTAATATCTGCAAAACTTTTTCATCTAAATTAAAAAGTTGATCGGCAATTTTATTCGAAAATTTTACTTAAGATACAAAGCAAACATTTTAATATAAGTGCTCGGGAAAGAATTTTATAGACTATATAACATATTTGATTATGAAAATTCTCGTAAATTTAATAATTCGCTATAAAAGGCTGATACATTTTTTTAACTGTTTGTTAACATATTGCAATAATTGATCGCAATATTAAATCTATGACGCGAAATCTTGGCCGGTAGTGGTGAATTTACGAGCCTTACGGTTCTTAATTTCCTCTTAAATAAAATTAGTAAATAAGGTCCTAAGTCTTGGAGATATCGAGGAGAAAAACATCCTTCATGGTCATTTCACCGACAAACCCAGAAGTATATTTGCACAAAGATCTACCACCGAGTAGATATAACATTAGATATTGATAGATATATAAATAATTATTCCTAATATTATAAAAGAGTAAGTAAGTTTATTTATGAGTTAGTTACGCTCTAACGTCTTACGGCCGAATACTGAAACGTCAATCAAATATGAAGTGGGACTTAATTATTTGGAACGTCATTAATTTCAAATTTAGTATGCGATATTTTAAAATTAATGGCGTTCCAAATAATTAAGCCCCACTTCATATTTGAATGACGTTTCAGTATTCGGCCATTAATTACTCAAACGAGCATCATGAAATTTTGTTTGTTTCTTTGTTTGTGTTTCGTCGTAATAAGCTGGCACGTAGATGGAGAGATTGCTTGCTGCGAGTGTATAAGTTTAAATTAGACTTCTTGGCATAACGTCCTATCATATCTTAGTTAGCATAAGTTTTCCACTCATAGGTAATTGTTATCAAACAATTAGTCTAACATGAAACTCCTTTCATATTAGTTTAAAAATTGTGTTGCTGAATACAATTCAAAGGTAAAGGTAAAGCCAAGTATATGCTCGTCCGCCTACCCATTCAATGATATATATAAAATAAATATATAGATACTCCTTTATTGTAAGCCACATTAAAGATAAACAATAATAATAATAAGGTCCTCCAGACCGATTTCGGCCACGGCGGCCAATCTTAAGAGAGATTAGCCAACTGCGCAGGAGATATTATAGTGCACAAGTATGTGCGCAAACACAGGTGCACTCTCTTTTCCTTAGCTCTCATAATCCGATGGGACGGCAATCCGACACGACCGGAAAGAGTTCAGGCGCAGGACCAACGGCTTAACGTGCTTTCCGAGGCTCGGGAGTGTACACACTTCCAACTTCCAGACTCCGGGCTGCTACTGAGAATTTTCTGACGGAAAACCCCAATAACTATTTATTGGCCCGACCTGGGAATTGAACCCAAGACCATCGAGTCTGCGGTCTTATATCAAGCCACTAGACCAACGAGGCAGTCAATAAATATATAATATGTACTGGTACATAAATCATACGATCAGTATTGAACCAAATACTATCTCAGACTCCGACATAAAGCCCATTGTTAATATCCCTTTACGCTTAACTTCGTATGCGTTCTTTCAAATATATTTTAATATCTGCAAAACTTTTTCATCTAAATTAAAAAGTTGATCGGCAATTTTATTCGAAATTTTTACTTAAGATACAAAGCAAACATTTTAATATAAGTGCTCGGGAAAGAATTTTATAGACTATATAACATATTTGATTATGAAAATTCTCGTAAATTTATTAATTCGCTATAAAAGGCTGATACATTTTTTTAACTGTTTGTTAACATATTGCAATAATTGATAGCAATATTAAATCTATGACGTGAAATCTTGGCCGGTAGTGGTGAATTTACGAGCCTTACGGTTCTTAATTTCCTCTTAAATAAAATTAGTAAATAAGGTCCTAACGGCCGAATACTGAAATGTCATTCAAAATGAAGTGGGACTTAATTATTTTCAACGTCATTAATTTCAAAATTTAGTATGCGAAATTTGAAATTAATGGCGTTCCAAATAATTAAGTCCCACTTCATATTTGAATGTCGTTTCAGTATTCGGCCATAAGTCTTGGTTTATCAAGGAGAAAAACATCCTTCATGGTCATTTCACCGACAAACCTAGTAGTATATTTGCACAAAGATCTACCACCAAGTAGATATAACATTAGATATTGATAGATATATAAATAATTATTCCTAATATTATAAAAGAGTAAGTAAGTTTATTTATGAGTTAGTTACGCTCTAACGTCTTACGGCCGAATACTGAAACGTCAATCAAATATGAAGTGGGACTTAATTATTTGGGACGTCATTAATTTCAAATTTAGTATGCGAAATTTTAAAATAAATGGCGTTCCAAATAATTAAGTCCCACTTCATATTTGAATGACGTTTCAGTATTCGGCCATAAATTACTCAACGAACCATCATGAAATTTTGTTTGTTTGTTTGTTTGTGTTTCGTCGTAATAAGCTGTCACGTAGATGGAGAGATTGCTTGATGCGAGTGTATTTTTTTTTTTTTATATAAAGAGGGGTCAAACGAGCAGGAGGCTCACCTGATGGAAAGTGACTACCACCGCCCATGGACATCTGCAACATCCGAGGACTTGCAGGTGCGTTGCCGGCCTTTGAGGAAAGAGTACGCTCTCTTCTTGAAGGTTTTCATGTCGTATCGGTTCGGAAAAGTCGCCGGAAAAGTCCCTTAAGTTTGAATTAGACTTCTTGGTATAATGTCCTATCATATCTTAGTTAGCATAAGTTTTACACTCATAGGTAATTGTTATCAAACAATTAGTCTAACATGAAACTCCTTTCATATTAGTTTATAAATTGTATTGCTGAATACAATTCAAAGGTAAAAAACAATACTATTGGTAGAGCCAAGTATATGCTCGTCCGCCTACCCATTCAATGATATATATAAAATAAAAATATAGATACTCCTTTATTGTAAGCCACATTAAAGATAAACAATAACAAAAGTGTGTAGCGACATCTATCTCGCCACATACGAACTATGAACAGACGTATTCTACATCGCGATATTAAAGTTATCAGAGCGATTGAACATAAATACAAAAACCCGACAACAATCGTCGGGCAGTAGCCCACCAGACACAACACCCGTCTGGTCGGAGGATCCTCCCTTTTCAAAAGTGGTCACCCCCAAACTGGTGACCCCGACGTGATAATGACTTATCATAAAATTCTTGCTTGGCTTATAATAAGGCGGTCTAATCGCTTAGTTCCGATTTCATCTAGTCGAAATGTGGTTGTTTTTTTTTATTGCATAGGAAGGCGGACGAGCTTATGAGAGACCTGATGGTAAGTGGTCACCAACGCCCATAGACATTGGCGTTGTAAGACCTGTTAACCAATCGCTTACATCGCCAATGCGCCATCAACCTTGGCAACTATGATGTTATGTCCCTTGTGCCTGTAATTACACTGGCTCACTCACCCTTCAAACCGGAACACAACAATAACAAGTACTGCTGTTTTGATCTGATATGATTCATCAGATATTCTATCTGATGAGTGGGTGGTACCTACCCAGACGAGCTTGCACAAGGCTCTACCACCAAGTAATAATCTAAATATGGACTATATATAAATATATACAAGTATAAATTATATAAAATTCACGTTATATTATGTATAAATATAAATATATATCGCAATGTAAGCAGAGATTGCATTTTAAGACCAAACAAAACAAACGCCTCGTGGCATCATTTTTAATTTATCTCCGGGGACTATGCTGGTACGAATTTTAATTTTAACTTAAATAGTAAAAGCTATGTATATTTCGTTTATTTCTATGGAATACTGACTAGAATAATCAACACTGTTTGCTAAGATTTAAAGGCTATTTTCGTTTGTAAAAATAAAAATTTAGAATTATTGTGATACAAGTTAATTTGGTCGTTCTTATTCGTCTTTGTTCGGCTTATTAATGGTCTTTTTGTAAAAGTGTATGATATTTTAACATTAGGTATATTTTCCTCTTTTGTGGATTATGATTAAAAATAGGTATATTTTTGACGTGACAACGTCTAATAAATCGATGAACGCTGGCTGCATGCACGAAATTGTCCCGTTACGTCCATTGTTCCGTTGCGCTGATTGTACGCTTGCGCCTATCGTGCATCTATCTGTTATGACGTTGTCACGTTAAACTATCGTCCGTAAACCGACTTTACAGGGAACCTTATTTTTTAAATACTTTTCTTAGTCTATTTATGTACAAACAAATTTCAACTTTAACGATGCCACACTAAATAATTAAATAAAAATTAAAAATCAATTAATATAATTGTGGCCCCATTTCAACCCAAACGTTGTTGAAATGGGGTCTTGGAGTTTAACCCTTGGAGTTAAATCCTTGTAGCCTTGTAAGATAGCGCACTAGATGTCATACGAGAACACTAAAAATATATATTCGCAATATTAAATAATATGTTTGTGTGTATAATTATATCTTACTTGACCATATCACCTGCCAGCTGCCTAGGAATAATCACTCTTTAGCGATAATGTTGCCTTTTTAAACATCATAATATATTGTTTAATTTTTTATAATTGTTTTCTTGGTGTGCAATCAAGTATAAAATTAATTATTTAAACAATTTTCATAGAATATATATTACCACACCAACAGAGCTGGATAATTACCAAAATTATACGAAATATTACTCAAGTTTTCTACCAGATCACAACAATACGAAGTATTATTGTTTGGCGGTAGAATATGAGATGCGTAGCTAATACCAAACCCAATCCCACCAAGTCTTTCAAAATAAAATATCTTAAAAAATAAATACAAATATTCAAACATACAATACAAACATTTCATGAACCAAACCCACTCTCATATAACCTGAGCTATACGACCTGTCGTATATTTGTATATTTAGATATTGAAATAGAGACTTTGCTTCAAGATCCCACGGGTATATTTAAGGCTTCTTCCCAAGATATGTTTCTTGAATATTGTGTTTCATAAGTGTTACAAACAAATATTATAATACAGACACCAATATCGTTAAGCACCTAGCTAGTAGCTCAGAATATTCCCTTCATGGCTTGCATTGATTACATACAATGTTAAAATTCAAACAAGTCTTAATCAAAACGGAATTTGCTCGAATAGTAAAGTCAAAGCCTTCATGTTCCATAGTTGAGTGAAGGCCTCCTTCCCTTTTACAGAGACGGTTTGGGACGGACGTTACAATATGTATCGATTAAAATTCCGTTTTTTTAAATTTAGATATTTATTTTAAAGTGCTTTCTTTATTATATATATTATGTATAGAATGCCTTGGCACTGGTTTCTCACGATTCATTTGATGCTCGTAGTTAACTACAACTATACTTAATACTCGTAATGGGGTTTGGGGGCTAATTCCAACAATCTTGTTGGAAAGCTCTATAAAATAAACCATGTCTAAATAAAAATGGGAATTTTAATAAAAACAAATATATATTCACTTATCTAAGAGTTCATATTTTACTAAAAATGGCGTAAAACTTAGCTCACGTTAAGCTAAGCGTTTCGATCGGTATGTGAGAGACTCGGAGGTCTAATACCCCCTCGCTCCCCTAAAACTTGATGATCGTGCCTTCAAGTGTTGCAGGTGTCTTTGGGTTCGGTGTAGTCACTTTCCATCAGATGATGTTGACAAATGTTGATTTATCTTCAAAGTGTAACTATTACTGAAAAGTGAAAACACATTAAGTCACTAACGGTCGAATACTGAAACGTCATTCAAATATTAAGTGCAACTTAATTATTTGAGACGCCGTTAATTTAAAATTTCACATACTAAAATTTCGCATACTAAATTTGCACTTAATATTTGAATGACGTTTCAGTATTCTGCCGTAAGCGGAATATTCGGAAGGCGGAAGTTGAACTTTTTCGATAAATTATATACAAAAACACTTTTGTTTGGTAGTAGGGTTTTGTGCAAACCCGCCTAAGTACACAAAGGTACTCTTCTCATTTTCTACCATCAAACAATACTAATATTAAGTATTGTTGTATTCTAGTTTAAACTTTGCGTGAGCCAGTACATGTGAGCAAAGAACATGACATATTAGTTTCCAAAGTCAACAGCGCATTGGCGATATATGGAAATATTTTACAGCAGCAATATCTATGAAGAGTGATGATCACTTACCAGACTACCTACATATACTAAACAAAATATGTATCACAGCAACATTACAAAAATAATAGCTGTTTTTTATATTTTTAGTATTGTTCTTACCACAAATTCATCAAATGCTACTTTTCAAAAAGTCGTATATCATTTCTGTAACAAATCACCTCACTTTTAGGTACCCCACACATACCCTCTTCATTCGCAGTTGGATAATCATGAACACAATAAATCTTGTTCTTTTCTACTCTGCTGATGACAAATTACATGTAAAATTTACTAAATTAAAACCGTATTACACGAACTTAAAGTTCAATTTTGTTTGACACAAAGTAAAAATTTAACAGTTTTCCCTCTTTCCTTCTTTATAAAGTAAATTCAGGGTCACAGTCGATAACAGCTGTGTTCGTACTGATTGTCACAGGAATTTCGTATTTAGAACATTTCAAGAAAAACTGTTGCAAAAATGTCGAAAAAATTTTATACGAAAACCAACCTTAACTACCTAAATTAGTGTTCGATAAATTGTAACAGGTAATGAAACAGCCTGAAAGTGTCTTATTGCTAATAAGCAACAATTAGGTTCATTCACAATGTGATTACCCTTAAACACCAATTAAGCACACCTCAGTTAAGTGGCGCATGCCTGCATTAGAATCCACAATTTCAGTTAAATTTCATTTTCCACTAACCCGATCAAAGTGAATATTTAAGTGTATCTGTTAACAATAAACTTATTGATAAAGATTTTATTATATAAAATGAAATGGTTATAAGATCATTTGATTTTATCCTTATCATTTTATAATTATTCTTGATGATTATTATTTGTACAAAGATGACCTAGAAATTATTGTCAAGTGCAAGTTAGTCCAACTTAGAGAGAAATTCGTCCGTCCGCGAAATTAAACTCCCGACTCGAATGCACGGAGTTGATTCTAAGCTAGTATAAAATAATCTTTAATTAACTTAGATTTCAACTGTCACAAATCATAAATCATAAATTTTCAAGGAGGGAGGAAAGATGTCACTTCATATCCAATACTTCATCAAAAATTGATTTTGCAATTTTATTGTGTATTTTGTATGCTGTATAGGTTGTTTACCTAAGCATTTTTGTTTAAAAATCTTTTTTTAACTTCGAACATGATTGCACTTTTAATGATATATCGTAGCACGTTAAAATACTAGCTAACATTGATACCATTAAATATTAGAAACAAAAAATAATCAAAAAAACAAAAGACAAAGCAAAGAAGAAGATTAAGTTAATTAAACCAATATTTAAAACAAAAAAAAATATTATTCATGTTATTATGTTTTTAGTGTTATATACAATTTCTGGACTTCACAATACAATTCAACGTAAATTAATTACGAGTAGTGGGTTTGTGGTTGTCTCCCCGTCTTCACCGAGCAATATCTCTTTTAACAATGCTTCCTCGCCAGTCGCCACTGTCCGCTCCTCAGCGCTCGAGGTTGGGTGGGGATGAGTTACCACCCGAGCCCTGATTGGACAGAATAATCAGACTTGCAACTATTGTTAATGATGTTCCAAACGTAAAATAATTAACCAGTTCTGTGCAAACAGTGAGAACATTTACTATGAAGAAAATACGAAAGGATTTTAATGTCTAATAAAATAATATTAAATATTGATAACATTTACTTGTCATACAGTGGCCATTTTTTTTTTGGGGACATTATTCACACATGGCCATCTGATCCCATACTTAGCAGAGCTTGTACTATGGAAATCAGACAACTGATATACTTACATAATATACTATTTTTCTTTTGTAAATACATACTTATATAGATAAATACACCCAGACTCAGAACAAACAGACATGTTAGCACACAAATGTCTGCCCTGGGTGGGAATCGAACCCGCGACCTGCGACGTGAAAAGCAAGTATTACCAAACACGCCAACTGGTCCGTCTGTCAAATTTACGAGTCTGCTTACCTACAAAAAAAAAATACAATTCTTAGGAACATTTTCTCGCGTGTATGTAAAAAGCGTGTTCGAAATATTATTAAGCGAAACTTTAAATCGGTGTATTAGGCATTGGGAAGTCAAGGTAAAAGGTATCAAGGGCGTAGCGTGCAAGGCCGTTACGAAGCCTTGTGTTAAACTATTTTTGTATAATCTTTCGTCTATAAATAGAATTGTTTATGTTCATTTTGAACTACATTAAACATTTTTCTTTACTAAGATATAAACATCAGTATCAAATCCTAATGATCAGTTCATACATGAGAAGATAATCAAACAAACTGAACTCAAATAAACCTGAAATGCTCGTCGAGTATACGGGCGTTCTAATTATGTTGAGTTGCATTTACACCTGTATAATTAAGCTTAATTATATTATTAATGTATAAGCTTAATGCTTGAATGCTTGATTACTTGGTGGTAGAGTTTTGTGCAAGCTCGTCTGGGTAGGTACCACCCACTCATCAGATATTCTACCGCAAAACAGCAGTACTTGCTATTGTTGTGTTCCGGTTTGAAGGGTGAGTGAGCCAGTGTAATTCCAGGCACAAGGGACATGACTTCTTAATTCCCAAGGTTGATGGCACATAAGTGATGGTTAACATCTCTTACAAAGCCAATGTCTATGGACGTTGGTGACTTACCTTCAGGTGGCCCATATGCTCGTCCACCTACCTATGCAATAAAAAAGAACTTCGTTCATATAACATAAAATAAACAGAACCGGTTACTGCCCTTAAATAAGTAATTATTGACTTTCTTTCAAAACTTTTAGGAACTTTATATGTTAAAAAAAATTGGTTGCCTGTAAAGTCGGTATACGGGCGAAAGTTTTACGTGACAACGACTTTGAGTGGTACAATAATTTTAATTTAATATATAATAGTATAGTAGGAAGAAGGATGAAATAATAGTAACAATTTAAAACATTTATTTATACAAAGAATTATATTTAAAACATTAATTTATACAAAGAATCTCGCACTGAATTTCATATTAACAAAATTTTATTTTTACCTTTACACATATATACGTATGTGTGTCTCTCTCGCTCTTAGGCGGGCTAACCATGCCCGAGTGGAAGGGACGCGTGCCTCTCACTCGCTCTCATTGTGAGCGCATAACGTGAGCGGAGCGTAACGCAGTTTCTTGAAGTGTCACCCGGCAAACCAATTTATAAGACGTTGTCACGTCAAAAAGCGTTCTTCTAAGCCCGTAACGGACTTGTAAGCCCTTGCAAGTGTCCATGGGCGGTGGTATTCACTTTCCATCAGGTGAGCCTCCTGCTCGTTTGCCCCCTCTTACTTAAAAAAAAATATTATAATTAGTTTAGAAAGAAAAACAAAGTAGTAATATTGTAAATAAAATACACAATTAGTAAAATAATTATTACGTTTTAATATAAATTTAAGATTCCGTCGTATAGTAGGTTTACAATTTTAGTAAAATTTTTAAATATATAATGCCTACCAATATGTACATAATACATCTAGACTCGGGGCCTGGATCGGTAGACTGGGCGTTATTAAAAAAAATCGGTTTAAAATCGAAAGAAGTTTCACGAGTGATGCTCTAACCAATCTCTGAATGGAGATGAGATTTCACCAACAGTTAACTTTAACTGCTAAGATAACTTTACTGTATCATAATTTTATAACAAAATTTTTCATACATATTTTTACAACAAATGACAAGTAATTTCTGGAAATTATCAGCACATATACTTTGATCCAGAACAAAGAAGAAACTTAATACCTATGTATAAGCATAATACCCGGAATACCCGGAAGAGCTATGTTGTTGTGTTAAATATTGAACGCTGAGAGAAATATCAATCTAAAGTCTGGACTCCATTGTGCAAAGTCTATTCAAGTTGCACCGCGATTAATTCTGGATATAACCGGATAAGTTTAGACATAACTAGTCGAGTTCAGATATAACTAGTGTAGTTTGTATACTGCTTATATAATATAAATGTAATGCTCTTCCTGTGATATAATAATATAATATAATATCGTGGGACATTATTACACGGCCATCTGATCCAAACTAAGCAGAGTTCGTACTATGGAAACCAGAAAACTGACCAGAGAACTGATTTTCTTTTGTAAATACATACTTATACTGATAATTACACCCAGCCTCAGGACAAACAGACATGTTCATGCACACAAATGTCTGTCCTGGGTGGGAATCGAACTCACAACCTGCGGCGCGAAAGGCAAGCCAACCAAACCAACCGGCTCGTCGTGATAAAATATCCTGCGATGAAATTTATTATGTAAGAAATAAAATTTTATTTAAAACAGTACACATTGAAGCCTATGAAACTATAAAATCAAAAGAAATGTCCTTTTTATATTGGCTGTATAAATACTATCGGCTTTACTTTAGCATTGTTTTAGGTATGTTGTCTTCTTCTTTCAAACGTCAAAACAATAATGATAGAAAGAGATATCAGTTTAACTAAACATTTGCTTCACAACATAGATAAGGCCGTTAATAATTTGGCGTTTCGATCAATTTTTATGTCTCAATCCACTCTGTTATATATATCATTATTAAAATTAATCACAACCTTACGCTGTACTCATATACAAATTAATTATAAAGTTTTAATCATATTGCCTGCTCTAATACTTAATCGGCACGCTGGTTTAAGCCGCCTTTACCCGTTCAGCGGACGCAGCTTCATAATTCTGTAAGGACGATTCTGTGAATGGGGTCACGTGTTCATTCGTGCAATTAGCTCCTACATGTTCACCATACGCAGCTTTTTAATTAAAAACGTACGTTTTTCACGTTCATACATTAATGAAGTTAATTAACTATGTTTTGTATTTTTATTTTCCATAAAAAGGCTATAAACCGTAAATAACTAATCTACTGACGAAGAGTACAAGTTTTTTAATCCTAAGAATATTGTTTTGGAATTTATTTGACCACACAACTTTGAACGTTTTTGTGGAGATAATTTTAAGAATAAAATGATAAAGAATTGAATGAGACGAATACAGTAAAACAGTCTGCCTGCCTGTCTTACTCTTACTACACCGACTTAGTATTGTTGTATTATATACTGATCGAATCAGATTTTCTTAATAGGTAACATATTCTTTCAGAAGCGTAAAAGAGACTACCTTGGTGAACGTTATTTTGAGGCCTAGAAGGTTCAAATTTCAACCTGAATTCTCATATTTATTTTCTCACCTTGTAAATGCCAATAATGCCAAAGGCTAACGCAATCGAAGGCTGAGTGATAACGAGCCAAAATGTCCATCTTGGCTCTACCCTGACTCAGTTCTGGTTTACCCTCAACACTTTGTATAATGAATTTCGTTATCACAATATTATTCTTTATTATAAATTAGTGCCTGTGAAATTTATGATTTATTAACGTACCTTGATTGATTTATATCACAAAGCTGTTTCAGGCGTTTGATAATAATTGATTGATATTAGCACTTAATTATTTCATTGATTAAATTCAATTATCTGGTAAAGTATTTGATGATCATTTAATTTAATGTGTGACCTACTTACTACACATACATCAAATAGTTTTGTGTTTTACTCTTTTTTTATTGTATAAGAAGTACGTGTATGTACGTGTACGTGTAAGTACGAGCATATGGGCCACCTGATGGTAAGTGGTCACCAACGCACCATAGACAATGGCATTGCAAGAAATGTTAACCATCGCTTACATCACCAATGCGCCACCAACCTTGGGAACTAAAATATTATGTCCCATGTGCCCGTAATTACACTGGCTCACTCCCCTTTGCTAATCCTTATAAGTTCAAAAGCCATTAGCTTCGATGTTTCACATCTGCTGAGCGTCCTGTGATGACTGCATTTTTGATTTACCTAAACGTTATTTATTTTAATAAGGATAACACGCACAAGATTTTCAATAAACACAAAGGCTTTCAGTAACATATTAAACAGCACGTGCTCTATACTGGCATTAACCGTGACCCGTTACACAACAGACCTCTGGCTCGCGTCCATGGCATTGTGCCAAAAATGGATTAGATAATGACCTTCAGCTCTGCCAAGTCAATATACTTATTACGTATAAAATCAATACACTATAGATATTCGTGAATAATAAACATCGCTTCCAAAAGTGACTACTTTATGCAGAAGTATTTTTGGTTACGTAGAAGTGATATAAGATGTTTTCGTACTGCGTACGATCTTTATAATTTTGAAATTATCACAAATTAGAGAAGTTTAGTAATAGTCATATGGCTCTAATATAAAGTAAGAACTCAAATCGATGTGGCCTAGCACAAGTGTTATGTGTGCATGTGCAACTTAATGGTGAAGCAAAAATCATGAGAAACATTGCACATTTTGTCGGATAACACTGACGGATCTGAGACATGTGAATTTAAAAGCAAAGTGGTGAAATAAGCTTTGTCTTATTGTTCGTCAAAGAAGATAATACTTTTGACCAGCACTAAGACGTACGTGATAACATATACAGGGCTATTTGTAATGACCCAGCAACCTCGCAGGACTAGATAGCTAACATCATAAGCAACAACTTTTGTTCTTTGACTTCGGACATAACTCAATAAATCAAAATAAAATTAAAAGATTTTGTCGTACTGTCTTGACATTCATTGATGTTAGCTATCTAGTCCTGCGAGGTTGCTGGGTCATTAAAAATAACCCTGTATAACGCTGATATTTTTTAGGTAATAGACTTTTCTGAGTGTATCTTGTGATGCCAATCCTTGGCTGAAGACTACATTCGAATTAGTGTACAATTTCTTTCTCGAATTTCGCCTTGAAGTGCGCATGTCTCAGCGATGTAATGAACTTGGGACATTGTCTCCAACAACGGAAATTTTGTGGGTTGTCTGTGTGAGTACTTGCTAACAAGTTTAAGTTGTCAAGAGTAGTTTGGTCGTCAGGATCATTAAGAAAATGTTTGCAACGCCTGTGGTTCGGGATTTCGTAGAGAAAATGCTTATGAAATAATAATTTTCATTTCATTTTACCTTCGACCAACTTACGTTATTTAACTTTTTTTTATTGTATAGGAAGGCGGACGAGCGTACGGGCCACCTGATGGTAAGTGGTCACCAACGCCCATTGACATTGGTATTGTAGGAGATGTTTGGGAACTAAGATGTTATGTCCCTTGTGCCTGTAATTACACTGGCTCCTTCACCATTCAAACCGGAACACAACAATAGCAAGTACTGCTGTTTTGCGGTATAATATCTAATGAGTGTGTGGTACCTACCCAGACGAGCTTGCACAAAGCTCTACCACCAAGCAGAGTACGGACACAAACTTCATTAAAAAAATACTTAATTGTATATTACACTAAATTAAAGGCGTGCACAATATTTTATGAGATTTTTTTATCTTTTTAAAAGTTTAAACATTAAATAGTATTTCGTACATACACCTTCCTAAAATAATAATAATTGACAGCTACAGGATTTCTTCGAATATTTTTTTTAAGTGTACGTAGTACCTATCTATTTCAGGATACATGCGAAAGGTTCTTAAATAAATGAACAATAATTTGATTGTATATAATAAAATAGTTTAAAGCACACTACCAAATCAAAATACTAATCCCTTTTTAAAAGGGAAAGAGACCTTTTCATTTGTAATATATTTGAAGCTAGACTTTAAAGATTATAGAACAACAGTTTCCAATAATATAAACTTACAAGATTGCCTTGTGGTTTCACTCACCTTATCGCCGTTAGATATTGTGAATTTCTTTTCTGGTACTAACTGTTATGAAATATAAGTTATTTTTTCTATAAATATCCAAAAATGTATAATGCTTGTTTTGGATAATTGACTAACAAAAAATATATTATGATATGTCAACTGCCAACATATTAAGAAAACAACACAAACTAAAATATAATCAAGGCAACAGTAGAAACATTTTTATAATTACAAGAGAAAAAACTGGACTCAGCTCCACAATCTAAACGCGGGAAGAGATTGTATAAACAGAGATTGTTGTGTTCGTTGCAGCGTTCGTTTAACCTTGTACTTAAATGACTTTTAGTGATTGCTTTTCTTGTGTCAATGGGGGGTGAGCTGCAAAGCTTTACAATTTCAGCGTTGAAGGAATTAGAAAGGAAATCAGTGTGACAGCTTCGAATAACTGCAGATGTTTTCAAAAATTGACAAATAAAAGGAAATTTTAAAGCACAATTTTAATGTTTTATTATAAACATATCGATGTGTTGACCGAGTGGTAAGAACGAGAAAATCTTAATCGGTGAGCGTGGGTTCAAGTCCGGATAAGCACTGAATTTTCATGTGCCTAATTTGTATTTATAATTCATCTCGTGCTTGACGGTGAAGGAAAACATAGTTAGGAAATCTGCTTGAGTCTAATTTCAGTGAAAGTCTGACACATGTATACCATCAACCTGCATTGAAGCAGCTTGGTGTAATAAGCTCCAAACCGTATCCTCATAAAGGCGAGGAGTCTTTAGCTCAGTCGTGGGATATTTACAGGCTGTTACCGATGTGCACAGAATTCAGTCGGTTAAGTAAGACATATAAAACCGTTAATAAAAAAAGCAAAAGTTATTTTACATGTTTCAGTGCGTCTTCTTACTTTAAAGTGGGTTTGGTTTTAACTTTAAAATTATGGTTGCTCACAATTAAATTAGCCAATTATAATATTAATGTTTATTTTAAGTGGGTTTTGCTTTTTTTAATTAAAAAAATTTGGTGGTAGCTTTTTTATTTCAATCTGGACTACTACAATTACTAGAAAGTTTATTTTGAATTTATAACTTATACGAACAATCTTAAAATACATAAAGAAGTGAACTATTTTTTACCTTACTTCGGTTTTTCTTCGCTAACCGTACAAATAAATCTAAGTAAAAACACTTGAAATGTACTTGATAAATCTCATCTCTCTTAAAACATAAAATTTAAAAATTAAACGTTTGTAACGTATTAAATTAAAAATAAACCAGCGTCTATACTGATATAAATTAATAAGAAATACCGTGTTCCCTACAATAAGAACAATAAATAGGTCAATGACCGTCTGGTTCCCCTGAACTCGTTCTATTCTGGAAAGCCTTCCATGCCGGAATGTTTAGTTCGACAAAACTTTGAAAACTAATTTAACTACCAGAAAATATTTTCCAACAAAAACGTACGCCTTTGAGTAAAACAGCAAGGGCGCAAACTTTTCAGTTATTTTTTTGTGTTATCTGTTTGATATTTAATATAGCAAGGGACATAATATCTTTATGTAAGCGATGGTTAAAATGTCTTACACTGCCAATGGTGACCACTTACCATCAGGTGGCCCATATGTTCGTCCACCTATCTATGATATAAAAAAAGAAACAGTTTCGTACTATATAATTGCCATTAAGGATTATCACTGTGGCTGAATACGAAAGTCATATATTTCTGTTTATGTATATATTTAAAAACAAATCAAAGCACACCTCATCAAATCTACGACTTGTTTAGACGTGTTCTTAATTCGAAATTGAGTTCAAGCAAATAAAACCTCTGTTTTGAACAACCTCTTTGTAGAATTCTTAATGAAACGAAATGTCGGAATCGTGACGCGAGCATTCATTTAACATTTTTGATAAAGTTGTTTGTCGTTTTCATTTATTTGTTTCATTTGTTTAAGTTACTGGGGGAATGAAGTCACTTTCGACCTATATTAAATACACAAAGCTTAATGTGAGTTGAGATAATTAAATGTAATTTATTTATTCAATAAAATAAATATGTTTTTTTATTAAGTATTTAATGTCTAAGAAAACTGTCTGCAAATGTAAATTACCCACTGCTGGTCTACGGCGTGTTGTCTTTTTTGAGGAGAATGTTTGGACTTGGAGCTAACTCCACCGCGCTCCAATGCTTGGGATATTTTTGTAAGCAACATACAAGTTTCCTTAGAATATTTTCCTTCACCGCCAAACACGAGATGATTTACAGACATAAATTAAGCACAAAATTTTGTGTTGCTTGCCTGTCTTTCAACTCGTAATCATGGGTTAAGATTCACGTCATCAAACCACCGGTACCATCACCACTACCACAACCACTATCTTAGCTCTCGATTTTTGCCTATTTAAATTTTACGTCTGAGAGGAAGATGATAAAGTGGTGATAAAAACCATTGGCAATAAACCCATTTACTATCAGGCATCCCTTTCGCTCTTCTACATATTTATGAGAGTACCTTGTCTATAAGTTATATCTCTGTTAAAAGTTATGTTATTTTTTTTTCTAAACGCTTACAGAATTTAATGGCATGGATCATAATTCAAAAGTACTTCTAAACTTCTAGTTAAAAATATTTTAGACGGAAAAACAATTGTAACTAACATTTATACGATATGCACTTATAATGCATATCATGCATATCAATGGTTCTTGGTATGTCACAATACTTGTTAAAGAACATGACACACTGACAGTACCAAGTACTGCTGTTTTGCGGTAGAATATCTGATGAGTGGGTGGTACCTACCCAGACGAGCTTGCACAAAGCCTTACACTAGCTGTGCACCGCCGTTTCACCCGGGTATAATTAATAAAAATATAATGAATAAAAATCAGCCTAGAACCTTCCTCGATAAAAGGACTATACAACACAAAAACAATTTTTGAATTCGAAGCAGTGGTTCCTAAGATTAGCCAGATCAAACAAACAAACTCTTCAGCTTTATATATTAGTATAGATAGGTATAGGTATATTGTTTCTTTATTCTTTAACTTTAATTATTTTATTTAATATCAAATGTTGGTTAAATATGTTTAAGCCGTATGAACGCTTTAAGATTAATGGGTATCCCACTTAAACAAATTTAATGTCTCGGTATAAGTTATTATGGGGATTATGTTTATACATTTATACCCCGGAATGGCTTAGTAGGTTATTGGTACAAACTGCCTCGCGTTGCGAAAATTGCTTCTATAATTCTTGTCAGTTGAGCTTATGTCATTTCTACTTAGTCTACTAGTACATGGATGACAGCTAATAAGAAGAGTGGAAAAGTACTATAATGAGTAATATCTTGATACCAGGTTTTTCTAGTAATCTTATCCCCTAGGGGAGTCTACGGCAGACGAGATTAAAGGAACTTTTATTTATCTTTACTTATAAAATCGTTTATCCTAACTATCACATAGCTGAAACTGATTCTAGAAAACTAAATTTTAAAGCATTATTTAGATTCTGAGCATCTGCTTTTTTTCGCCTGAATCCTTTCTGGTAGTGTCTGATTATAGTGTCATCGGATTTTTATAGTTTCTTATTAGAAAGTGTACCTGTGTTTGACACTTGTGTACTATAATATGACCAGTGCAGTTTGCTACTCTCTTGAGTTTGCCGTCATATTCAAAATCGGAAAATATGAGGACATCTTTGTGAAAGATTTTTTGAAAATTTAAACATTAAGAGGTAGAAATGGTAGAGCTAAGTCGGGACTGGTACATTAGTACATCATTAGATTTTACTGGTAGTAGAGCTTTGTGCAAGGTCGTCTGGGTAGGTACCACCCACTCATCAGATATTCTACCGTAGCACAGCAGTACTTGGTATTGTTGTGTTCAGGTTCGAAGGGTGAGTGAGCCAGTGTAATTACAGGCACAAATGACATAACAACTAAGTTCCCAAGGTTGGTGGTGCATTGGCGATATAAGCGGTGGTTAACATTTCTTACAATGCTAATATCTACAGGCGTTGATGACCACATACCATTAGGTGGCCAAATGCTCGTCCTATCACCTATACTATATAAAAAAAAACAAGAAACAAGTTAAAACATAAAAATAACAATTATAATTTTGCGATTCAGACTAAGGTATTACTTGTTATTGCGATATAGTCATATATATGCATCGCAGAATGGCATTAGGTATTACATGAAATTTGCATGACTTTCTCTTGACGTAGCTGGATAGTAAATAATCTCGTGAATAATGTGTATAATCTCGTGAATAATTTCACTGAAATTCTGTCATATGTGTATTCCACCAACCCGCATTGGAGCACTGTGGTCCGAAACCTTCTCCTCAAAAGAGGAAAGGTCTTAGCCCAGCAATGGGACATTCAAAGGCTGTTACTACTATACCAGTATATAATACTTTAAATCATACTTTAGTGTAAGTTAGTAGATATATAATCCACTAATTATTAACTCCTGTCAACATAAGGCGTTAACACTCGCCTGTGTATTGCAGCCGCGAACTTTAGTTCAATTCTTGGTCTCTGCGAGAAACGCGGCCCTCTATACTCGCAAGGTTCACGATTTCGTTCAGAGTAAAACAATTTAACGCAGCGTGAACCCTTTGTTTCGGGACTAAAGCCGACACCGACCGGAAAACGCCGAAGCCGCGAAACCATCCACCAAGTGCAGATGGATTCACGGATTTCGCGCCACGAATGTAGAGAGGACAATAGATTTTGACAATCAAATTTAATTTAATTAAAATTTTAAATAATTCTTTGTTTAATTCTCTACAAGAATAATAATTATATTTTAAGAATAATAAACGCAAACTATTTAAATTATATTTCGTATAATATTGATAACCTAAAAAAATATAGTTATGAATTTGGACCAATAATAATATATAAATAATTTTTTCGTGCCTTTATTTATTGATAGTATTGAACGTAAATTATTTTCTTTCCATTGCTTCTAATTTTCATCCCTATAATACGAAGATTTCGATCCTCATTCTGTACTTTTATGATAGCGACATTATCTTTCTTGATATTTCCGAGGAACACATTTCAAAAATTTACCGTCTTCAAATACCGCGATACTATATGTTTTGTGTTTTCGTTAAAGCGAACACGCTGAACTTCAAACTAATTAAGATAGCTCCCTTCTATACGTAGGCAACATATTTTGCTCCCTTTTATTTTTTAATTTATAATATGTTGTCAGACTGGAAAATCGACGGCGTGATGATGACATGTTGCCCATGGTACATATCGCCAAAGATCTTGGGAGCTAAGTTGTGTTCTTTGTACCTGGCTCACACTGGCAAACTTACTTGAGGGTAAGATAGCGTGTGAGCTAGGTACCGGAATAATAAAATACTAAGTGCTGCTTGTTAAAAAGTTATAAGAGGTTGGTTCCTATTCAGACACGCTTGAACAAAGCCCTACTCCCGAAAAAGTTTATTATATTATATTTTTTGTAATTGTAGTTAAATTTATATATTTTTTGATTCGATTATTTAAAAACTCTCAATTTAAAACAATACTTTTACCTTAATAAATATAGTCATTAACATATCAAGATTTTCTTAACATATTGTAACCAGTAAATTTGCTTTAAGCATATAAATTTCTAATCAAATCTGCCATTACACTCAAATCGATTATTATCAACTCAACGATAAATTTGTAACATATTGATTCGGAAGCGGAAGGTCACTGACTAACTCGAACTTGGCACTGAGCCACGGCCGGGCCAGAGATCTGTTGCATAACGAGACATTGTGATGAAAGTTACAAAATATTTAGCACCCAATTATTGAAATATACGATTCAAGAGTAGTCGGAAATTGGTTTCTTATTGCATTGATGACTTAATTAAATTTTCATTTTCATTCACCTTGTTATGTTTTCGTTTCGTTTTTTTTTAAAACAGCCTTTTCATATCTTTCAAAACGTCGAAACATCAAATGTTACTGAAAAAATAACAATTTTTTATTGTATTATGTAAATAGACTGGCACGCGGCCTGATATTAAGTGTTAACCACTGTTTATGGACATTGACATTGGCATATTGATAAACCTTTACATTAACAAGCTGCCACAAACGTTGGAAACTAAGACGTCTATTGTGTCAAAAAATACACTGATCCACTCACCCTTCAAACCGGAATACAACAATACTAAGCATTGCTGCTTTGCAGGAGAATATCTAATGAATGGGTGGTTTCAACAAAGACGAGCTTGCACAAAGCCCTAACATCAACTAAAAGTTTAGTATTCCAATTCGATATAGTATCCTACATATAAAATACTAGTATACCTGACTGAATGTTAATTATAATAGTATGGTATTATACAAAGCCTATACTTTATATACAAATATTGCATATTTAGTAATATCTAGTGCTATCTCATGTAATCTTAAGCGATGATCATACCTGAAGGTCATTTGTTGTAGTAAACCAGCTGTAAGTCATTGAACTTGTACTCTATGATCTTGATAAAGGTTGATATATTCCAAAATATATCATAATATTCAATCTATAATATTTTGAGACACTAATTTTCAATCATCTTTGCAATGTTACCAATTTATTAATCCGATTATTATTAGAAACTTGAGTTTAAGTTATAACTAATTACTAACAACATCTTCATAACATTTTAATATAATTACACTATCCATATTGGATATTGGAAACTTTGAGCTCTTAATCTACATAAGCACGATAAACATATGTTCATAGTTATTGGATATATACGCGTTGACATATTGGTCCCTTCTCATATCAGAAAAACAATATTAAAGGCTAAAGCCACCGCGGAAAAAGCTGAATCGAACAAACGGTGCAAATATTCGTCTCTTATTCCAAATTATGTCTTTGCTCCGTTTGTAGTTGGACCTTTGTGTAACAGTAGAAAAACGTTTATTAAAAAATATAGAACCTTGCCACCCTTATTGGAATACACAAAAAAATACGATAATAATAAAATATACAAAGGCATTCGAAATTTTGTATTTATTTTTTTGTATGTTTTAAAATATTTCACAATAGGATTATTATACAATGCGTTTACAATTAAATCGTCGTCACTAAGATATTCCAGCGCAAAACAGCAGTACTTGCTATTGTTTTGTTCCGGTTTTAAGGTTGGTGGCGAATTGGCGATGTAAGCGATGGTTAACATCTCTTGCGATGCCAATGTCTATGGGCGGTGGTGACCACTTACCATCAAGAGGCCCATATGCCTTCTTATGCAATAAAAAAAACAAAAATAAGCCACATCCTCCGTGACACGACGTCCACAAAACCATCTCTTAGATATATAATATGTCAACAAAAAACAGTTACAAAAAAATAATCACCGAATATACTATAACAAAGGCAAATCCTAATTTCAATAGCAAAATATAATACATTTCAAACAAACTTAAAATACCGATACAAGTGAACTAACGAAACTAATTTTGGAGTATTTGAAGTTCTGTTAAAATAGATGTGTTTAATAGTTGTTCAATGGCGTAGCGCTACGTTAATTCGTAGCTATTCACTGCTACAATATTCGTAGCAGCGCTACGCCGTTTCAAATAATTGTAACAACGACACGCATACGTTATGAGCCAATATATATTTAATTAAATTGTGGGACTAAATGTAAATATATTCAAAGAAAATATATTATGTTATTTTTTTATTAATTTTATAGCTACAGGCTGTATATGAGTTTCAAATATTGTCACTGTCTATCATATTAACATGCAACCTTTTTAAACTAGTAATTATGAATTATATAACATTAAAAAACTTTATAGCGTATGTTTATTTTAATACAGATTTCTCTCTTTCTATGCTATGATTTAACAGTTTATTTCTTTTATAACATTTATAGGTAAAGCTGTATTTTTCCAAGTAATCGAATATTTATATTAATAATAATAAAATAATTTCATGTTACATTTAATTTTAAGCACAATAGCACAAGAAAATTCATCAGTAATTCGTTTTAATCGTTAAACTCTGAATATAAAAGCGATTCAATATAATTGTTCATTCGGTAACTTTACAATTATACCAATTAAATGTATATCCATTCATCAATGAATTTATGTCGGTACAAGTTACTTAAATATTTTAACGAAACAAAAGCAGTTTTCTGTGCCATTAACAACGCATTTTACAATCCATTGTTATAATACGTGGAACTTACTACTAACATAATTTATTTTTGTGGGTATTTGACCGAATATACGTCGTGGTGATTGGTGCTATTGATTAAAGATTTTATTTTTAAGCTTTAAGTGTACATGCAAAATTTTGTCAGACAATACTTTATTATATATATACTTATAACCAGTTCTAAAAAAAGTAAACACCATTAATAACACGAACGAAAAAAGCTTAGCAGTTTTACCAAAAAAAATTCTAGTAAGTCAATCGGTCTTCAATTTAAAAAGGAAACTAGAGAGCGATTGTTTCATTCCAACTTCGAAAATATTTAAGAACAAAAGAAGCCTAAGAATACTGTACAATAGAATGGAATACAAAAAATTAAAAAGTCGAACCAAAAAAAAATTAATCAACTATTTGATACGCTACTTTGATGCGTGGATTCTATAAATGTCATGATTTATAAAAGTCAATATCGCATATCACATTATGACATTATAACGTATTTTAAATAAAGAGATCAAGATTGTTCTTACAGGTTTATTCTTGAAATCCGATTTCGTAATTGTTTTAAAATACACCAAACTTTTACTTCTCTGAAGAACAATCAAAATAACACAGTATCACTGTGTTTTAATACATTACGAACACATTCTACTTGAAGTTTTATAACGAAATAAATAATATAACAGGCTAGCATAAATGATTTCAGATATATAATAATAATAATATAATAATATCTTGGGACATTATTCACACACGGCCATCTGATCCCAAACTAAGCAGAGCTTGTACTATGGAAACCAGACAACTGATATATTACATAATTACTACTTTTTCTTTCTACTTATATAGATAATTACACCCAGACTCAGGACAAACAGACATGTTCATGCACACAAATGTCTGCCCTGGGTGGGAATCGAACCCACGACCTGCGGCGTGAAAAGCAAGTGTCTTACCAATCACGCCAACGGGCTCGTCATGTTGTGTTATGAATAATATATATAAAAAAAACTTTACAAAACTATCGCATTCATAGACTGGATAAAATGGGTTCTCCAGTAAAAATACACTGTACCCAATTTTTACGCCAATCAATCCTATCTTTTATAAGGATCGAAAACTATCGGACCCTCATTCGATATTCGAAAAACGTAGAATATTTTCCGTTTGGAAATCAATATCAAACTTGTATTACAAATTGATAACTTACATTTTATTATATACATAATAAATTACAAGTATTCCGTATTTTTTTTTAATTATGTAACATTGTACAAAACTACAAAAACACAAACTTCATAATTCCAATTGGCCTAATTAAAGGCGTGAATTTCAATCAATACTCAATTGAAGTTTTATATAAAAGGTTTTTTTTTTGTGGTGATTCACTGTGTTATATAAGTCGACATTGCTTTGCTAGTTATGAAGATGATTATTTATTCAAAGCATGACGTGATCGATTTCAAGTATTATCAAGAAGTTGGAAAGTTTTAAATGTCATGAGAAAATTATTCCTTTCCTTTAGACCATACTTCTGACTTTATACACAGCTCAAGACCCGTCGTATGTGCTTCATACTAATAGCAACTACTTCTATAATCTAGAGGCTATATAATAAAAAGGCTAGGCTAGGTAGGTAGACTTGCAATTAAAAAATATTGTAAATTTACGAAATTCTCAATAGCCGTTTGGAGTTTTAAAATTATCAGTGCACATTCTCAGAGTGAACTTTTCCAATTTAGTTGATTTGTTACTTGACTTGTCTTGTTCTATTTGATTTGAGCGAGAATGATACATTTGTGTTTATGCACTTATGTATTATATGTCCTGACAATAATATATCATATGCTCTAAATCATGAATTACCAACGAGGCCGTAATAGGTCAGGAGTACGTCATTATTACAGCCACTTATAAAAATGTCTCTTTCGATTAACTTACCACTCTTGACTGAATTTATGAAGTAAGTCAATAGACTACAATATTACTATTATATATAACAACAAGCTTTGCTCATATACGTTAAATCTGTTTGTTAATATTCTACAGACTGTTCGTTGGAGTGTACATAATAGCTCCGTGCACTTTATCCTGCTATCTTCTATCTCTAATCGGAGTAAGAGACGCACTACAGTATATCAAGCATATTTCATAGAAATCCTTATCAAAAATCCATAATCGATACTACATAAAGTGTCCATAATATTCACAAATCCATCCCAAACTCCCAATGCAAACTTTTGAAAAGTATATACATAAATAGACAGAGTATATGTCCATCCAACAGTATGATAGATTAGCCCTTTTTCCTCAAGCGCTTTCAGCGTTTTTACAGGTTGTTATTAATCACATTCCGCTGTAGATAGACAAAAGAATACTTCGTGTAATGAATAACGAACGAATTTAATAACATGCATAAAACGTTCCACGTTTGGCAAAATATTGGCAACATACCTTGTTAATTGGTAAAGTATTGTCAATAGCGACTTGCACTAATTGTACTTCGTTTATCAATTTTTCAATCACGAAGGAAATGTCATGTGTATGATAGTCTATACTCTTTATATATGGAATAAATGAAATTGTATGTATGAATGTTTCATACCTTGTTGTTTGAATATCTTATGTATAATTTGTTTTGTCACAATTAAATTAGATTGTTTTAAAATTAGTATGTTATTTTTACGTCACGTCATTTTAGAAATAGGGACAAGAAAACAATATAAGTTAAAGAAATATATAATTAATATTTCTAATTTTAATTTTTCGTAAAATTATAAATTCATTATAAACCGAATTATTATTTAAATCAGATCATTTCATGGCTGTAAATTTGAATAGAACATAAGCCATGTATTTATATACGTTTTTGTTAAATGACAATTTCAGTATATAATAAACGAATAATATCAATTTTGTAATATATTTCCGATTATCCATCTATCGCTTTTTTGTGTTATTTTATATTTATTAAAATTTAATTTAGAAAATGTCAATTTTTTAGTATACTATATATAATACTTATTAAAATCATGCAATAATAAAAATTTTATCATTGCAATGTAATAAAAGTTCGACTGAGTATTTACTCTGCAACCATGAAAGGCATTACACATATTGCCACTTACCCTAGTAACCGGAACAGCAATCCAATACTAAGCTTAACATTTCACTTCTAAACTTTACTGAATTTAAAATATTTTTTCATACAATCTAAAGACCCTTAAAATATTCACGTTTAGGTATAACAGTTAATCTTTCCATATACCAAACTTGACTATTGGCGTAAAATAAGTAAAACTCAGGTCTAAAAACTCCCAGCACTTTATCAGGATTAAAAGCTCTCAAAGTTGTTGAAAGCTTTGCGGTCGAATAGTGAGCTTTTTGGAAGCATTGTAGGTAAAAATGCCATAGAAATAAGTTGTAAAAGTAACCAATTCACTAACGGTTGGCGCTTGGGTAGCTTCGTGTTGTAGATGAAAAAATATGCAAATCGGGCTCGAAGGACCAGAAAAGTTTTACACAATATAAATGAATTTAGCTAAATATTTCTTAGAATTATACTTTAATTCATTTTATAATGTTATTTTGTATATAAAAATACACATCTTGCACTTATTTATAAGAAAGTATTTTACATTTTATATTTTTAAACTAAGCCAAGTATGATGAAGCTTTAAAATGTGTATATTTATCAAAAAAAACTAACATCTTTATATATAGTAAGCAAAGATTTTTTTTTTATCAATTTATACAAATATAATTATGTCATTACCATAAACCTAACATAGACTTCAAGCGAGTCTAGCATAATGTCTTTATAATGAACGTGTGGACTGACATAAGCTACGATTCAGTGGAAAATATATTTTTTCGGAAAATGGGTACATCATGACCTAAATTTTACATATAACATTTATATTCAGCGAAATATGGAGAATAAGTTGGTTATGTTTTATTAAACTATAAATAATATTATGTCTAATTGACTGTTCATATGAATGAAGATAAGCAACTTGTAATAAATATTAAATTCCGATTTATGATATCTTTATCATTTATTTTTTCATTGAATGCAGAAAAAATAATTTTAATCCACACTCTTAATTAAAAAAAGTATAAAAGAGCATAGATAAATTAAAAATGTTACTAAAATAAGAGGCTATCTGTATCTTCATAATTTTTCTTATGCATAAACCCAAGATCATTTTGATGAGTGTACATTCCCCGGACGACCCTCATTAAAACTTGCTCTACATGAAATTTGAGTTTCCTTTGTGAGTTCTTTTATAAGTATCTTATTATTTGCCGTTTTATGAAACTTTAGACGTCAGTATAATGTTTATTTACACTTATGAAAATATTACTTAACTTCTTTTTAATTATGTTCTTTTATTGTGTTAAAGCTTCGGTGCATATTCAGGTGAATACTTCTTAATGTGAAGTATTAATTATGCATTATACAGTGTTGAGTACAATGTCATTAAGCTTTTGTGTTGTCGACAGATGGCGCTCTTCGAGGGGAGGTAGACGCACGCGGGCGCGGCACGGAGCCAGCGTTACTCCATGAGCTCCACTCAACGCTGCCGCCTGCCGCGCCCGAAACCTGGCACACGATTTCTCTCATCCTCAAGGGGCTCGTCTTTATCACAATCATCCTTGGAGCACTCCTCGGGAATGCTCTCGTAATCATATCTGTCCACCGTCATCGCAAGCTTCGAGTCATCACTAACTACTACGTCGTCAGTCTCGCAGTTGCTGATATGCTGGTCGCGTTGTGTGCGATGACCTTCAACGCTAGTGCCGAACTAACTGATACTTGGCTCTTTGGGCCACTTGTCTGTGATATCTTCAATTCCCTTGACGTGTATTTCTCCAGCGCCTCCATCTTACACTTGTGTTGCATATCCGTTGACAGATATTATGCAATCGTTCGACCATTGGAATATCCAGTGACCATGACGCACAGAACAGTCTGCTTTATGCTCGCAAACGTCTGGCTGTGGCCAGCATTCATAAGCTTTGTTCCTATATTTATGGGATGGTACACAACAGAACAGCATCGGCAATTACGTAAAGCGCATCCGGATGTATGTATGTTCAAAACGAATATGGTCTACGCCCTAATATCGTCAAGCGTTTCCTTTTGGATACCAAGTGTTGTCATGATATCAATGTATTGTAAGATTTTCAGAGAAGCAATTAGGCAAAGAGAAGCGTTGACAAGGACTTCATCAAATATTTTGCTCAATTCTGTCCATATGAAACATACATCGCACAGTGCACACCATTCTCATTATCTACACCCTGACAGAAGACCTTCAGATATAAGTCCAAACTATAGCACATTTACGGAAGTTGGTCCAGAAGAGACAGAATTTGGGGAAGTTGTAATGGCTTTAGGCGATATTTGTCCTAGTAAGGAAGCTAGTCCGAGGAAATCGGTGAATATAAGTTGTGATACAGCTAGTTCTGGATATTTCTCTGGTGGTTCCAACAAGAGATCGTCAAGTGGACAGCCACCTCCTGGATGGAGGTCAAGTTGTACGTCAGCAGCGGCGAATAGAGAATTAGCAAAAGCAGCAACCGAACTGAATTCACAAGGTAAATATTTTATCTGTATAAATATTTTTTATTGCACCTATGTAGTACCACCTATGTACTTAGAAAAAAATACATTCTTAAGACATTTTTACGCCAAACAGTTACGCCAATTTATCACTAAGCAATTATAATTAGCAACTAAAGCATATACTTACGAAGTGATATCTATTAAAATCAGAAAGAAGTACGATGTATTTTAAAAGGCTCAAATCGATTTAAAATTCAGTTAATCTTTCAAAACATTTGCATAGATTAGAAAAATACCAGAGATCGCGTTGTTACTGTAAAACACATTCAGTGAGTAATGAAAGATTATAAATAAAGATAGCAGTTGAACATCGAGCTGCGATGAGAATGAATCCCTGACATTTTAACATCAGATAAATAGCTCTTTGATATTTGTTGGCGTAAAGTTACTTGATTATTATCTCTTTATAAATGTAGTTGTCTTGATTAAACTGATAATATGTGTATGTAAATATTAATGTAATTACTATGGGAGTTTTAATTTATATGAATCTACACAAACACTTTATTTATTATGCTACTTAAGTAACAAAATGCGTAAGTAATAACAATTTTATATATACTTGTATGAAACAAGTATTAAAAAATATTTTATTACTTACAAACAAGTCAAAGTATTTGATTTTTACCGAAGTTAGAATAAGAAACTTCTAGGACATTTCAAAAACTGGCACGCAATAGAAGAAGCACTAATAGCTCGGATAAACGAGCTATGATCATCTTGATAAAGATAACAGCGGTCTTACTCCTAGCTCACTTCTAAGACAAAAGAGAGCCAAACTGTTTTTCTTGAGAGTTTTTTGAAGCAACATGTTTGTAAAGTTTTATTTCATGAGCTATGGTTCGTTAGCGCGCAAAATCACAGACGATCAAACTGAAAGATTAGCTCAAGATGCAAGAGAGAAAGATAAAATGATAGTTTCGTTAGATCGAATTTATGAAGTTATATTCGTATGGCATGGGCGTTATCCAGTAGTAAATACAATTTAAAATAACAAATCATATCTATAGGGTCATCAATCTCACAACTCTTCTTGACTTTGAATAGAGATGAATAATCCATTATGAAAGGATTCCAAATTAAATGTACATTATTATATCCAACGTCAAATATCCATTCATAATCATCACAAAATATCAATAAGCTGTAGGTGGAACATTGTGTCTTGACTCTAAAAATAGACTTATATATTGGTAAACCAAGATAACACATCAAAAAAAGACCATTTTTTTTATTAAAACCAGGAAGCAAGTTGTTTAGTGGATCGGAAATTGATACAAATACAAGTCACTTCTTACACTGTCAATTATACACAAACCACTCAGTATTCGAAGATGATATTGGCTGTGAATGTAATTACAATTGCTCACTCATTCATCAAACATAGCAGTAAAATTGTTCATATTTAATAGTTTTTTTTATGTAAGAGGGGGCAAACGAGCAGGAAGCTCACCTGATGGAAAGTGACTACCACCGCCCATGGATACCTGCGAACATAATAGTAGAATAACGCTTTCACAAAGCCCAATACGATAGTTAATAAGTGCATATGTCTATCCACTACCGTGAAACAAACCAAATTCGAACTTCGAGATGGAGAAAATACTTTCCAAGTTACATAGTATTACCATATTATTACATATAAAACAAAGTTTGTACAGTTCGCTTGGATTACACAAACTGTCAAACCGATTCTATCCGACCAAATGAATACCAATATTCTGACTGATCAATTCTTCCCCTTAAAGGATAACGTTCAACTAAAATTCAACTCTAACACCATGTCTGAGAGTTGGAAATGGAACACCAAATTTGTTACTGGGCATATTTTTATTTGATCTAAAATATGATTTCCCTTTGAGAAAATGTTTTAGAAGTGTAACTTCTTTTGTGATTTTCGAGAGCCGCAAAGATTTAGAACATATGTAAATTCAGTTTCATTAATTTACATAATATGTTCTAACTAATGATAACACCAAATATTTTCAAACTTTATAAATATTTTATGTTTTTAAGGATGAAGTGAATTGAAAATCGCAACAAATGCCACGAAGGAAAGGATGTAGAAGTTATTTTTTTTATTACACAATTTTACATTTAATAAGTGTTTAAAGTTAACCGTCATTTAGCGTCCACAGCAGCAGGTTTCTTTATTAGGACCGTCAATTTTCTATTTATTTATTGATCGCTACAAAATATCTGATCCAAATATAAACATAAATATTTATGTAAAACCTGAGACTTACATAAAAATACATATGATAGAAATTCTTGCTTTTATATAACAATCAGTACAAAATAAAACAAGGAAAAGATTAAATAAATATTTTCAAGATAATTGACAATCAAAAAAGAAAGGCCCTTGAACTTTAACAATCTACACGGAAATCTAGAAATATGAATACATATCTGTACGGAATCATAAAACTGCACCGCACTTCAATTTGCATATGTATTGACAATCTCGCGATTCAACCGACAGTATATATGACTGATAGATTTTTTCATTTCTTTGACACAGACAGCATTGACTTTTGATTGAGACATACAGTAAGTCATGATTTTAGCAGATACACGCCAGAAGAGGAAAAAAATATAATGCGGTCGGGGGACTCCCACCATTAACGAAATTCTGTGCAATATTTTTTAGACTTAAACCGTATTTTAAAATGTAGATTTTAATTGTTACTCAATTTTTGTCACACCAAAAAACAACCTCCATTATATCGAACTCCTAAATTCGAACGCATCGCATTTTGTAGCACATTTTTTAGGTACAGTATGAACGTTTTTTCGTTATATGACGTGACCTTGGGTCACTTTCATTTCACTCTACTGTAAGCCGCGTCAGATAACTTCACGTTTCAAAAAGTTTTGTTTAACCTTACCAAAAAAATAGTAACTTTCCTCGACCAACCACCAGTCTCGGTAATTGAACCAAATAAATTATAAGATATACCAATGTTGGGCCAAGGATTCTTCTTATATTAGAGGTTTGCTTATTTCACCACGATACTCCAGTCTGGTTTGTTTGAATATAATCACTAGGGACAGCTTTGGGGAATTATTAACACAAAATAAACTAAAACTCTGTACTAATTCTTACTTATATTATCCAATGATCTTAGATAAATATATGTATTGTGCAATAGATTACTTTGGCTTATACGTCTTTATCTAAAGTATGCAAACACTGCAACCTTGAACAAATAAACATTTATCTATTTCTACTCTATAATTTTCATATTTTCCCTTAAGATACTATGATATAAATCTTATAAAATTATACGTCCAATATCATTGATTTATATTTCAAGAAAGTGTCGTTCAACTCCCTAATGCATACCAACTGGCTCCCAATGGGAGTCATCAATTCTTTTAGTAAAGTGAGTTTTTAGTTTTAATAAAAAATGGATCATACTAGAGAGCTGAGACTGAGAAATTTTAATATTATTTTATCTTAAAATGGATAAGATGTAACTTATTTGTTTTTTTAATTTACTCTTAATTCTTACTTTCAAAAAGTTTACGGTGCTAAAAGTTAAAAATTAAATAATCGCAACTTATTCCCAACAGGTGCATCGTTACGGGCGGCAGGGAAGTCGTGGCGTGCTGAACATAAAGCTGCCCGCACTCTAGGCATCATAGTCGGTGCATTCTTGTTGTGCTGGCTACCATTTTTCCTTTGGCAAGTATAGCGACAACTTATAACTTCTTAAAAATTACTTATGCTTTGTAGATATAGAGATAACAAATTTTATAGGTATCATAATGTTTATAATTATAATAATTTGAATTATTCCTTGAAGTCCCTCGAATATTAATGATGCCCAAACATCTTCTTGCTCAGTTCAGGGTAGGGGCTAATTGAGAGTTCGATGACAACAGTGTAAAATTTGCCATTGTAAGTGTGTTAATGTGTGCGTGAGATAGGTAGATGAGCTTAAATACGCGTGTGTGTGTGTGTGTGTGTGTGTGTGTGTTAAGACGCACAATTATATATTTTTGTATTTCCTTATATAATCTAACATTTTATTCACAGGTACGTCACAACAAACGTGTGCGGCGAGCCGTGTGATACACCTTCGGTCGTCGTCGGAGTTTTATTCTGGATTGGTTATTTCAACTCCGCACTGAACCCGTTAATATATGCGTATTTTAACCGCGACTTCCGAGACGCGTTTAAAAACACGCTCATGTGTGCTCTGCCTTGCTGTTTCAGCTGTTGGAAAGACACTGGTACGGCATCATTCGTTTGATAGAAGCAATAAGTCCTCAATTTTAAATGTATAAAAATTACTTGAATTATTTCTATATGGGGACTATTTATTTGTTAGAATTATTAAAAAAAAATACTTTTGTCATTATATGCAATATCGTTAACGTTATGTAGTATCAATAAATTGATAAAAACTAAAAAAAAAAACAAGATATAGTCCAGCAAATATATCCAGATTAACAAATACAACCACAACGAATTTTGAAAACAATTACAATACTTAGACCATAACGTCATCGGAATCGCCATCTTGATTTGGTATTTAAAAGATAATGTTACTTCTCTGAGACCCGTTCTGAGGTAAAATGAGAAATATATATAAACCAACTATTCATTAATAAATATAATATTCATAAAAGCAATATATTTATTAGTCAGTCATCTTAACTAAATGTTTAACTTGTTGTAAATAGATTGTTATCGTATTAAAACTCATGTATGTGAATAAGGCTTGCTATAAAACAGAAACAGGTTATTAAAAATAGGTTTAATAGTTGTGTAAAATATTAATTTATTATTATTTCAATGATATTTAAATGGACTATTTGTGTTTTAAATTAAAACGTATTAACATTTTTTATAATTGAGAGAAGGAATTTTCATACAAGTATTCATCTTCCATTTAACCCCCTTAAGGAGTAAATTTTACTAAGCAAATTAAGGATATTAACCATTTTCAAGGCTTTATATTTTAACGCTTTATATTTTAACACAGAAACATAAGTTTATGGTAATCATCAATTTTCAATAAAACTCAAAAAATTTAGATAGCCTATTAGCCTATACAATCAGCGGTTAAAGTCTAAAACATATAATCTTTTATGTTATATGTTAACGTGCGTATAATTTAATATTAGTCAGATATATTAAAGGCAATATCAGCCGTATATAACTTTTCAATAATTTATAACAATTATAGTCAGATATAATCTGACTATAATTGTATAAACGTATTAATGTCACACTGCAGTAGACGTCAAGTGTATAGCAAGCCATTTTTACAATTATACAATTCGATTATTTTTTTTGAAAAATTATAATATACGGTTGTATAAAATGTTAGTTATTATTATAGAATATATATAATTCTGTATAAATTTATCGTCATATTTATTGTAAATTTATTGAGTATTATTATATAACTTGGCAATAATGTAAGGATTTGAAATTAGTATTAAGACTATATTATTATTTTGTTGTTTTGACATTTAAGTTACCCTTGGTTTTGGTTAAAGTAATTTGTTTTGTACATTGTTGTCTATATCTTTAATTAATTATTTGTATACTAATTAACAAATAAAAGAAAAAATATATTATTTAGTTTGGATATTTAAATTGGAGAGTAGATATAGTCCAGTAGGCGACAGACAAAAGAAAATGTATTATAATTTCAAGTTTACGCACTGGCTGCCATTACTTAAATCCTGAATTAGGACAAACTTACATTATAAAACAAATTAACGTTCCAGATTTAACTTTTTTGACACTACAGTGTTGGCTGTGCTGTGGTCAGTGGTAGTCAGCCACGAAAAACAATTTTATAACTATGAATTTCGTAATATTTTTTTCAAAAAACTAAGGATTGAATGTAAAGCATCATAGCAATATATTGGACATAAAATTGAACCAATATTTGGAACAACATTTGGAAAATTATTAGATTATTAATTTTCATCGTTGTTATCTGCTATGTGTTCATTTCGCAAGGCTGATTGGTCCTTATGTTACATATGAATATGATACACTTTCGCTTGTTTTTAATTTTCAATATATACCTACAAGTACTATTGACCGATTGGCGCATTGCTAACTGTAATTGCCGACTGCATTGTCCTAATAAGCATTATTAATTAATGCTATTCATATTGATTTCAATGTTTATTGTATTTTCTTTATAATAATAATAATAATAAATAATTATTATTGATGTTGGCATAAACGTTATATCTAAGATCAATTGATTTGACTTTGACAGACTGCTTACAGTTTCATGAACACATACAATTTTATTCTAAAATTATGTTATCAATTTCAGAACATCAACTAAAATGCAGTTCAATCGTTGATAAATAATTGGTTTATTTATACATAGACAGAAAAACGTCGGTCGGTCTTTGTAGATCTTATAACAGATAGAAGAGTTTAACACTCGAGGACACCCAAAGAGACTGGCTAAGTAATTGTCATGACGTCTATAGTCGTCCATTGTTACAGAAAGTATTAATAGTAAAAACGTTTACGAATTCAACTTGTTCTACTTAGTTAAATTATACGTAACATCTGAAGCATTTATTTCAAACACACATTCTCTCTCTCTCTATCTCTCTCTCACACACACAAACACACGCAAACACACACACACTCATGCGCACATACACACACACACACACACACACACACACACAAACGCGCGCGCGCGCACACGCGCAACCACAATTGTAAAGTATATCAAAATCAAATATTTAATTTATGTAAGCAAGTTTGAAAAAAAATACATGAGGAAGGCTAAGAGCTTAAGTTATAATTTGTCATTAATTATTTTACAATTAAAAATAATTGGATTAGAAAATAATTTTATAAATAACTCTATCCAAAGTTCACACGAAAGTTGCTTTTATCGTTCGTTCACAAATACATCAGATAAGTGATTGAAATAAAAAGAAAAATGTTCGTTCAATCCAATTAATCCATCGGTCACGGAACTCGAGTGACCGAAATGACGTTAACTGTGGTTTAACTGTCGATTAACATGCGATATCACGTGCTTCTATAAGTAAAAGAAATATATTCGCTTCAGTAATTCTTGTTAACTGTTTAATAATAACGTTTTATTTGATTTAATCTAATCGCTTAACAAATTATACACAACCATTAAGATTATTTATTTATATAAATAAATATTCTAATTCTTAACGTCAACATTTTGTATGTTAAATAATAAATATCGTTAAAATCTTAAGATTTTTTTTTAAATAAATAATTATGTTATGTTGTTTAATTTTGAAAAAAAAAGCAAACATTATTGATTATTTTAATATTTTAACATACAGAGGAAACTTTAGGCTATATATTAACATTATCATTACAATAACATGATCCGGTTGGCCTTTCACGCCACGGGTCGTGAGTTCGATTCACACCCAGGACAGATATATCTGTGCATAAACATGTCTGTTTATCCTGAGTCGGGGTGTAGTAATTACAAAAGAAAAGTAGTATATGAATATCAGTTGTCTGGTTTCCATAGTACAAGCTCTGCTTAGTTTGGGATCAGATGGTTTTGTGAATAATATCCCAGGATATTTATTTATTTATTATGTATAGTGAATGCTGTAAGATGATATAGTTATATAGAGATATATGTAGAGAGAGACGTTGATGTATGTTGTGATATAGTTAGACTAAAGGTTTTTTGTTTTTGTATTAGATTAGTATATATTTTTTGTAGTATAGATGTAGTTAAATTTAAGGTTATTTATTTGCAATTAAAGGGGAAAACGAAAACGTAAAAATTAATATATGTAGTGTCTTAATTGGATGTACATAGTTATATTATAAGCATATGCTTACTGAACTACCGGATTAGTTTTTGTTGATGTAATTTTTTAAAAGTCACATACTGAGATTTAATGCGCTGTGACTCAACCTTTATAATTAAAGGCAAGGGATTATCAGAACTAAGCTCCATATTTGGCACCACATTGGTATCATAAGGTAGTGTTTGATAACTTGCGTAATCTTGACCGCAATTGGAATTGATACCGACTCTATTATAATAAACCTCTAAATTAAACCAATTTGACAGGACGGGTCAGAAAGAGATAGCAATATCCATATCGCTATCGCTTTCTATCTCTCAAGAAAAAAAAATCTTTATGGTACACTACGAGCAATATAAAGATATATGTACAAAGACGATCCTATCGCTAAGAAATCGATCTCTTCCAGACAACCTTTGGGCATAGGACTCGATATAAAATCTTGAGAAGTGTTCACAATGTAATAAAATAATAAAGAACAGCCTAACTTATTGAAGTTGTTTACATGATTAATAGACTGTTTTCTTGCTTTTTCATTTGAAATTCGAACGATTGTAATTGGTTAAAAACTTTCCTTTTACATTTGTTGTCCAATCACAGGCTAAGCAACATTTAATAGTAAAGACGTATTAATGTATTCAATTAATGTCAAAGATTTAAGTTAAGAGATCTCGTTCAGACCTTTGCCTGTAATTAAAAACAATAAAAACAAACCGAACGTCTATGCTTATAGCTCAACAATTTGGCTTTCAATGTTAAAAAGAAGTAGAATCTAGTAGTTTAGAAAGATCTTACCCTAAAATCATAAATATATATTAGTCTGCATTTATTGTATATCTACGACAGTGTAAATCTTTTAATCACATACAACGTAAATTGATAGAATAACTGTTCCATAAATATGCTATGGACTAAAAAAATGGCGCTCATATCATGTCACTGACGATGCTAATAAATTTTATTTCAAACAAATCAAATGTTGCCCATGCATAACACAATATTTTCAACACAGCAAATAAAAAAAAGTATGATAATTCTATTTAACAAGGTACTGGAGGACAATGATTTGAGTTTTTTTTAAGTAACATAATTTTCAGTACCTATATTTTACTAAAAAATAAACAAATATGTACAGCGTCTCACAAATAAATAATGGCATACACAAGACTATTATTTAATATTGAAAGCTGAGCGAATTAAACAATTTTATAAATCTAGTTTAATTCTAGAGATTCTATAAAATCTTCATTTATGTTTTAGATATATAAGTAGATTTTAATTTATCAATAATATGCTTAATACCAATAGCAATAAGATATATGAGAGTAGTAGTACTTATATTTAAAATTGTATATAATGTAAAAAAAAAACAATAAGGAAATTAAAAGCAATAATTCAATCGCATTAAACTTATTTCTGTATGTTAGTGATCATAACTGTTTTTAAAATTTCAATCTTGTTGCAGTATTGTATGTCGTATTGTAGATATTGCGTCACCGTTATAATAAACACTAAAATTACATTTGAGTATTTTAATTACTTGTTATATCCTTGATTTTAATTTTCAGATTTTATATGATCCGTGACGTCATGGTCTTTAGAATGACAATTAGTTAATGTGTCATTAACTGAAAGTCATATTTTTATTTAAAGTAAGAATGGAGCATTTACTTGATGGTAGAGCTTTGTGCAAGCTCGTCTGGGTAGGTACCACCCACTCATCAGATATTCTGCCGCAAAACAGCAGTACTTAGTATTGCTGTGTTCCGGTTTGAAGGGTGAGTGAGCCAGTGTAATTACAGGCACAAGGGACATAACATCTTAGTTCCCAAGGTCGGTGGCGCATTGGCGATGTAAGCGATGGTTAACATTTCTTACAATGCCATTGTCTATGGGCGTTGGTGACCACTTACCATCAGGTGGCCCATATGCTCGTCCGCGTTCCTATACAATAAAAAAAAAGCATAACGCACCACGTTGCACCAATGCTTGAAGCATTTTTGTCAGTGAAACGTCTTTTGACTGAGTGCAGGTAACTTATACGATTCATTCAAATCGAACCTTCCATCGTATTAATTAATCATCAATATTTCATTCATTTCAAGCTGACCAGCGCACACCATCCGAAATAATGAAGAAGTCACCTGGACTGTAGGATCTCAAAAGTTTTTTTTTTTATTCTCGTATTTTTTGTGATACTACACCTACTAAAATGTCTGCCTTTATAAATTAAATATAAGAAACATCTTGTATATAATGGTATCTCCACAACTAACTAAGTACTTGTATTTACTATAATTTTTACTTCTATTTTTTCAAAGTTTCGATAACAACTTCTCGACGTCAATTCAATGTCAAAATTGTTAATCTTTGCTTCTCTTGTCGTTGGAATAGGCTATAGTCTACTTGTTTGTCCCTTGTGCCTGTAATTACACTGGCTCACTCACCCTTCAAGCCAGAACACAATAATACAAAGTACTGCTGTTTTGCGGTAGAAGATCTGATTAATGGGTGGTACCTACTAAGACGAGCTTGCACAAAGCTCTACCACCAAGTACCACCAACTAGCAATATCCCCGAAATGCTCCACTACTACATAAATACCCATTCTGCTATTTAAGGAGAAAGTTTTGAGCTTATTCAGCAACTTCTGCTGTTCGGTGAGTTTTCGGGAATTGAATTTTGGCTACGACCGCGAATATCAACTACCTAACTCTGGATAGGTAAAGAGAATAAATTGATAAGAAAATAGGATATTCAAACTCCTTGATACTTGCAGCCTTATTATGATAATCCTTATAAGTAGACCAGTGAGGCAGTTGAGGTATATATATCCTTTGGAGCTCTACTCGCACATAAAGTATAAATACAATTTTAGTAAATGAAAAGTGTGTGCGCAAACACAAGTGCACTCTCTATTCCCTAACTTGCATAACCCGATGGGACGGCAATTCGATACGACCGGAAAGAGTTCAGGCAGTGTAATTCCAACTTCCAGACTACTACTACTGAGAATCTGACCTACCTACTACTGAGAATTTTTCACTCGAAATCCCAATAAAATTTCATTAGCCCGATTTGGGATTTTAACCCAGGACCAGCGGGTCTGCAGCTTTATATGTAGCCACTAGACCAACGATGCAGCCAAGCTAAATATAACAAAACACCAGCAATATAATATACACTACATCACAAGTATTGACGAGCCGGTTGGCCGACGGAGCAAGAGTTGTTTGTGATTTTGTCCCAATTTTTATGATTAAAAAAAACGTTTTGTACTGATATATTCAAATTTTACTAACAAATTGTCACTTTATCGCAATCGAATCGAAGCGTAATCATTGCCAATCATTACAGACTATTGGTATTCAAGTTAATAATTAAGTTAGGCTTTGAAATAACGGTATATGTCAACATCCCGAGCCCGTTGGCGTGTTTGGTAGACATCTGCCTTTCGCGCCGCAGGTCGTGGGTTCGATTCCCACCCAAGACAAACATTTGTGGGCATGAACATGTCTGTTTATCCTTAGTCTGGGTGTAATTATCTATATAAGTATGTATTTACAAAAGAAAAGTAGTATATGTAGTATATCAGTTATCTGGTTTCCATAGTACGAGCTCTGCTTAGTTTGGGATCAGATGACCGTGTGTGTATAATGTCCCAGGATATAATTATTTATTGTTATTATTTTCGATAAGATAAAGTATTTTCTCTTTTAAGTTTTAGAGGTGAAGGTGACTACATTTTTAACATTGGCAATAGCTTAAAAATAACTTTTAATATATGTTTACTAATTTTGTTCGTTTATCTCGACGAAAATTAGTATCACACCAATTATTATATTTATTTTTTTTAATTTTATTTTGTAAAAATAAGCAATGCACTGGAGAGTAGTATGTCGAATTCTCGATGCGTACAATAAATTCTATTTCCTTCCCAACGGGCTTTCAGACAGATTTCGGAACGAAAAATCAGAAAGCCAGCTTTTTCGGATGTACGTGTCCTCGTCAATGTCCCGATGGTGTGACATTGAAGATATGCTAATTTATATTTGTGTGGAAAAGTACGTTGATTGAATATTACCAATAGTCATTTATTTTCAACAATGTCTTCTTTGATCTCATAACATATTACATAATTATATACTATATCTAAGCCAAGATGGCCCAGTGGCAAGACCGCGTGAATCTTAACCGATTATCGTGGGTTCAAACCCGTGCAAGCACCGCTGAATTTCATGTGCTTAATTAGTGATTATAATTCATCTCGTGTTTAACGGTGAAGGAAAACATCGTGAGGAAACCTGCAACAGGAAACAGTCACGTCACACTCCACCAACCCGCATTGGAGCAGCGTGGTGGAATAAACCTTAAAACCTTCTCCTCAAAAAGAGGAGAAGAGGCCTTAGCCCAGCAGTGGGACATTCACAGGCTGTTATTATTATATATTATTATTTTATACTATATCTAAATTGAGAACCGAGATAGTCTAGGGGCTTAAACCCGATGAACAAAGTTGGATTAATGTCGTGTGCTAAATTTGTTTGTAGAAATCATTTAGTACTCAACGTTGAAGAAAAACATATTTCGGACGAAAATCTGCTAAATGTGTTTCCAGAACCATCCAACAACCACATTGGAGCAGCGTGTCATAAACTCCAAGCCTTCTTCTCATAAGGAGACAGCAGGATGACATTTACATCAGTACTAAATATTGCGTTGTTACCTTCCCAGATCTGCACAAAACCTTACCACCAAGTGAATAAACAACCAAAATATATACCATCTATTTCTGCAAATAAAAATTACAGTTTTGCAGTTCAGACTAGTACGCCCGGATGTATTATACCATTATTCAAAAACATTTGAAAAATAAAACAAGATAAAAGTTGTAACTCATTCAGATGAACGAACGATGAACGATGCGTTGTAACATACGAACTAGAATAAGCATCAATTTTATATGAATATAAAAAATAAATTTATTTTCATGTTTTCATTCGTCCATACCATTTAAAATACAGCTCGCATACTATGCTTTTCAATGAATTGAAAGTTTACAAAAGTTACAATTACGCTCTGCACGAGGAAGCAATTACTAAAAAACTTTTGTATAGCGATTTAAAAGCGAACTATTTTAAATGTCTGAAATAGAGAAACTTATAGCAATTAAGCGAAAGGGCGCTTTAAACCATTATTTTTTTAATATTAAAACATGAGACAAAATCTTCAGATGATATTTTATTATGCTAGTTTAACAATATTTATTATGAAAATTGGTTTTATTGTAATTGTGATAAGAATTTTACTTTATATGTAGCACTTATGCTTATATACTCATGAAAGTATCGGATTATCTTAGACATAATTTTTTTTTCATTAAACTTTAAAAATCGAACACATTCGAATAATATGCACACACTTAAAATATTAAACTTCATTATAAATAAGGTATATTATTATCGCCAAAACTCAAATTATTACGATAAATGAAAATTAAAATATATCGTTTACAATTATTATTTGTAATTTTGGTTAGTATTTTTGAAGATATTACAAAACATATAGGATACAAAGATAGACCGATTAAAAAACGGCTTATAAAATTGGCTGCTTGCTTTAAGAAATCAATACTAAAAAACATAGGATGAGACAGTTTAATTTCTAATGTAAGAGATACCAAATCACAGCCAATTCACTAACAAACTCATAAACCAAGCCTTGCATAAGTTTTAATAGGTAAAGTTATATATGACAGTCATTTCATCATTCCCCTGGTTCAGCATATCGTATGTTTTACGTCGGCAACGGAGCTTTGGTAACGAATATTAAAATTTACTAACATCATAATGTAAACCCCTTTTACGATCGACAGCTTAAGGAAAAATAACCCACGTCTGCCCAATAATTTCACTTTTACTCTCGTGAAAATATCGGATCCTTTTTTTATAAATGGAAAATCTTTTATCTTGCAAGTTTTTATTTAACTTCGCCTTATAACTCTCGGGTTGATGACGATACAGTTTTTTTATTTGAAATATATTCTCAAAAAGGGCATCTGATGGTAAGTGGTCACCACCATAGACATATGTATGCACTGCAAGTAACATTGATCATCTCTTCGTCATTACCCTACCAACAAAGTATTTGTTCAATAGGCCATAATTCATTTTATTAAAAAGTTAAAAGGTACTCCTAATAAAGTATTGACATGAACTATAACTTCCACTTCGTTAAACGATTTAACATCAGATCGAACACTTAACCCCAGCTGGGACGGTAAAAGACATTCACAAGGGTACTCTAAAAGCCTTACTCTTGCGGTAAAACCTTTCGTCATCAATACTTAGAAGTAGGTCCGTTTTGTGGCCCTTTACACATACACCTTTAAGGAATGGAACACATTGTACATAAAGGGTTTCAATGCTCATTTACGAAATTTTGCGAATGTTTTGATTGATATTAATGTAAAGTTTAGGCAATTAATTAAATTAAACTTATCTAAGAGACCAAGCAAGAGTCTTAATTGCCTATACTTGCAGAACATAAGAAGGATCGAATGCATAGTAGAAATTTTCTTTTTATCTTTTATTTAAAGAGGGTTTTGTCTTCAAATAAATGCCACCCTCATAGTGCTTACAGACCATTAAACTTTATACATCTATTCTTAATAAGACCATCCACTAAATTGTTTAAAACTTGCACTGGTCTGATGCAGGGCCAGCGAACTTATTTCGGGTACGAAGTATTTGGGTTGGTTTTTTTTATCATTTCTAAATTCATGATATTTGTCTTATTTTATATTACATGTATTTAAGTTTTTTTATATATTATGACGTGACGTCCAACAATTAATATAGTATCATCAAAGTAAACAGTTTATTTTTCATCACGATTATGTAATGCAATACTTCAATCGGTAGTATTTTAATCAGAGATTAGTTTGCGTCCTGAAATGTATAACCTACCCCCATTAGCATGATGTGTAAGATCCTTGAAACGTGAATACCTATGATATTAGTGGTCGATCGCAGTATCAGTTTTTTTTTAGCATACAGTTCATACTCGCATTTGAATAAGATATTTTTTTCTTATTTATCATAAGATAAATAACTTTCTAGATAGCCTATCAACTTTATAGATAGCCTTTATGTTCCGAAAAGGTTATCTTTTTTATAGTTATATTCATTTAAATTCTGTAAGATGTTGGCTTAAAAAGGCTTATTCGTCAACCTTACTAGATCTTTTGAGTCAACCAGTGAACTCAACTCAGCCTTTGATAAGCCGGAATATGTGAGTGAGAGTGCACATGTATAAATAGCAAAATAACTACTGCGATTGCACGAAAAAACGCAGAACTTGTTCACTTTTGAAGCCGTAATCTTCAAATACAATCCACGTATTTTATTTACAGGACTATTTCGGCTCATTGAAATATCTCGATATAAAACCGTATTGCGTCAGTGCAAAGCCAGCGAGCGGTAAGTTACAAACGTTATAACTACGAAGAATGAACGAGAATTTCAAAGGTACTTACTATCATAAATTTTTGATATCGTTTTTCGATAATAACCTTCGCGAAGCATAAACTCGGGATAAAAATTGTTACATGATTCTTCTATTACCTCCAATCTTCTAATCGAGTAGAAAAACATCTGCGTTGTACAAAAATATTGCAGTAAAATTATTTGGTATCAAATATATTATAATATATTTTTAACAAAAACGAGGTTATTGATAAGTTTTTTTTTTGTTTTTATTGCATAGGAAGGCGGACGAGCATATGGGTCATCTGATGGTTACTGATATCCAACGCCCATAGACATAGGCATTATAAGAGATGTTAACTGTCTCTTACATCGCCAATGCGCCACCAACCTAGGGAACTAAGATATTACGTCCCTTGTGCCTGTAATTACACTGGCTCACTCACCCTTCAAACCGGAACACAACAATACCAAGTACTGCTGTTTTGCGGTATCTACCGAGACGAGCTTGCACAAAGCTCTACCACTAAGTTTTAATCTGCTATGTTAATAAAAGTGTTTGTCTTTGATATATTTTTATTTAGGATGGGGGGGAGTATCGTGGCTGAATTATTGGACTTTGAAGTTGGACAACGTACAATTTTTTGAATCAGCTCTTCGTTTACAGAATATTCCTCAAAACAGCAGTACTTGGTACTGTTTTTTTCCGGTTTGAAGGGTAAGTGAGCCAGTGTAATTACAGGTACAAGGGACATGACATCGTAGTTCCCAAGGTTGGTGGCGCATTGGCGATGTAAGTGATGGTTAATATCTCTTACAATTTCAATGTATATGGGCGTTGGTGATCACTTACCATCAGGTGGCCCATATGCTCGTCCGCCTACCAATGCTATAAAAACAATGTAATTTCTACTTAAATGTCTTAGTTCTGAACGTTCTGCACAGCTAGTCGGTTTTGAGGATTTCTACAGGCGATCGAATTGGTCAGGATGACGCGACTAAGACAACTATTCAGCATCACAATCATTTGTAATCGAGAACCAAGTCACGTTGGTGAATTTAAACCGAAGAGAATCGTCTTTGTGTTTCTAAGTTTACGACCTTGCGCAAACTTTTTTGTTGAACTAGTATTCGCTGAGAGTAATAAAACTGGAATCCGCAGGTTTACCCACGTAATCCTGACTTTAGGTATTTTGTTATCATCTTAATTTTTTATCTCGGGGGGCTTTTATACATAATGAGATATTTCTTTACATTTTGTATAATAAAGCATTGATTAAAAATAAATAGTACTTCTTAAACGAAGAACATTTTCAACCTTTATTTCATTGTCACTTGGTGACCACACAAGATGTATCGTGGTTCATTTAGTATTTAAGAAAGATTATTTTGAGTCATCGCTCGATTTTTAAATATCATGTTACAAATAACTTAAAAATTATAACTTTTTTTATTTATTAATTTTGAATGATGTATTTGTGCGTTGCATGTATTTTAATAACTCCCTTGGCTCATGGTGTATGTGAGGATAGCTTTTCAATTGAGTCATAATTTAAAGAAACGGGCAATGAAACATTTTTTATTTGACTTCCTTAACAGAACTTTTTGCAGTACTACTACTTCAAATGTTTTATCATATAAAATTTATCCTGTTAAAAACTAAGTTCGAAGACAACTCTACCATGCTATTCCTCTGCTAGTTTGTAAAATACACAAAATTACATGCGACACTGACACGTGGAGGTTTTCTCACGTATTTCACCACCGTAGTTAAGTATAAATACAAATTAAGCACACTATTACTCTACTGTACGGTTGGACTTTAACTCACTTTCTAAGGTTATATTCAGGTGTTCTATTCAGTCAGCCATGTCAACTGACGAATAGAACAAATATTGCTAAAGTAGGTATATTATATTGTAGTCCTAATTTTAAAAAAAAAGTACTACTATTATACGATATAGCGTATACTAGAAGATGCAGTTTTGATCGAATAGGTTTTATATATTTCTATTTTTATATAATCCTAATATTATAAATGCGAATGTTAGTTTGTTTGTTTCTGTCGCTTTCACGCCTAAACCATTAAACCGATTTAAAAAATTCTATCACCAATGGCAAGACATATTATCAGCGAGTTAAGCTACATTTTGTCCCCGTATTCCCACGGGATTGGGAACTACGTAGGTGAAACCGTGGGCACAACTCTATTAATATATTATAATACTATTATTATATAATACTCTAAGATTTGCAATTTGACTCACTTTAAATTTATAATGATTGAGTCCAAAATAATCCAGGCCCAGAATGAATTATAAACGTTATTCAAACTAAAACAAACTACTTGTACTTTAAATACTTCAGTTGTTCCGAATAAGTTAAACGCTGTTACAGAAATCTATAAATCAAATGTTTATCTAAGCAAAGTTACAGAATTATTAAGCAGCTCGCATTTGTTTGTAAGCTTGAATGTATTTCTAGAACAATTTAAGCTCGGTGAATATTCGTCAAATTCTCCAAATATTGTAGCTGTGTTTAATTTGTGTTCTTGACGGTGAAACATCGTGAGGAAACCTGCATGTGACTAATTTTACTGAACTTCTCCCACATGTGTATTCCACAACCCACCCAAAGCGTGGTGGAATAATCCCAAGCCTTCTCCTCGAAAAAAGAAGAGAAGGCCTTAGCCCAGCAGTGGGACGTTTAAAGTTACTTTATTGTTCTCTCGCAAAATACCTAAAAACATCAAAATAAAGAGCTTACAAAGCTTGTATTAAATACATTGTCGTATTGAAATCTCTCGTCCCGTTGTTGTGTAAGCAAAATAATTTATGACATAAATTTCATATTTCGAAGCGTAAAACAAATAACGTTTCACAGCTGCGCTACAAATTAAACACGATATTTTTTATCAGTTTTACGTCATCAAATAAACCGAAGTGAAATTTATCTTTGTTTAATAAATTAAGATATAACGCTTAACAATCTTATCCGTTCCATTTAAGTATTGAATCGATTTTTTCATAAATTGGAACAACTGTCAATCGAGAGGCTAAAGGTTCGTATTCGAATTTTAAAACTCAGCTCGGAGCTTAAATGTTGATAATGTGTCCCGTATCTCGGAAAGCACGTAAATCGTAAAGCTTTAAAGTCAAGTAAAGTCTACACTTTGATCTTGATATCTTCTTTCGTATTAGTTGTATGGAAAGTGGTCCTGTGTTAGCGCGCATATACACTATAAAATCCGTTGTGTTATGGACTAGTCTCCAATTTTAAAGGGCAATTTTATTAGTAAATTTATTATTATTCGTTTTATTTTATGATTCTGATAATATACTAAAACAAATTTAAAAAGTTCCGCAAGGTTAAGCCGCTTACAGCTGTTGCCCAAGTCTAGTTTGGCATTCTTTGCTATTTATTAAGTTAACTTTCGCGCTAAGAAAATGTATGTTGTACTCATTCCATTTTTGACAATAAATAATAATATTTTTTATTAATATATAAATATAGTATTAACAGATTTCCATACAACATTAGGCAAATTATTGACGCGACTGATAAAAGTTTCTATTTAGCTCGGCCGCTTTTTTTTATGTAAGAGGGGGCAAACGAGCAGGAGGCTCACTTGATGGAAAGGGCCCAGCACCGCCCATGGACATCTGTAACATTCAATGACATGCAGGTGCGTTGCAGGCCTTTGAGGAAATAGTACGCTCTGTTCTTGAAGGTTTTAATGTCATATCGGTTCGGAAAAGTCGCCGGCGAAAGCTGGTTCCACAGAGTGATTGTGCGAGGCAGGAAATGCCTTAAGAAACGCACTCTTGTGGATTCTTAATTTGTAATGCTGTTTTACTGGAGTAGTACATAAGGGGAAGGATTCAATTACATACAAAATTGAAGACAAGACCCGTGGGCACAAAACACTAATGTTAGGTTAGGATGCAGAAGCGATGAGTTTACTTGATCTGTACTGTAGAAAATATATTAAAGCAAGCATATTTTTCCTATATGCAGATAAGTAATATATATATAGTACATAGACTAGTATCAAATCATATCCTTCAGCTTAACCACTTAGATTTTTTATTCAAGTAGACTATTAGAAATACTTTTAAATCATCAAGCAACACCGGTTCGGTATGAGGATGAGGAGGAACTGGAAAGAAAATAAGTAATCACTTTCTAAAAGCAAATAATACAATACAGTTAATAAACCTAAACTATACTAATATATAAAGCTGAAGAGTTTGTTTGTTTGATCCGGCTAATCTCAGGAACTACTGGTTCGAATTTAATAATAATTTTTGTGCTGTATAGTCCTTTTATCGAGGAAGATTCTAGGCTGATTTTTATTTATTATGTTTTTATTTATTATACGCGGGTGAAACCGCGGAGCACAGCTAGTAAAATAATAAAAATAAAGCAATATATTATCAAAGTATTTCCGCAATATATTTTTACAGTATCAAGAAATATAAATTCCTGTATAAACTGTCTCCATTCCCAAGAGTATGTCGGAAAATCCATTTCACATATCAATTATTCTGTTCCATTGACAAAATAATACATCACTTTATATGCTATTGAGGAATGATCCTTAACTACAGAAAAGAGAGTCGCATTTCGGTTGAAGTGAACATGTTATGTATGTTACAATTCTGAAATCAGATTAAAAAACCGAAACTTGTTCAGTAAATGACCAAATACATATAAAAGGATTTAATAATTACAGCTTTCAATGTAATTTAAACTTTAACTGTGAATATTTTTTTTACATAGCTATGTATTATGTGCTTGTGTGTATTGTAGGGGGTTCATGGGGGGGTTTTTATATCATAGGCAGGTAGACGGGCAGATAAGTCATCTTTTATTTATAGCATAGTTAGGCGGACGAGCATACGGGCCACCTGATGGTAAGTGGTCACCAACGCCCAACGGCATTGTAAGAGATGTTAGCCATCGCTTACATTGCCAATGCGACACCAATCTTGGGAACTATAATGGTATGTCCCTTGTGCATGTAATTACACTAGCTCACCACTCTCGCCCTTCAAACCGGAACACAATAGTACGAAGCACTTCTGTTTTGCGATAGAATATCTGATGAGTGGGTGGTACCTAACCAGACGAGCTTGCACAAAGCTCTACCACCAAGTGAAAAAATCATCTGATCTCATTTGATGGTAAGTGGATATTGGCGCCTTAAGAAATGTTAACCATTACTTACATCACCAATGCGCAACCAACCGATCCACATGGACTTGCACAAAACTCTGTGCAAGCCAAGTAAAGGTAAAGTCCAATACTCATCGTGAAGTGGAATCAGACGGTTCCGTTTGCATTCATTTTTCATCTTACACTCAACGTGGGTCGTGTAAAAAAAGGAAAAAGGTGAAAAATTAATTCATTATTAAACCGACAATCCAACACAACAATGTTGGATATTGGCTACAGCTTGGGAACTCTCAACTCGTAGCCTCAGAAATCGAGACATCCTAGACAAATAAACCCCAGGCCTGAATTAACCCGGGTCACGATAATTTTCTGGAAAAAGTCCCAAGGCTGAAACGTGCTGACCCAAACTAGATTATTGGAATTCGAAACTCAATTAAAAATACTTCAGAGTGAATGTCCGCAGCAAGGGCGGATCCAGGTATGTGAGGTCGTGTAGTAATGACTCCCTCCTGGGCCGCGAAACCACCGCTATTTCCTATCATCTCATTATTGAAGAATATTTGAGTAAATAATTTTGACGTCAAATAATAAATAACTATTTCTTTTTTATTTAAATAGTAATTTAATGTTGGAGTCGAATTGGATAATCCTGACTGGAAGCTCATCGAAACGAAGGTCGGCACCACTCGTGCACACAACTGTCAACAACAACATCAAAGTTCGACTCAATCGGATGAATGATATAAAAACGCATACGGGTCAAAAGGAAACGTTAGTTTTTATTTTTAAAAATATAGATATCCGACATGGCCCAGTGGCTACAACGCGTGAATCTTAACCGATGATCGTGGGTTCAAACCCAGGCAGGCACCACTGAATTTTCAAGTGCTTAATTTGTGATTATAATTCATCTCGTGCTTGATGGTGAAGGAAAACATCGCGAGGAAACCTGCATGTGTCTTATTTCACTCAAAATTCTGCCACATGTGATTTCCACCAATCCGCATTGGAACAGCGTGGTGGAATAAGCTCCAAACCTTCTCCTCAAAAAAGGAGAAGAAGCCTTAGCTCAGCACTGGGACATTCACAGGCTGTTACTGATTCTGATACTAGATAGCCTAGTGGCAAATGTTTCACAGACGAGTTTTAGGGCAAACTAAATTTTATTCAATAAATGTTAATGTTTGGGTATCACGACACCAAAACTCACATTTTTTTGGTTATATAAACATATAGCACGTATATGATAATATCCTTATCGATATCATGGCATCCCTGATACTGCCATGTGCATGAGGTCCTGAACATGGCGACCACTATCAAGAGATACCACCTGCACACGATAGAATTCTCATTATCCGACGAGGATTATCTGAAGTGACCAGATTAAATTCAGGTCAACCGAAAGACCAACTACTTTACGTGCTTTCCACGGGATTGTAAGAGACCAGACCCTTGTTTGATCTTGAATATCGCGACTGTAAAACTCTGTAGCATCCTTGACTCTAGTCGGGATTTGAACTCAAAACATTAAGGTCTCTAATAAGCTAGACATTGGAGGAACAAGTCTAAGCACATATAGCATATAAATAAAGTTGTTAATAGATCAAATTTATGGTGGTAGGGATTTGTGCAAGTTCGTCTAGGTAGGTACCACCCACTTATCAGATATTCTACCTCAAAACGGCAGTACTTGGTATTGTTGTATTCCGGTTTGAAGGGTGAGTGAGACAGTGTATAAACAGGAACAAGGGATATGACATTTAAGTTCCCAATGTTGGTGGTGCATTGAAGATGTAAGCGAAGGTTAACAACTCTTGCAATGATAATGACTATGGGCGTCGGTGCTCCATTTGCTCATACGCCTCCCTATGCTATAGAAAAAGAAAGCGGATGCAATCGCTCGACGTTTATTATGTAAACTAGATTTATGACGTCACACGTATGGTGTCAATGAAACGAATGGCCAATGAACAGTGTATATTGCAGCTCGCTCCTGCGCACCAGTGGGTTCACTAACCGACACGGAATCTGTATATAAATAGACAAAAAGTTCAAACCTTTGTCTCCTCTGTTTGTCAACTGTATTTTTTATTTGGTAGTTTTTGACGAAGTTTTGTGGTATAAATAAAAAATGGTAGTCTTACTACCATTTTTTTATTACGTCACTCACTCTCTTCAATCACTTGCTTTATGTATTCTGATTTTTTTATTATATTATGTATGATTATTATATTTGTTTAATAAATGTGAATAAGCTTCTTTAGTAGAGCAGAGGTGGCCCAGTGGCAAGTGTATGTACATACATATGTACATAATTATATCCATCAACCCGCATTGGAGCAGCGTCATATATAATAATAATCTTTAGTGGGTCAATTATTTATTTTTTCAAACAAACCTTTTGCCTATTTTAATAAAAATAAGTTGTTTTAATTCAAGCTTCAATCTCCTAGACTCCCCTTTTACCAAAAGCCTTCGCTACCGATCATGTTAACGCTTATCTGGTTTATAGGCCTCAATGGCTGGCGATGTCCACTCGAAGTGTGCCAAGTGGCCTAGGATTACTGCAGACGTAGCGATTATCGAACAACGAAGTCTTGTACTCAAGTCAAGGTATTATGTCAATGTATAATGAAAATAATAAAAATATGTCAAAATAGAAATCGTGCTGTCTGTCAAAAACGAAACGAGAAATGCCAGCGGAAAGTAGACTGACTTTTAAACGGTAGGTCATTTTAAGAAATTACTTTTTCCTGTAATGCTATTGTTATAAATAAACATATTTTATTTATAAAACAAATTTCAAAGTATGGATTTTGTTAATTTTATATATATGTATGTACATATATATTATATTTAACCATATATAAGCTTTTATGTGAATAGTCAAAACAATTCGATGACGTCACCTTACCAGATTTCAGGTATGCCTATCAATGTTAATAGAGACTACCTCAACTGCTCAAACACACATACGAGTGGACACTCATTTTAATAATCTGATAGTAAATCCAATACGATGGGAGAGATTGTAGCTTTATGTGCTCGAGCACGAGAATATCAACACTTTACTTGGTGGTAGAGCTATGTGCAAGCTCGTCTGGGTAGGTACCACCCACTCATCAGATATTCTACCGCAAAACAGCAGTACTTGTTATTGCTGTGTTCCGGTTTGAAGGGTGAGTGAGCCAGTGTAATTACAGGCACAAGGGACAAGGGACATAACATCTTAGTTCCCAAGGTTGGTGGCGCATTGGCGATGTAAGAGATGGTTTACAGCTCTTACAACGCCAATGTCTATGGGCGTTGGTGACCACTTACCATCAGGTGGCCCATATGCTCGTCCGCCTTCCTATGCAATAAAAAAAAAATAAAAAAAAAAACACTAATGAGAATTACTGAGATATCAATTACATCATTACTAATGAGAATTACGTGATAGAGACGTTCAATGACTTTACACTGGCCTTATCTGAGATTTGAAACTAAATAGGTATGATCTGTCTTTAAATTATGTACGTAACTGGTTGTGTCTTTTTGAGGTGGGTATTGTTAATTGCACACAGTACAACACTAGTTATTATCAATATAAATTATTAATGCTGTATTTCTAAAGTACTAAATATATTTTATTGTTATATTGAGCTAGCCATTAAAGTAATGAAATAATAAAACACTTAAAAAAGAACTAAACCCCGCTATCATTATGAAAATTCTTTCTTTTATTCAATTTTTTTATCGATAATTATGTTCGTAATTCGAAAGATAAGCTATTCCATTTTGAAATCGTTATTATTTTTTATAATTTAAATTCAATTCCTATATTACAATGCCTATGAAACTACTAGAGGTTCTATCAATAAAACCTTTTCTAGTGATCTACTTTACCGTTAACTGACAGCTATAGCTATGTATAGTCTATAGCTTACTTAAAGTTAAGTGAATCTAAGAGTAGGTTTCCCGTAAACGAGACGATCCATTGTATTCATGTTCTTGACATAATTGGAAGGTTAGTTATAGTTAAACGGCATATTTATCAAATATTGAGTTTAAATTTTAATAGAAAATTAAGCATTGTTATTTAACTAAATATATCAAAGGTTTATTTATTAACTTTTAAAATCAAAGTAAAAATAATGTTCTGAAAATGTCTTTATGGTGGCCTAAGGCCCTATCTTATTTAAAAAGATCCTTTCCACCGCAATAGATGTTCCGGATTGAAGGGCGAGTGAGTCAGTGTTATTACGAAATTTAAATTACCCAAGTAAGGGATAAGAGACATAACATCTCAATTCCTCATCTCTTACAACACCAATGCACCTTGCTAACGAAAAAGTGATTATGTTGTCTATAAATGTTGTGCATACCAGTAAATGATATGTTTACACAGATTAATAATTTATAGTTTGCACACAATTACTTATGAAATGGCTAAACGAATGACAGAAATAATAAATAGAAAAAATAACAATCAATCGTTCAAATTACGTACGCTGGCCAGTTTGTATTTTTTCTGCTAAACTTACTAGATTATAAATACTACTCTGTAGCAATTTCGGTTTAATGGAATTACATTTTATCAAAGTAGAATGGTTTAATCTCGACGCTGCAATCCCGAGAGTCACTTTTCGCCGACTCTATCACCGCTTAGTCTAAATCTTCATGTATTTAGTATAGTATAAGGTCCTCCAGACCGATTTCGGCCACGGCGGCCAATCTCAAGAGAGACTAGCCAACTGCGCAGGAGATATTATAGTGCACAAGTGTGTGCGCAAACACAGGTGCACTCTCTTTTCCTTAGCTCTCATAATCCGATGGGACGGCAATCCGACACGACCGGAAGAGTTCAGGCGCAGGACCAACGGCTTAACGTGCTTTCCGAGGCACGGGAGTGTGCACACTTCCAACTTCCAGACTCCGGGCTGCTACTGAGAGTTTTCTGAAAGAAAACACCAATAACTATTTATTGACCCGACCTGGGAATTGAACCCAGGACCACCGAGTCTGCGGCCTTATATCAAGCCACTAGACCAACGAGGCAGTCGTATAGTATTAGTATAGTATAGTATATTTAGGCCAATAAATAGTTATTGGGTTTTTATTTCAGAAAATTCTCAGTAGCAGCCCGGAGTCTGAAAGTTGGAAGTGTGTATACTCCCATGCCTTGGAAAGCACGTTAAGTCGTTGGTCCTGTGCCTGAACTCTTTCCGGTCATGTCGGGTTGCCGTCCCATCATATTATGAGAGCTAAGGAAAAGAGAGTGTAACTGTGTTTGCGCACACACTTTGCACTATCTCCTGCGCAGTTGGCTACTCTCTCTTGAGGTTGGCCGCCGTGGCCGGTCGGTCTTATTGTGTTACTTATCCCAATATTTTGTCTACTTTTCTTAAAAGGAACATTTTTTGGTATTTGTTACAACAAATGTAACTCAATCAAACATAGTCGTTTCTTTGAAATAGATAGATGAAAGGTAATCAATTGTATTAGAAATGCAACGAGATACATTTAATAAACGTTTAGAAATTTTTGGTAAGTAATTGGTCGATAAGGAGCCATTTTTGGCTTTATTACATGAAAAAAATTATAAAAAATTTAATTTATTAACTTGAATAATACTTTAATAGTCAGTAATGATTGGCAATGATTACGCTTTGATTCGATTGCGATAAAGTGACAATTTGTTAGTAAAATTGAATATATCAGTACAAAACTTTTTTTTTACTCATAAAAATTGGGACACCATCTATTTATAAACACACAAACAACTCTTGCTAGCTCTGTTTCAAAATTTGACATCGTAGTAAAATGTTTTTCAGTTTTTTTTTCTTTTCAATACCTGCCTGCTCTTTCCTGCTTTCTAAGCCTCGCTGGTAGAGAGTGCTTTTAGCATTAAGTCCGCCTTTTATAAAATATATATTTAATGTTTTGCAATGCAGTATTAAATGAATAAATAAAATAGTGTCTTAAGCTGGAAGTTTCACTAGTAATTTCAAATTATGTTTTATTTAAATTGATTAAGTTAGATTAAATTTTAAAATAAAATAAGTTTTATTAGTGCATCAAATTAATAAAACCATTGATGAGCCGGTTGGCTTGGTTGGTAGATGCTTGTCTTTCGCGTCGCAGGTCGATGGTTCGATTCCCACCCAGGACGGACATTTGTTTGCATGAACATGTCTGTTTGTCCTGAGTCTGGATGTAATTATCTATATATAATATAAGTATGTATTTACAAAAGAAAAGTATTATATGAAGAATATCAGTTGTCTGATTTCTATAGTACTATCTCAGCTTAGTTTGGGATCAGATGGCCTTGTGTAATAATGCCCCAGGACATTATTATTATTATTATTAATGTAATGGGTATTATTATATCTTTATATAATAGGTACATAAATTATTTACTTATAAATTTAAATCCATATTCGTTAAATCAATTAATTCTATAGATACATACAAATTATCTCATATGATTTTCTGCTACCTCTGTAAAATTTTGCAAAACAGTCAGTTCTTGATTAATTCATTTTTATAATAAAACACTACTCCACTTAACTGATTATATAAACTTTATTTCCTGATTTCAACGGCAACTTCGTCGACATATATAATTGTCAACTCCACCATGATGAATACCATAGATTATTCAAGAACTCGACCAATTGATATCCAAGACCAGACTTAGGCCCAGACCTACAATGCACCGGATAGCACAAATAATACAATTTTACAGTAACCGCACAGAACAAGCACTTCGATATTTAATAGCAAATATGTAAATATTTGATATCATAAATATAAGTATGTAAATATTATAAAAACTTTAAATGTTTGTTAAAATAGTTCTCTCGCCATTTAAATCTATGAATATCGATCAAAGTCAATAAGCTGTTTGATATAAATTGTGGGGCTACCTGTCTAGTCTTAATGCTGATTTATGTAAATGACATAGACTTGCGACTTAATAGAGACAGATTAATATATATATATTTTTTTTAATATAAACAGTAACAGTCTGTTTATATTAAAGAAATAATCCGTCCGCTCTAGCACCGTGTTTACTCGGTGGTAGAGCTTTGTGCAAGCTCGTCTGGGTTGGTACCACTCACTCATCAGATTTCCTACCGCAAAACAGTCTTAATGTTCTCATTCTTGGTAAATCGCTACTCGCCTTTTGGGGAGAATGTGTCCTTAGAAGTTTTTCCTTAATTATGAACAAAAATTAAGCACCAATAACCATTTCATTAATATTCACGTAATGTATTATTTATTTATTTAATACTTAATGCACAACAAAAAAATACATACAAGTATTTGAGCTGTCTCGGCCTTTTTATTACATTTAGTTCTTATTTCAAAATCAAAACGGACTTTAGAAAAGTCAACGTCACAATAAGCATTTCCACCAATGGTGATAGTAGAAAAACATCAACTGTTTTTTTTAAATTGCATACGAGCATATGGGCCACCTGATGGTAAGTGGTCACCAACGCTCATAGACATTAGCATTGTAAGAGATGTTACCATCGCTTACAATGCCAATGCGCCACCAACCTTGGCAACTAAGATGTTATGTCCCTTGTGCCTGTAATTACACTGGCTCTCTCATCCTTCAAACTGGAACAGAACAATTGCGAATACTGCTGTTTTGCGGTAGAATATCTGATGAGTGGGTGGTACCTACCCAGATGAACTTGCACAAAGCCCTACCACCTTTTATTAATAGAATCCTTTAATTCAGTAACATGACGCGAAAGGAAGCCAAACACCTCAAGAATGAATGAAGTTCTATCGAGGGCTCGTATTAATGAGACGATTGTCGCATGCCTATTTCTATTGCTTTTTTGTGTGTAAGCATCATAAATGATACATAAAAAAAATGATAAAAAATTCAATCCGCTGAGTTTATTTCGTCGGTTCTTATCAGGGCTGGGTCTTTTATTTCCGAAACGGTGGTAGTTTCTAGTTTGAAAATTAATAAGAAAGTGTAATACTGCAATATTGAATAAAGTATTTTCAAACTTAATTTGAATTAAATACCAACCTAAGAACAAACAATGCTTTAAAACTAGAAAATTAGTAACGAAAAAGTAGTATATCAGTTGTCTAGTTTCAATAGTACAAACTCTGCACAGTTTGGGATCAGATAGCTTTGTGTGAATAATGTCCCAGGATGTAAGCGATGGTTAACATTTCTTACACTACCAATGTCTAAGGGCTCTGTTGACCACTTACCATCAGGTTGTCTATATGTCCCTCCGTCTACCTATCCTATATAATAAACAACTTCCTGACTCCGGCCTGTTACGGAGAATTTAAAAAAAAATCTATTAAAGTTTTACCTGCTTGACCCGTTGTTCGATCTCAGGACCTTGATAGGTGGGGCTATATATCTAGCAACTAAACCAACGAGACAGTTAGTGTTATACGCCATAATAAAAAGGATATAATTTATTACCTAAAGTTCTTACATAACTCACATCGAGCTTGTTTTATTCAGGCCATACAGGTGGTGCCGTATGAAAATATAACGTTACAAAGTTTAATACTAGATTTAAATTAGTATAATGTCATACAAATTAATACAACTCTGAATAAATTCGGATAATAACTATAACAGTTTTAAAGCTAAATAGGCATTTGTTTTGAGTTTTATGTTTATACAGTTTTATATAGCCAAGATGGGTTCGAACCCACGGCTATTTACCGGGCTTAATGGAAATTCAATTTATTTACATAAAGTTGCAAGTCTACATTAACCATTTATTACTTACACCCTTGTCCCACTAACACGTGCACGGAATACTTAACATACAATGTGCATTCCCGTAACATGAACGCATTAGAAAATCGACCTTATTATAATAGCAATACGTATTATAAGCTTTACTGTTCCTTAAATTTCAATGTACAGTGATGAAGTATGACTACACACGTGTAAGCAATATTGATTACAGTGCGTTTCTACGTGTTTGATTTAAAGCCTATTATTGCTTGTCAGATGGATTAAGATGTGTATTCACATGGGTACAATACGGTTATCCAATATACAATCGAATATATTCTATATTGACATGTTTCTCTCAAAATGATATATATGTCAGCGTATCAGGTTATACGATAAATATGTAAACAGAATTCTGCCTTTTCATCTTTACAATACGATAGTTCACAAAAGAATAATCCGTTATGCTTTTGAGCATCCCTTTATTGGTAATCATATTGTAGTTAACTTGGTGGTAGGGCTTTGTGCAGGCTCGTCTGGGTGGATACCACCCACTCATCAGATATTCTACAGCAAAACAGCAGTACTTGGTATTGTTGTATTCCGGTTAGAAAGGCGAGTGAGACAGTGTTATTACTAATTACATACACAAGGGACATAAATTTAATTCCCAAGGTTGGTGGCGCATTGGCGATGTAAGCGATGGTTAACATTTCTTACAATGCCTATGTCTATGGGCGTTACTGACCACTAACCATCAGGTGGCCCATATGATCGTCCGCCTCCGTATGCTATAAAAATAAGTTTTAATAAGTAATCTATACTAATATATAAAGCTGAAGAGTTTGTTTGTTTGATCTGGCTAATCTCAGGAACTACTGGTTCGAATTTAAACATTATTTTGGTGGTATAGTCCTTTTATCGAGGAAGGCTGTAGGCTTATTTTTAATAATTATACGCCGGTGAAACCGCGGGTTACAGCTAGTCTGAAATGCAATACAAATATAGAATTATCGATTACAATATAACAATATTTATGTGAATTTGTTATGAATAATTAATGGAATATTATAATTACTGTAATATTTATTTATAATATTGAACTTTAGAATAAATTAACATATTTTATTCCATTGAGCAAGGGTTTCGCCGCGATAATGAAGTGGGACTTAATTATTTGGAACGTCATTAATTTCAAAATTTTCTATGCGAAATTTGAAATTAATGGCGTTCCAAATAATTAAGTTCCACTTCATATTTGAAAGACGTTTCAGTATTCGGCCATTTGACTATTATTTTATAAGAATGTCATATTTTTAAATTTATTCCTTATAGTTACAGTACAGTAACAGCCTATGAATGTCTCACTGCTGTGCTAAGGCCTCTTCTCCTCTTTTGAGGAGAAGGTTTGGAGCTCGCGAGTTGGTGGAATATACATGTGACGGAATTTCAGTGAAATTCGACACATGCAAATTTCCTCGTGATGTTTTTCTTCACCATCAAGCACGAGATGAATTATAATCACAAATTAAGCACATGAAATTCAGTGGTGCTTGCCAGGGTTAGAACCCACGATCATCAGTTAAGATTCATGAGTTCTTACCACTGGGCCATCTCGACTAAGTTAAATTGAAAAAGCTATAAGCATTAAGTTAAGATGGTCATGACATTTTTCAGTATCATTAACAAAACGACAAATGAACCAACCGAACTGCACGAGACATATAATCCACAAGTGTGTGCGAGCACACAGATGCACTACTAATCCATTACTCTTTTAATCGTATGGGTTGAAAAATCGACCAGAGGTTTGAATCTAGAACCTCTGGATCTGGTTTAGAGTTAGAAACCAGGACAACGAGGCAGTTAAACGCATTCTAGACTATCGAACGTTCTTAGTTAATCAAGATTAAAAATAAACTGATATATCAGAAAAAAAATCGTTATTCGATTGAAATTTTGAAATTCGAATTTTTAATAATTCGAATAGCACTAAGCCAAAAGGTAGGATGAATAAAAAAAAATACGTTGTCAAAAATGCTATGCATTTAAAGTGCTGTTTGTTATTGTCGTTTGATTACTGAAGTCACTGTACATTTCGAATTTACAATACTAACGGAAATGTTTCGAACATTTTCAATATTTCGAATGATATTTGTACACTGCAAACATAGCAGATTTTTGCTTCATTTTAAACTGCGAAAATTTGTTCTTTTTTTCAAAAATAAAAACGGTAAATAGTAACGGTAAATTGCAATTTATAAACAGGAGATAAAATTATATTATAAATCTATACGATCGTATTTTGATATTCCGCGCAACTTTATAAGAATTATGTTCATGACAAAAGGAATAAATCTTTAGGAGGAAAACATCATATCAGCCAAAAAAAATATTTCTATAATATGTGTACATACGTCATAACAACAGTTGGGCTTTATGCAGGCTCGCATGGGTAAGTTCGATGTGTATGTAAGTTATATCTATTTATATTATATTTATTTATGTGCTGATATTTGAATAAAATATTTCATTTTATTGTAAGCTTACATACTACATACACTTATTATCAAATATGTTCTAATTATGGGTACTAGAACTTAAACACTACAAAGGTACACCCACTTATCAGATATTCTACCGAAAATCAGCAGTACCTGGAATTGTAGTGTTCCATTTTGAATGGAGTGTAAAGTCACTATAGGTATGATGGACATAACATCTTAGTTCCCAAGGTTAGTGGCGCATTGGCAGTATACTTGGACGCTGGACTGCTACTGAGAATTACTTAAATTCAAATTACATGCCTTTTTTGTAACTCAGGACCTCAGAAGCTGTAACTTCATAAGCCAATAGTCCAACGAGGCAGTTCTATTCGGAAATTTAGACTTTATAATTTATAATATCCTGGGACATTATTCACACGGCCACCTGATCTCAAACTAAGCAGAGCTTGTACTATGGAAACCAGACGACTGGTATACTTACATAATTATACTAATTTTCTTTTTGTAAATAAATACTTATACAGATAAATACATCCAGACTCAGGACAAACAGACATTTTCATGCACACAAATGTCTGTCCTGGGTGGGAATCGAACTCACGACCTGCGGCGTGAAAGCCAAGTGTCTTACCAACCACGCCAACCGGCTCAGACTATTATATTTCTTTGTAATTCTATATACTTGTCAAACTTTTGAAGATTCCAGAGTTTTGAATAATTCAGCAAATTTTGTCGTCAAAATATACTTATGGAAATATTTATACATGTAAAGTTTAATATCGACTTTTTAACAATTCTTTGAATAAGTTATGGCCAAAAAGTTGGTCCCGATTATTTGTGGTTTCTGTGATTCTGAACTGCACCAATATCAATACAATAAATTATTTTAAACTAATAATATAAAACAAACTTTTTTTTTATATATAGAATAGGTAGCCGGACGAGCAAACGGGCCACCTGATGGTAAGTGGTCACCAACACCCATAGTTGACCATTGCTTACATCACCAATGCGCCACCAAACTTGGGGACTAAGATTTATGTGCCTATACACTGTTACACTGTAAGTAATTACCCCATCTTATTTTTCTTTTACTGTGTAAAAAGCTTTTTGCTTCACCACTACTGTGATAGAGGAAACCGGACTCAGTTATCAACTAAACACCAGCGAAACCTTTCAACGCCATATTTCAACGAAGAGTCCCTTGGGTATGCTACGATTGCGCTCTGGCGCACAACATTAATAAGATTACTTTGGAGTAAAAGAGAGCAATCGTTAGCCTTCTCTAAATATGAGTGACAAGGAAAGACCGATTTAAAGCTTCTACTTAATAGTTCTCATCCCCACCATTCAGCCTTTGAGCTCTATATTATTCTCCTCATTGAAACAGAAGAACACCAGAAGTGACATGAAAATCTCGAATCCGATTCTCTTACTAATTTCTTTCCACGATAAAAACGAAGTGCTTGAAAGGACCTATAATAATTATATACATATACCTAAGTATACATATTTATCTATTTCAAATATTATGTATATTATCTACATATAATTCAAATTAAAATTAAGTAAGAAATATATATATTTTTAAGAACGATGAAATTATTATTTGTAAAAGTACAGTAATAATAAAAAAATTAACCATTTTGTTGTTTTTAATACGAATTCGATCGTATGCAAAAACAACTTTAAAATGGTCAAAAGCAGTTTTGACCGGAAAAGAATTGTTATTTATTTGTTTGAAAGGTATGCCTAGATTTTTTTTATTTCATAGGAAGGCGGACGAGCATATGGGCCACCTGATGGTGAGTGGACACCAACGCCCATAGACATTGCCATTGTAAGATATGTTAGCCATCGCTTACATCGCCAATGCGCCACCAACCTTGGGAACTAAGATGTTATGTCCCTTGTGCCTGTAATTACACTGGCCACTCACCCTTCAAACCGGAACACAACAGTACCAAGTACTGCTGTCTTGCGGTAGAATATCTGATGAGTGGGTGGTACCTACCCAGACAAGCCTGCACAAAGCTCTACCACCAAGTATATCAATGTTGTCTTAATAACTGTAAGCATTCGCTCAAGATTAATTAATAACAAGCTAATATATGTAATTATCTCTCACTTGAGTACCGTGTGTTACAAGATGTATATGTAAAGGAGAAGGCATTTCATATCAACGTATTTTTTTCGCGTTATCCAACTCTCGCTTCTATGTTTGCTATGGGATGTTTAAAATAATAATATTATTATTAATAGAATAAGTAAAAGTATTTATATATAATAATAATTTAGAATGTGATAGATAAGATTTTGGTTAAATATTTCGCTACATTTGTATTTATTAATGATTAACGGGGAGAGTTCTAGAAATAAAATAATATTTATATATGAATTATTATTGTCTTCCAATTTCACTTTACAATTAGATTTTTAAGTAAATTTAAATGAGGATGTCTTCAAAAATTGGCTATTTGGCAGATGTGAAACGCTACAAAATTTGATTGAAATCATTGAAATAATTTATAACAGAACGCGCAACAATAAATAAATATATGGAGTAAAATTGGTACGAACATTATTAAAAGATTATTTTTATTATTATTTTTATAGCAACAAAGTATAGACGAAAGGCTACATAATATTACGGCTACGATTAAGTATGCGAAATTTTAAGTTAACGGCGTCTCAAATAATTGAGTTGTACTTAAATATTTGAGTGGCGTTTCAATATAATGAAATGTAATACTTAATCATTATAAAATTTAATTTAATCGCTAGCTTAGGTGGGAATATTTGCATGTCATGGATGTGATGACTAAACATGTGTACATAGTATGTTTAAAGCAAATAAATTATTATTATTATTATTATAATATTCGTCATCGCCGTATCACAAGTAAATTTTAAAAATACAAATAATAATCCTGTACATACATAGTTCATATAAAAAAAAAACATAAATCATGTCCAAATTTCTTTTTAATATTGATCACAATCACATACCAACATGTTAGACCAGAAACCCACGCTAACCAGTTCAAAATGGGAATTTTGTATCTATCAGAAGATAGTCAGGTCGCGTACGAACAATTACGCTTTGAAGTGTCAGCTGCTTGCAGCGGCAATAGCAAGAACAATAAAAATAAAATAAGATTTATTATCACTACAAACCCTATACTATTAATGACGTAGTTGTTGTTTTGGTATTTACTCGACTGACATTATAAAAAACTAGCTGTGCACCCGCGTATAATTAATAAAAATATAATAAATTATTTTATTGCCACACACATATGGCTACTGGTAACATACAGACAGACAGGAAGACAGACAAAAAAGAAAGTATAATGTGAATCACTGCTTCATGAAACGATTATTCATCACAAAATTAAGTGAGAAAAAATATACAGACACAACCAATATATAGTAGCGTAGAGTATAGATATAATCTCTATGATTAATATTTACGTTCATAGCTTTTTACAACAATGTCATTATAGGTTTTTTATTATTATAAAAGCAATGGCCGCTCTTTTATTTCTCATTTCTACCTTTACATACATAATGCAACTTTATTGAGATCATAATTATACTAATTACCATAAAAAACAGCAGTACTTGGTATTGATGTGTTCCAGTTTGAAGGGTGAGTGAGCCAGAGTAATTAGGTACAAGGGATATAACATCCAAGGTTGGTAGCGCATTGGCGATGGTACTTTTTTAAAGAAATCTAGAATGCCACTGTTTATGACCTAGTCTTGTTTTCTCAAGTATTTAAAGGGAGTATTCTTTTTTTGTTCTTCTTAAACCGTAAACCGTATGATGGGTGATACCTACCCAGTCTGACTTGAACAAAACCCTACCACCGAGCTATGAGCTCCGATAAAGTGCAGTACTATATTTTAAAAATCCTAAGTTTCTTGTACGTAGTATGGAAACGATGTAATAATTTCACGGAAAATATGTATCGCATTTTTCTAAGAGAATTATTTACCCTTAGAAATACAGCGGCATTATTTTAAAATGGCCGTCTTTCAGTTCCGTGTAATATTTCAGTCTTAAGCGAGCGAGTGCAATGGAGTGGAGAATATGGTACCTCTCAGACGGATTTCACTCAACATACATCCATTATTTAACCGATTACAGAGACACGGAAAGAGTTATGATAGTAATATTTTATGATGACACTTTGAATGATAGGACTCCTCTGGAGACATAAATGTTGTTGTCACTTCCTTTCCATGAAATAAATATATTATTAATATTATTCAGTTTCAGTGACAATGATTGAAGTTTTCTTGTACAAGAATTTCAAGAACAAGGTGATAAATATATAAAAAATAATTATAAGATCCACTACCTATCTTATATCAATACAGAATGTAACAAAATAAGTGTCCGACCCGTGAAGTGGTTATTAGGTATCGTGAGTCGGTTCTATTTGTCGGTTGTATTTATTCGAAATTACCCATAAAAAATATTAACTGTCATTTTCAATTGTAAATGACGAAAATTTAATGGACAACTGAGGTCATGACCCGATAGCTAAGAGCTATCGAGCGGTGACGCCCGCGCCTGTGTTGCAATGTAATTGTCGTTATTTAGTTAAATTAAATTTTATTCGGGGAATTTTTTTTGCTTAGAATTTTAAAAATGATGAAATAGAACCGACTCACGATACCTAATAACCACTCCACGGGTTGGACACGTGTTTTCTTACACTGTATATAGGGCGTCGACTAGGGATCGGGGGGGGGGGGGTACTTCTTTAAATTAATTTAAAAAAAGTTCAATAATCAAATAATTAATTAGTACTTATAAGTTTATCTTATAATTATATCTTTTCATTTATATATAAATCTTAAAGTACATGAATTGATCATTAATTATAATATATTCTATCATATATTGACTAACAAATAAATACAAATTTAGAACTTAAAGAAAAATACAACTCAGATAGATAAAGCGACTGTTCAAATGACGAAGCACTACTAACAAGAATGCTACCAGCATTTCCCCGTTGAATCGCAATTCCGATTCTCTGATTGACAAATGAACTAGTTCTTCCTGTCAGCTGCGAAAGCAATACGAAGTGTAACTTTTAGAATTATTTTTCATTTATCAAAACAGAAATGATGTGTTACTATGTTCTAGAGATAGATGGAAATTGTTTCCTATGTCCAACAGTGTATAATGACGTATACTATTCGGTACCGATAGATGGCGTTGATTGAATCTGCCACATTCCTGAATCGCGCTGTCTAGATTCGCTACTGAGTATATATAGTGTAGAAGACTGCTTCGTTGTTCTAGTGACGTAATGTAAGGCTGGAGACCTGGAGGTCCTAGATTTGATTCTTAGGTCAAGCCAATAAAAAGTTATTGGGTTTTTCTCTCAGAAAATTCTCAGTAGATGCCCGGAGTCTGGAAGTTGGAAGTGTGTACACTCCCGTGCCTCGAAAAGCACGTAAAGACGTTGTTCCTACGCCTAAACTGTTTCCGGTCGTATCGGATTGCCGTACCAATGGATTATGAGAGCTAGGGAATAGAGAGTGCATCTGTGTTGTTTGCGTACACACTTTTGCAGTATAATATCTCCTGCGCAATTGGCTAATCTCTCTTGAGATTAGCTGCCGTGACTGAAATCGAGCAAGACGACATTATAGTGTAGAAATATATTTAAATATTGACTGAAAATGTCTATTTGTCTAAGCTTTCTACTACACACAGCCACTCTGTAGAATCAGTTTTCAATATGACATAAAAACCTTCAAGGTAAGCCCACTCATTCCTTGAAGGCCAGCCTCACCACACGCGGTGTTCTTGGGCGGTGGTAGTTATTTTCCAATCAAGTGAGCCTCCTGCTCGTTAGCCCCTCTCTTACACAAAATCGTCTAATGGTAAACCTTGCAGTCTAGTTATCATGAGTTCATCTCATAAATCACTTCGGAGTCATAGTGATAATAACGTGTTTAATCAAAGACCGTACATTGAAACAGATAATCAGCTGTTTAAAATAAGAACTTGGTGGTAGAGTTTCGTGTAAGCTCGTCTGGCTAAGTACCACCCACCCATCAGATATTCTACCGTAAAACAGCAGGACTGTTTGACATTGATATTGTTATGTTCCGGTTTGAGGGGTGAGTGAGCCAGTGTAATTACAGGACAAGGGTCATAAGATCTTAGTTCCCAAGGTTGATGGCGCATTGGCGATGCAAGCGACGGTTAACATCTTTTTCAATGCCAATGTCTATGGAAGTTGGTGACAACGTACCATCAGGTGGCCCATATGCTCGTCCACCGAACTATACAATAAAAATAAACTCTAACCTAACGCCTCACAAGAACTGTTGTGCACAATACCCAATGGATGTAGCGTACGCTGTTCACACGATATGTAATTAATAGAAAATATATCAGAAACCCTTAAACATTGCAGAAATAAAGTTCAACGGAAAATTCCTCCTCGATAAAGTTACAGCGAAGTTAAAAACTATGTTAGTAAAACTTCGTAACTCGACTATAGACGAAGTTTTATTAATAGCGTTACTTGAAATCGGTCTTAAATATTTATAGTTTTAATGACTACGAACTAATTTTCACTTCATTGAGAACTCAACTAACTTCACAGCGTCACAGTAAAAGTTTTTGATATTATGTTATTAATTATTTACTTCATTGATGGATCGGTGATTTAATTCAGGAGCGACTGTGTTGTACCACTAATATTAATACACTTCCGTGCCTCGGAAAGTACGTTAAGCCGTTGGTCCTGCGCCTGAATTCTTTCCGGTCGTATCGGATTGCTGAATCGGTTATGAGAGTAAGGGAATAGATAATGCATGGTTTGGAGGACATTATTATTAATCATTGTAAATTTCATATGTAAATGTGATAATACACGATTTCTTATATGGTAGGAACCTAAGCAAGTTCATCTGGGTTGTACCCAGTCATTACTTATGCCCCTATTAAACATTACTATAGTGTTGTTACAGTCACAAGAAACATAACATCTTAGTTCCCAAAGTTGTTAGCGCATTGGCGATGTAAGGAATGTTTAATTATTCTAATAAAACGATCTATTTTGACATAATATATTAATTCACAACTATAAACAATCGCACTGTAAAAAGTGCTACCATTTTATAGAATAATGGGTAAATTATGCCCCCATTACTGATCACAACACGTAGCCAGAATGGAGTAGATAACGTTAATTAAAATTAATTAATAAAACACGATTATATATCACATTTACAATGGTCGTAATTATAATACAAAACAATATTTATAATAATAATAAATATAATAACAGCCTGTGAATGTCCCACTGCTGGCCTAAGGCCTCTTCTCCTCTTTGTGAGGAGAAGGTTTTGGAGCTTATTCCACCACGCTGCTCCAATGAGGGTTGGTGGAATACACATGTGACAGAATTTCAATGAAATTTGACACATGCCGGTTTCCTCGCGATGTTTTCCTTCACCGTCAAGCACGAGATGAATTATAATCACAAATTAAGCACATGAAATTCAGCGGTGCTTGCCCGGGTTTGAACCCACGATCATCGGTTAATTCACGATTCACGCGTTCTTACCACTGGGCCATCTCGGCTTTTCTAGAGGTGAGTGAGCCAGTGTAATTACAGGACAAGGGTCATAAGATCTTAGTTCCCAAGGTTAATGGCGCATTGGCGATGCAAGCGACGCTTAACATCTTTTACAATGCCAATGTCTATGGACGTTGGTGACCACGTACCATCAGCTGGCCCATATGCTCGTCCGCCGAACTATACAATAAAAATAAACTCTAACCTAACGCCTCACAAGAACTGTTGTGTACAATACCCAATGGATTTAGCGTACGCTGTTCACACGATGTGAAACTAATAGAAAATATATCAGAAACCCTTAAACATTGCAGAAATAAAGTTCAACGGAAAATTCCTCCTCGATAAAGTTACAGCGAAGTTAAAAACTATGTTAGTAAAACTTCGTAACTCGACTATAGACGAAGTTTTATTAATAGCGTTACTTGAAATCGGTCTTAAATATTTATAGTTTTAATGACTAAGAACTAATTTTCACTTCATTGAGAACTCAACTAACTTCACAGCGTCACAGTAAAAGTTTTTGATATTATGTTATTAATTATTTACTTCATTGATAGATCGGTGATTTAATTCAGGAGCGACTGTGTTGTACCACTTATATTAATACACTCCCGTGCCTCGGAAAGTACGTTAAGCCGTTGGTCCTGCGCCTGAATTCTTTCCGGTCGTATCGGATTGCTGAATCGGTTATGAGAGTAAGGGAATAGAAAATGCATGATTTGGAGGACATTATTATTAACCATTTTAAATTTCATATGTAAAAGTGATAATACACGATTTTTTATATGGTAGGAACCTAAGCAAGTTCATCTGGGTTGTACCCAGTCATTACTTATGCCCCTATTAAACATTACTATAGTGTTGTTACAGTCACAAGAAACATAACATCTTAGTTCCCAAAGTTGTTAGCGCATTGGCGATGTAAGGAATGTTTAATTATTCTAATAAAACGATCTATTTTGACATAATATATTAATTCACAACTATAAACAATCGCACTGTAAAAAGTGCTACCATTTTATAGAATAATGGGTAAATTATGCCCCCATTACTGATCACAACACGTAGCCAGAATGGAGTAGATAACGTTAATTAAAATTAATTAATAAAACACGATTATATATCACATTTACAATGGTCGTAATTATAATACAAAACAATATTTATAATAATAATAAATATAATAACAGCCTGTGAATGCCCTACTGCTGGGCTAAGGCCTCTTCTACTCTTTTTGAGGAGAAGGTTTGGAGCTTATTCCACCACGCTGCTCCAATGCGGGTTGGTGGAATACACATGTGACAGAATTTCAGTGAAATTTGACACATGCAGGTTTCCTCACGATGTTTTCCTTCACCGTTAAGCACGAGATGAACTATAATCACAAATAAGGCACATGAAATTCAGCGGTGCTTGCCCGGGTTTGAACCCACGATCCTCACGATCAAGATCATCTCGGTTTCTACAAACAATATCTAATTAACATAAATAGTAATTGCAATTGTTTTACAAAATAAATATAAATAATTAAAATACAATCAATTGTAACAAAATCTTCGATTCTTTACTCTCCAATATTTTAGCCTTCCGAAGTAGGAATCCTCTTCAAGTTAGAATTAGTAGTTTTAACTTAATCTACCTTTTCAACAATTACCAACATTTCCGGTAAGCATACACTCTCGGGAACGCTGTTTCGTTGTATTTAATCCATAGCAGTGAAACTAATTAAATTAATTATAAACTCACAAATTTATGTTATAATATAAAAAACGCCCAGTTTAATTATTGTTAATTATAATTTAAACAAAATTAAACAAAACCGTATTGGCGTTATGTTCCTTTGTGTAAATAGTTCAGAGAATAGAATCTTCCATTATCATCAATTAGAAAATTTAATTTCATCTGAAAAGAATTTCATCTTTTTCTTATTGATATCTCTATGAGAGAGAGCTAAGTTGTTCCAAAACTTCACCGAAGATTGTGGGTTCAACCCACAATGAGCATCACTGAATATTCATAATATATTTCATTTGTGATTATAATTCTTCTCATGTCCGATGGATTTCATCGTGATAAAACCTACATTTGTTAGATAAAAATCTACTATGTGTCTCCATTGTTTGAGGTTGTCGAGTAGCAACTTGAATTCTCACCTTCCTGTCAAATGGACAGGATTTACCCAACTGTGTAACTTCTACAGGCTGATGCTATCAATGATGCTGATAATTATGATGTGAAAGACTTGTTATTAAGGCGATGAATTATTCACCAAACGTTACTTCAATCAAACTAGCCTCATAATCGATGGATGAGGTGTTCTTGGCATTATTTTCTTTCGCCTTTAAGAAATGAATTTTAAAACGAGTTTATTTCACAATGTAAGAAATATTTTTACAATATTTTTTTTTGATTACGTCAAATATAAACATTCAATCTGTTAGTTTAAATTAACCCTGATTGTTTTATGACTAGCACAAGTATATATGAATTCAGCTTATTTGACTGCAAAGAACTGCCAAAAATGACATAAATTGCAAGATTATCTCACACATACTAACAAGATTACACTATTAGGCTATTTACTTTTAACGGTATAAATATATATGCCCTTTGTCTTTATATATTTACCACGATGTATAATAATCATTAAATACCTTGATAATTCAACGTTAGTATAATTTCAACGTTAAAATTTCATTCATCGATTTCAAGACCGCAAGCTTTTTAGGGTTTAATTGAAATTGGATATCTCGTTAAAATATAGGAACGTTTTACATTAATCTGCGTTTCAATTTGTATTAATCATTTATATGATTTCAATCAGCATTAATCATTTACATGATTATTTAATTGGTAGTAGGGCTTCGTGCCAGCTCACCTGGGGACATACCACCAACACATTAGATTTTCTACCGTAAAACAGTGAAACTTAGTATTGTTGTGTTTCGGTTTGAATGGTGAGTGAGCCAGTGTAACTACATGAGAGACATAACTTATTAGTTCCCAAGGTTAATGGTGCATTCGTGATGTAATGGATTGTCAATATTTCTTATATTGCCATTTTATGTTGGCGGCGGTAACCATTTACCATCAGGTGGCTCATTAGCCCGTCCGCCTTTTTACTCTATAAAAAAAGACTGTGGATTCAAACATAAGCAAACATCACTGCATTTTCATGTTCTTAATTTGTGTTTATAATTCATTTAAGGAAATCATCGCGAAAACTAAGTATGTGTTGCTTTAAATTCTGACACACGTTCATTCTGGATTAAAGCAATGGGATATTTACCGGCTTTTATATTATACGTTATTTTTAATATATTGTCCTACTATAAAGAATATTGTATTGCTTGTATTATTTTTTAATAATATGCATTTTATAATTTAAGCTAAAATTAATTTAAATGCTGAGATGGCCCAGTTAGTCCCCTCTACTAACTGGGCTTAAAACCGAGACAAAACGCAGAATTTTCGTGTGCTTAATTCATCTCGTGCTGCGGTGAAGGAAGACGTCGTGAGAAAACCTACAAGGGTCAAATTTCACTAAAATTCTGCAGCACCAGCATTGGAGCTGTGGTGAAAAACTCCACACCTTCTCTTCCATGAAAAATACATGTGACCAGCTGTGGGGCATTCAAAAACTTTTTTTTTTATTACATTACATTAATCCTATATCAAGTTCTCCGAGTTATAAAGAGGAAGATGACCAGTCGCAAGATATGATCCTGTTATCTTGTAATAAAGGAGTGAATGGATCGTAATTTCACCCTTTCTGCTCATAAAGGCCAATTGTACGTCGACAATAGGCGAAATATTAACTAATACTGGGAACTATGATATTATATCCCTTGCACATTTAGTTACACTGGCTCACTTACTCTTCCAACTGGAACACAACTAAATATTGATGTTTGGCGGTAGAATATATGATGAAAGGGTGTTACCTACTCAATAGGGCTTGCACCAAGTGACGTAGTCCTCGGTATAGTATAATTTTTCGACTCAATAAATGCAATTCAACTCACTTCGTATCACACTGGTGAAGAAATATTTGCATGACTATTTGTATTCTTTTCGTGGAAACAAAATTTGATTTGGCATCAATTCGCCAACGAGAATTTATTAAGAATTAAATCCAAGACAACGATATTTACTATTTAGTTATCTACTTTTCAATGGCTTAAGTTATATTATAAATCTTGCAAACTATCATATAATGAAAGTAATGATAATCAAATACGGTATACAAACCAAAAACATTGTAATATCACCTGAACAAAGTATGTAATGTATTAAATCAACTTAAGGGATACACTAAATTAGAGAAAAAGATGTGTATAGACAGAATTACTTACGCTAGAGAGAGAGAAAAATATATTGTATGGTGTGAATTGAAAATCCATTAATTACTGTTTGACGGCTCGAACTGGAACACTGGAACCGCTCCGAGGAATTTTATCTATCTATCTTTACTTAGCTGCATTAAGATAGACAGCATTAACTTACTTAGTGAAATTGAGTCATGTTACAATTGGTATAAATCTTATAGTAAAATTGTCAATTATCATTTCATAAATGACGCAACAAAATAGATATATACTTATATTAAATATATACTTTGGGAGATATTATATGGTTGTAGTGAATAGAAGATATTATATAGCTTATCAATATGATCATGAGAGAATTGATAGACTAACGCGCATTTCAACTGCATTGTAATCCGAAATTAGTCTTTCATGATTTACATCAGGTAATTCGGACAAATACTTGGGATTGCGTTTTTGATTAATGTTTATATATTATTCTATGCACACCAAGACTTAATCTTAATTATACACTTAGATTTACAAACTTTGAAATGCAACAGGCAGACTTAAAACAGTGTTTTCTTTCAGGCAATATGGCAATATATTTACTTGGTGGTAGAGCTTTGTGCAAGCTCGTCTGGGTAGGTACCACCCACTCATCAGATATTCTACCGCAAAACAGCAGTACTTGGTACTGTTGTGTTCCGGTTTGAAAAAAAAATATATTTGAAGAACTGATTATAAAATAAACAAGAGAACAATAACTTTTTAATAATTGTATTTCTGAACAGCCGTCATATAAAGGCTTCTAAGTGCCAATTTTACTTTAGAATTAGATACCAATTATAAGCGAGATTTATTTATATATGTGTAGCCAATAAGAAGCTGATCGAGAAGTTCTTAGTAGCAGCAGCCGGAGTTCTGTTGTTGGCAGTGTCTTCTAATAACATACCATATGCAATCTTTCTCATGTTTGCCTATAGTATCGAGCGCATGATGAGTTTTGAACACAAATTAAACATAATCATACATAGTAGCGATTCCATAGTTATTATTACATATAATAAACATTAACAAGAAGATTATGATTAATGGTGGACGGAAACATCGTGAGGAAACCTACATGTGTCTTATTGAAAGGAAATTCTGCCACGTTTCACCAATAATTGCCAATCACACATGTATCACTAATCTGCCTTGGAGCAGCGTGGTGGACTAAGCTCCAAGCCTTATCCTCAAAAAATGAGAAAAGGCCTTAGTCGAGAAGTGGAACATTCAGGGTGTTACTGATTTACTGAAAGAAAAAATATGTGGAATGACATGGAGATGATGAAGATGATTGACATCATCAAAATCAATCAAGCCTGATCGATGTTAAAGGGCCACACACAATAATAACAGTCGACAATAAAAAATAAAAAGACAGTAAAAAAAATAGATGTTGTAACGTATCTTAAGATTATACGTATATATTGTAACCTTTTTTGAAGTCGCTGTAAGACAATAAATATTGTTTGGAAAAAAGGATAACCATATCACTAGTGTCAGAATCTCGAGGGATTGACATAAATGCTTTTTAAATCCGTAGTCGGCTCGTTTGTGACCGTGGGGATAAGCGAATCGACGTTAAAGTGAAAAAAGTCTACGTATAATAATAAAGTTATCGCAGTTTTCTAAGCAATTAATATTGTCATTAGGTCAAATATTTACAGCTAATATTAAAAAAAACTCAACCATTGTATATAGACTAGTGCCAATAGCTTATATAATGATATAAAGTGAAAAAAAAGATGGTAGGATGAAACCCATTGAAAAGGAAGAGAATATAATAAAAATGAAAGGAAAAATAATTTATGGGTCATGTGAGGTCGGGAAGTGGAGGGGGGGTGTTAAGGGTAAAAAATGGTTTACCTCGATTTTCGGCAAAACTACAAGCCCATGGAAAAAAGTTAAATGATAATGTTGTAGGTAATAAAAAGATCTACAACTTTTGTATTAAAATGACATTCGCTAATTTAAAATGACAGAACAATAAAGCTATCTGACCAACAGTACATATTCAGTGGTTTTATTTTTTAAATATTTTTTTTTTTATAGAATTGAACCCTAAGCATAAAACTTATATAAGAAGATGCGGTGCTTTTCGGAATAGCTATATATTTTTACTAGTATTCGCCTCGCGTATTTGATAAAAAGCCTATGTTAGGGTTTAAGCTTGCCTCATATCAAATTGCATCGATATTGGTTCAGTGGTTTAGACGAATAAGCGTAACAGACAGACGGAGTTACTATCTCGTTTATAATATTAGTATAAATGAATAGCGTGAATTTCATATTCTTGTAAATTATGAAAGTGCTTGGAATGAATTTCATAGAGGATACATAAAATTAAGTGCGTAATATATTTTGTTTTATATATCTGTATTTGTTTCATTTCTCGGTAGAATATACTTTCTAATCCAACATTAAATTTAATCTTGTAAAAGGTATTGAAACTGCATATAATCGCATTTCGATTGACATCAATAATTCTTGATGGAACTTTTATTAACTTTAAAATATATTTTTATAAAAATTGCGCCAAATCTTAATCAAGCTAAAGTGAAGCTTAAATACGTATTTTTTTTAACATAACACGTAGTGTTTGTTATTTAGTTTTTTTTTGATGGTGCGATTCATAATTAATTTTGTAAAATCATAATTTTTTAAAGTTTTTAGAATAAAAACGAGCTTACTAGGGAACAGAGAACTAGGGAACACAGCAGCCACATAATGAAAACTCTACCACCAAAGTTTTTTTTTTCAATGCAAAATGAATCTTACACCCAAATTAGTTTTAAGGTAAGAAAAAAGTACAAACAAATTAGAAAACATTTCTCTATTTAATATTATAAGAGCAGACTACGATGATGCCTAAACAAAAATCTTGGTTATTCAAAGGTAGAGAAATGAGATCCTCTTTCAAAAAGTGTAAATGAATTTACTACTAAAAATTCTGGTAAAAGAAAAATATTTTAAGTTTCTATTTTTTTTTTGTTCTTTTAGAATTATATTTTAAATTTAGTCTCGAATAATTTTGTATTCTCGGTAAAACGATACTAGAGTTTTCTTATATAAAGTTTTACGAAGATTTCTAGACAAAAAATATAATTAAGAAAAAAATATTAATTCCATGCTAAAGAATTCGAATCCAGTATAATGAAGCTTTTAAAAATATTATAGTATAATTTCGACAGAAATAAAAATCCCTCGAAATAAAAGTAACACAAATATTTTCAAGATTTTTCATAATGACATATTTTAAGTACAAACAAAGTAGGGTGGTGCCCCCAAAAGACCAGAATTGTAAAATTTATTTCATATTAGTTGATAAATAATCTTTTAAAAACTAAGGTTTTGGAAATTTAGTACTGTTGAGTTTCATTTCGAAGGGTGAGTGAGTCAGTGTAAAAGCAGACACAATAGACATCTTAGTTGCCAAGATTAGTGGTGTATTAGTGATGCAAGGGATGGGTTTCTTACGGTGCCTACGTCTAGTACTACTTACCATCAGATGATGCCATTAAACAACCTATATAACCTACGTAAAACACAAATCCAATAAATATACCTAACATTCGTAAACAAATAAAAATCTATTTTTATTCTTTTTCCTTCAAATTCCTAACAAATATTATTTAAAATTACTTCACAAATTGGCCCCAGCGTTATCTAAACTTTTGGGTCCAATCGTTTATTTCCTATTAGGTAAAACAGATAACTAAATAATTTCTCTCTCAAAATTGTTATGTCAATGTAAAATGAACTTTATGTTAAAGTGTTAACGTGCATTTTTCTTTAACAAAAAATATGTAAATGCCGAATAGATTGCGAACAAATCTGCGAAAGTCATATGAAGCGTAGCTTTATAAGACGCTAATCTTCCACTGGATGCTTTAGGCTATATAGCTTCTTATCTTAGATGATATATAGACCATACTTTATTGTTCACCACAAAACTACTTATATATTTAAACGAGCTATTCTTGTATATATATGATTTTGATTGAAACTAGGCGGACTGTTGGTTTACTCATCTCATGATAGTTCCTTACACAGTCGAGCAACTAATACAACTAACATAAGTAAAGCACATGAAAATTTACTTTGGTTGAACTCAATCTTGATTAAGATTCAAGTGTTCCAAGCAACAGTAACAGCCTGTGAATTTCCCAAAGCTGGGCTAAGGTCTCTCCTTTTTTGATGAAGAGGTTTGGAGCTTATTCCACCACGGTGCTCCAATGCGGGTCATCACATGCACATGCAGGTGTCCTCACGATGTTTTCCTTTACCGTCAAGCAAGATATGAATTATAAAAACAAATTAAGCACATGAAAAATCAGTGGTGCTTGCCTGGATTCGAACCCACGATCATCGGTTAAGGTTCACGCGTTCTAACCACTAGATCATCTCGGCTAAGTTGTTCCATCTCTATAAATCAAGATGACGAGTATATCAATTAATACAATCAGGAAATATTTCTATGCTTCGACCATATATCATTCTTATCCAGCTTGGCGAGATATAAATAAAACATTAAGTAAGTAAGTAAGGTCCTCCAGACCGATTTCGGCCACGGCGGCCAATCTCAAGAGAGATTAGCCAACTGCGCAGGAGATATTATAGTGCACAAGTGTGTGCGCGGTTTCGAGCAATTCTTCACGGGAGTGTACACACTTCCAACTTCCAGACTCCGGGCTGTTACTGAGAATTTTCTGACAAAAAAACTCACTAACTATTTATTGGCCCGCCCTGGGAACTGAACCCAGGACCACCGGGTCTGCGGTCTTATATCTAGCCATTATAGACAATAGACCAACGAGGCAGTCAAATAAAAATTTAATAATCTGGGAGACCCACAGTATGTTACATAAACTGTAAATCGATTTTTGTTAGGTAATATAGTTGATAAATAACTTATTTCCACATCATCTGATTGCTGTTCTTAAACTGCCAAATATAAGTGCGATTTAGTGGACTTACATTGCCATCTATGCATCGAATATTATGCAATTCAATTACACTACATCAAAGTTAACGCTTACAAATTACACTTTATTCCGTATTAGTTGGTGACCGTTGGACAAATCACAAAATTTGCTTATTTAAATTCGTAGAAGACAAATTTAAATTTATTTTTAAAAGATATTAACTTTCTTGACTCACGTTCGATTTCCAATCCGCTTAGCAGTTTTGAAAGACAGACAAAAATAAAAAATGTATTTGTGTTCTGGTACTTTTTTTTTATCGCAAACATTTTCGATTAATTTATTCAACGTAACATACGTACGTAATATACGTAACAACGTAAAATATTATGTACAATCTTAGAGACTTATATTATAAAAGTTTTTCTTTTCAAACTTTGCCTGGAAGATACCGCTCTGTAAAGACTAGGTCGCCTTTTGTTATTTACAAATGTTTTTGTCTTGGTTTACAAAAGTATATCATTATCTTTATAAAGAAAAGGACTAAATGTTTTAAATGTGTAGTAGACAAAGACCTCCACTACTCTGCCGTCCACGCTCAACTGCGGATTTCCAGATACATAATTACAGAGGCTTCATAATAATTTCCTTTTACTAAAACCAGAGTATTTCCTTAAATAATATATCTTTTGACTAGAGGGTTAGTCATTAAAATGTTGTCCAATCTTGGACTGTTTCTATATTTTATATTCTGCGAAAATTATATACTCATATTACTCCTTAGACTGTTTTATTTGACTGCCAGTGTGAACAGATAATAAAAGTTCTTCGAACACAATGCGTGCTGGTTTTTTTTTTTTTAAGGATTTTTGCCACATGAATACTTCTGCTCATTATGTAATATAATAATAATATATAAAAAAATGAGTAAGTAACTCTCTGACATATCAATGCACAGTCCAAACTTCTAGTGCTAACGCTAAGGAAAGATTAATAGAAACTAAGAAAAATATTGAAAATACCAATAAACACAAAATAAGGGATGAAATTTGTATGAAAAACCTCCGTTTTGAAGAAAGAGCTAAGGAAATTTAGGCTGTTTTGAATATTGACGCGAAGCCGCGAATAACACGCCAGTTATGTTATGGACACATTCAACAAATCAAGAGAGAGACAAAAGCAAAACACATAATTTTATTATTTACATACAACCACACAAATGTATCGTCCACAATATTTTACTAGACAGTGTTCAAATTGGTCGAGATCGTCGTCCCTAATACCACAAATCCGAGGTTGGTATCCAAAATAATATATTCTATTTGTAAATAAATTAAATTTGAATAATAATTCGATTTCCTACAATTATAAAACGGATGTATCCATTAATTTGCATTTATTTAGCTGTGGGAATGATTTATAAACTAATTTACGTTAATATATTATTTATTTAGGGGAAAACTTTATTAATGTTATATTCTATGTTATGTTTGTTGTTTTTAGCCTATAAATAGTAGGATGGTACAAATTCAGAGGTTTCAATGTATACTAAAATTATAAATACGAAAGTTTGTCGGTCTGTCTGTCAGTAACGGTTAAACCACTAAACCGATTTTGATGAAATTTTGTATAAAACCAAATTGAACACCGATGAAAAATAAATGTTAACTAACATGATATAACGCAAGAGCGTAAAGTAATGTTATCGTGACTGAATGTATATATTGTATTTATTTTATTTGTTTTTAATACATCTGTCATAGGTGCTTGCTTCGACAGCCTCGATGGCCTAGTGGCCAGATATAAAGCCGCAGACCCGGTAGTCCTGGGTTCAATTCCCAGATCGGGCCAATAAATAGTTATTAGGATTTCTGTCAGAAAATTGTCAGAAGTAGCCCGGATTCTGGAAGTTGGAAGTGTGTACGGAGTGTACACTGAGTGAGTGTTGCTTCGAAAAGCACGTAAAGCCGTTGGTTTTGCGCCTGAACTCCTTCCGGTCGTGTCGGATTGCAGTCCCATCGAATTATGAGAGCTAAGTAACTAGTTCCCGCTTGTAACGTTTGGCCTATCCCCCTATGCCCTATGCCCTAACCCAGGGTTGCTTGATCTATGTGTTTATTTATCACACACACTCACACACTCGCACGCATACGATTTTCTCGCATTAATATTAAGCAAGAAGGTTTTTATAAAGTTAATATTAATACTTATACAACGTCTCTAATTTTTTTCATGTTGTTTCCTTTCTTTTGAAATTGTAATTCTATGTGGCCCTACTTAAGCAATAAGTAATACAAGAATTTCTGTAACACCGTCGATTACAAGTTAAGATAAATAAACAAACGATTCGTTGTCTAGTTAACACATGGAACATATATAATATCCTGGGACATTATTCACACATGGCCATCTGATCTCAAACTAAGCAGAGCTTGTACTATGGTAACCAGACAACTGATATACTACATATACTACTTTTTCTTTTGTAAATACATACTTATATAGATAATTACACCCAGACTCAGGACAATCAGACATGTTCATGCACACAAATGTCTGTCCTGGGTGGGAATCGAGCCCACGACCTGCGGCGTGAAAAGCAAGTGTCTTACCAACCACGCCAACGGGCTCGTCAAACATTATTGTCGTATGTTAACATATTGTAAAATTAACAAAGAAAAGTTTTTGTATTTTGAATCAGAATTTCTTCGCGGTCTTACTTAAATAACTCATAAAATTTTCTGCACAATTGGATATATGGTTTAGAAATGCATACTGAACAAACATACAAACCTTCATTTTTATTTAGATAGTAAAACTGTACTAGATTGTATTGTCACTTGTACTGGACGTGTGTGCAACATTTCAGTTCATGCTGTTGGGTGCAACCATATTAGAATTCAACTGCAAGACTCACAGATACAAAGGTTTATATAGAAGCATGGAAATACGAGAAAATGGTTAGAAACTTAGTATTCAATTTAACAAAATGTATAATGGCGTACGTTACAACTACGATAAAAAAGCCGAGATGGCCCAGTGGTAAGAACGCATGAACTTTAACCGATGATCGTGAGTTCAAACCCGGGCAAGTACCACTGAATTTCATGTGCTTAATTTGTGATTTATCTCGTGCTTTTCGGTGAAGGAAAACACCTGCATGTGTCAAATTTACTAAAATTCTCCACGTGTGTATTCCACCAACCCTCATTGAAGCAGTGTGGTGGGATAGGCTCGAAAACCTTCTCCTCAAAAGAGTTGAAGAGACCTTAGCCTAGCAGTGGGACATTCACAAGCTGTTACTGTACTGTAAATATTTTAAAAGTACTTTTTTATCTATACTAATATTATAAAGCTGAAGAGTTTGTTTGTTTGTTTGTTTGTTTGAACGCGCTAATCTCAGGAACCGCTGGTCCGATTTGAAAAATTCTTTCAGTGTTGGATAGTACATATATCAAGGAAGGCTATAGGCTATATTATATTTTCACAAAAATTGGGGATCCTTATTAAAAGTCCAATAATGTAACCCAAGGTGTAAAAAAATGACCCTAAAAAATCCTTACACGGCGTGCGCTGCGAAAACTATTTATTATAGAACAAAACAATGTACTACCACTTTGGAGAACATATAATTGTCTACAAAAAATATCGCGTCACCATATGTCTTACTATTGTAGTTATCTCACACTAAGTGTTTTCTTTTATTTGTTAAATAATTAAAATGCCGTCGCTTCATATTATAAAACAAAAGTCCCCCGCGGCTTCTGTCTGTCTGTATGAACGCTATAATCTTATTATTCATTTATTACTACTACACTTTTTTTAGGAATATTTGCTTTGCTACTCGGGCGAAGCCGGGGCGGGTCGCTAGTTCTTAGATATAATGTAACGCCCCTACTGAGTGATATTACTAAGGTGATCTTCGCCCATAAACTCAAAAGCTAATACACCGCCAACCGTAGAATATAAAATGTCCTTTAGGTCGGCAATTTATTTGTCTAGTAAATAAATAACGTGCGTAATGGCTCGTTTCAACGTTTTTCCGATCATATATACATATATAAATCTATACATATATGTATGTAAGTGAAGTTCCACTCATCACGAACTCCTAAACTATCGTTCGATTGACTTGAAATTTGTCACAGTTACTTCCCCGACGTATTCACTGCGAGCAGATATTCATCATCATCATCATCATCATCATCATCATCAACCTTTTTTCGTCCACTGTTGGACACAGGTCTCTCCAATGGCACGCCACTGAGCTCGATCTTCAGCTCTCGATTTCCAACCGCTGCCACCCACTGTGCGTATATCATCACTCTTCTTAATTTTCTTATCAAACCATCCGAAGTCGGGACGATTCGCTAGTGCGATAATAATATCCCGAAATTAGATGCGCAACGCTGCACCCTGTGAACCCTTTATGTATATAAATGTATATACTATGTATATTCAGTGTTAACTTGCTTTTAATGAAAGTGTTTATATAAATAATTTACTTAATATTATATAATTAATATCGTGACGTTGGGAATACCGCGCCGGCCATTCAAGCTGAGATTTATGATCAACCGGCCAATATAATATTTCTTATGGCCGAATACTGAAACGTCATTCAAATATTAAGTGGGACTTGGATCGCCATTAATTTCAAATTTAGTATGAGAAGTTTTAAATGAACGGCGTATCAAATAATTAAGTTCCACTTCATATTTGAATGACGTTTCAGTATTCGGCCGTTAGACTCTTACGATCTCTATTGGAAAAGCGGATGGCAGTTTTAGGATATTATTGATAATCTCTACCAGACATCAATCAATGAAATTAATATTTAAGTGAACAATTTAATTAATATTTTAATGAAGACATTTCATTTATTTATTTTACTCAGTAATTATTTCTCTTGTTTTTAAGTTCTGATTTATATATTCATAGGTAAATGTTTATGTTATACTAGCGACCCGCCCCGGCTTCGCCCGTACTATCGTAGTATCGTATAAGCTTTTAGCCACAATGGGCGATTGCGGGTGGTTGCATCACGCGTTAGTATGATCGGTGTGAGACCGCTTGAATTTATTTATTGCGCGATCGTTTTAAGATTACGATAACTCCTAAAATATTAATTTAAATTGGATGGTGTAAAAGGCAATTATAATATACAGGAAATGATTGAAGTAAATAACGTATTTAATTTAATATGTAACAATTTTTTAAACATTAAGGTGGGTATAGTTAGATATCCTTAATAGATAGACATATGCCATCACGGACTTTTCTGTAGATCTATGAAATGGGAACAATTTCACCATACAATAATAAATTTCAGAAATCATTAATAAATTATACACGTAAACCTTCCTATTGAATCACGTTGTCCATTGGTGAAAACCGTATGAAAATCCGTTCAGTTGTTTTTTAGTTTATCGCGTTTATACAGACAGACAGGAACCACGGAACTTTGTTTTATAATATGTATAGTGATTATAGTTGAGTATAGTATTATAATTATAGTCAGTTAAATTAGTTATTTACTTTGTTTAGAGTATTCTTAAGTGAGCAACAATTTTTCTTTGCATTTTTAAGTTTGACTGTAATTGTTTTATACTTTATAACACTACTTTTATATAAGCATTAAGAAAATATATTTCTTAGTATATAACGTTTGCGTCCTAATTAATAAGACGAACCTTCACTAAAACTGAAAGCAATAGAGGGCGGTTTTTTTATGGGCTCGAATTAAATTTAAAGACGGTTCTGTTAATTTTTAGATATATATACTTTTTTTTATAGCCCGGGAGGGCAAATGACTCTACTCCACCTGATGGTAAGTGGTAGTAGAGTCCAAACGCGACGACGGCTAGTGCAGTCGGGAAGAATGATCTGCACTAGCCGCCCCCGCCTTGCCGGCCCGCAAGATGCCTTTTCACGCCTCGTTTGAAGGAACCCAGGTCATAAGAGGAGGGGATAATTATTTTTTTCAGATTTAAAAGATATCTAAAGTTTTCGATAGGTTTATGTCAATTTGGACAATAACCAGTACTGTATAACATTTACGGTATCACGTTAAAATTTACATAATTAAAACATAATTACAATTAGATAAATCCCCGTGGTTGGGTAATATACAATAATCAACTCTCCCGTATTGGTTAACAAAAGCTTAAGCCGTTAAGCTGAGTGTGAATGGATAGAATAATTTATTGTGTAATTTATTGGAAGCAATTTTGTCTATATCACTTTGTGGTGTGGAGTTACGAATAAAATGTTTTCTCAGCTGTGAATAAAAGAATCTGATGAAATGTTTCTGGATGGTACTTGATAAAACTTGATGCTACTTGATGGTAGAGCTTTGTGCAAGCTCGTCTGGGTAGATATACTTAGTATTGTTGTGTTCCAGTTTGAAGGGTGAGTGAGCCAGTGTAATAACAGGCACAAGGAACATAACAACTTAGTTCCCAACGTTGGTGGCGCATTGGCGATGTAAGCAATGGTTAACATCTCTTACAATGCCAATGTCTATGGGCGTTGGTGACCACTTACCATCAGGTGGCCCATATGCACGTCGGCCTACATATTCAATAAAAAAGCCCCTAATCAAATTAACATCAACCATTCAACACTGACCAACTGCGCTTTAATTAATATAGTGCCTAAATGTGTATACAAACACAGACGTAATACTCGACTACTCTCGACCGGTTCTACATACATTCGCGTACGACGTCATCGCGATGAGTAGAACGGATTGCATAAGAGTATAAATAATTTAAGATTTTCTCTTAATGCTATGCGCCAGAAATGCTTCGTAATTACCAAAATCAAAATTACGTAAACATCATGAGGAACTTCCTGATAGAATAAAACCGTTGTATTTTATTACACGTTGCATATTATAGGGGAATTACCGTTGAGAAGAACGAACAAATAATAATTTTCAAGATATGTAATTAATTTATAGAGTTAAGAAATTAAATAAAGAATAATCTGTCTAGTTGACATAATATACTATTTGAACTTTAGTCTTCCGCATCAGCTCTGTAGTTACTTTAATGCAATTTATTTTGGTATGTTCGTCAAATATCTTAATATGTGCCGACAATTCTCACTGACACTAAGCAATGAATTATTTGTATATATTTTGTGATATTGATATATGATTGGAAAATTTACTGAAAACTAAAAAAAAACTTGCCAAAGTTCGTAATAAAACATAGCGTCTCCATAATTTCACTACTTCTAGTCACTAACACGGTAAGTGATATTCCACGGAAAACTAGATTCCCTAAAAGTGTTTTTCGACAATGGAAAACATACCTTATCTTACAGATAGAAGGTTCAATTTAGCTTGACGGTAAATTTCCAATCACACGTCTGATAAATCACTTTGATCTCCATAAATGATATCAAACGTTATGTAGCGATGCTTTAGTAAATAAAGGTAAATGTAAAGTCATACTATACAATAAAACATATATTAAATACCATTATTTTTTCTCTGAATTGAAAATTGAAACTGCCACTACTATTGAAAATACTTTTAAAACTAATTTACAAGCGAAGAATTAGAAAGTTTCCTCTTTATAACAATGTAACAAACAAACAACGAGAAATTCCAATATTGATAACTAGCCCGTTTGGGGGGGGGTTGGTTAATCTATGTCTTTTTTCTGTAACACACACACACACATATACGAAGGGTAAATGTGAAGCCATACTACATAATAAAGCATAAATTAAATATGAGTAATTGCTCAAATGTAAATAAACTATAGATAGGCTCGTTTGCCCCCTCTAATATATAAAAAAAGAGAGGTGCTTTAACTTTATTTTGACGAACTATCGAAAATATAGTACAATAAATAAATATAGTACAACAATAAGGGATTAGTTAATCCTTACATTGATAATAAGAACGGACGGTACTCTCAAACCGCCATGTTGATAATGGACAGAAAGGTAAGGTATTTAATTCATTGGAATTGAAAACTTAACAAATCACGACTGTATTCAATTGTGTTATTTTCATTTTAAAGATAATCTCAAGTAATTTACATCAATTTGTATGATTTGGTGTTCTTTTTTTATTGAGACTAACAGCCGAATACTGAAACGTCATTCAAATATTAAGTAACTTAATTATTTGAGACGCCGTTAATTTAAAATTTCGCATACTAATTTTAATGTTAAGTAGCGTTCAACTAAGTGCTCGTTTGAGGGACGTTTTAGTATTCGGCCGTAAATCGAGGTATCGTAATCGACCGTATATTATATAAGACTTGACAATTTTGGATGCACATCTTTAAAAGAAAACACGTGATTAATTAAACAAAGCTCTTTCATATGCCGATAAACACCATGAATTTCCAGGCTCACAGACACACGGAGAGAGTTTCTTAATAGCCAATAATAACCAATATTTTTTTCATATTCCAACCTAAGACTTGAATTCCGATCATCAGAATCTGCAGCCTTACCAGCAAACCACTAGTAAAACGAGCCAGTTAATATTATATAGCAATCATGATACCAAGTTTCATTACATTCTATCCCGCTGTTAAACATGACTCAAGGATCAATTCGTTTTAGTTTTATTTCTTTTCTCACGAACATAATCTTATATAATACTCGTCTTCTTGGCTATATTTCTACTACAGCGGCAAATCTCAAAGACTAGGGCATAATGTACTATTTATTTAGGTCTTTATGCCCAGATATGTTCCATCCAATCATCATATTCTAACACCAAGTAATAATATTTTGCAATTGAAAAATCAATTGTCATCAGAGTAAAACTGGTCCAAAATTGATATGACTTTTTCATATCATCATCATTTTTCATGCAAAAAACTAGTAATACCGCAGCTTATACCCACGGTTAGTAGGTTGGGCGTATTTTATGACATCATAAGATAAAATTAAATACAATAAAAATTAAAAAAGGAAAATAACGAACGAATTATACAATTTCTTTAACTAACATTGTTAAACTTAGATAGAAAAGAACTATCAAAGTTCGTATACGCAGTCCTTGGGTGTCACAGCACATACTTCTAGATCCAGACGACACTTATGTGTGAAGACTTGAGTTTAATTAACAAGGTACGAACGCGATCCACAGACGAGGGAATACACTTTAGTAACGTTGCTTTCCTAACAAGAAATTGCAGTAATCATTACATGATTCTTATTAACGGAAATACCAAATGAATGCCAGTCTAAGTACGCACTTGCTATTATCCAATCGCGAACGCGATCCCTTATATAGATGTATAGGAAGTAACATGTAACCAACGGTACGAGGTATTCAACCAATTGGAATCTCATGGATGCAAATCATTAGTAACAGGAATTATCAATAGCTAATGATACATAACCACTTAAAATCAAATGATACTTTAGTTCTTTAAGTAAAAAATGGTCCTTCGAGCCGGATTTTATTAAGCTCCACAAATAAATAATATGCAATTGCAACTTATGTCCATTTGAATTCTTTAGCTATAAAGTTTTTCTTTACCAATTATTACTTTTTTATGAAATGGGTAGTATTTGGTAAACTTTATATAATTATAACATTTGTCGAAATCGTTAAACCAACGAGCGTAATCTAGCGATATCCACGCACGAACTTCAATAAAACTCGTAAAATTATAAACTTTAAAACTCATTTAGAAATAAACATTTAAAACTCAACATCCACAGAATTAGTCGAACCATATTATGTCGGCAAATGTGACTTCGTTTAAAAGTTAAGGCTCATTTCAAACTTCAACATTTGTTACTTGGTTAAAAAGTTAAGGATCGTTACAAGCTTTAATGTTTAATTTATATAATTACTTTTAATGTAATTCTAGTTTTTCCTCTTGGTCTTGATTCCATGAATTTATATTACCAGATAATCACCAAACACACTCTCATGTTGCTGCATTACTACTTGCACTCATTCAATAAGACTAGACCCCACCATTCATGAAATTAATATTATTGGATCTTAATAGTCTTTATTATCGAAAGATTGTTCCATTTGTTGTTATCTAAATAAAGCCATCGTATGGATTATGAATCAACCAGCCCACGTTAATGGTATTATGATTGATTTGTCTAAAAAAATTGTCCATTCAAAAAAAAACAAATGCTGGTTATAACTCAAGTGCGTTAAAACCTCCTTGTCTCCCACCTCACGAACATCCTGTATATTATATCTCTTATATCCGGCTTGATCTCAGCTAACCCGATGCTTATATTCAAGGTGACTGAAATGTAATAAAAATGAGTTATATGTTAAAAAATACAATGAGGTTTATTGGATTTTGTCGTCTTTGCTCAGCTTATAATAAAAGCAAAATAAAAAGTATGTTAAGATAAAACTCATTCAGGATGCAATTATTAGAACGATCTTTCCTCTCTTTCTATTTATTGTTTTATTAATCTGCCAACAAGGTCAAGATCGATTAGATGGTAGGGCTTTGTGAAATTCTGTTTTGGATGATACCTATCACATATTCTATCGTCAAACAACAATACTTAGCATTGTTGTGTTCTGGTTTGAAGGGTAAGTAAGCCAGTGTACAGGGGACAAACGCCATTCAAAGGTATTTAACCAAGCCATACAAGTGTAATGCCGAAAGAAGAATATACAGGTGACAGGGACAAGAGACATATCATAACAGTAGCCGGGCGCAAATTGAGGAGAGGTGGAGGGATCTTGTTGAGCTTGGGTCTTGTTGAGTTTAATTCCAAGGAAACACAGGCATGCTTACCATTTGGTGGTCCACAAAAGAAATAAGAATAAAATGAATAACGCCATCTATTGATAAATTTACGAACTCGAATATAATCAGAAAATTATACTCGAATATACATAATATCAAGGTAAAAGCTCCCTAAATGAAAATACATTGAGCAAGAAAGTAATTAATGAACATTGTTAAGTCCGATTACGTTCTATACAACAGACTGATTGAAAATCACGATTTGTCTCTGTCAAGTACAGCGAATCCTCTTAAGTAAGAAAAGGACAAATATTTTATATTGTCATTAGGACATTGTTTTATTTATTGAAAATGACCTACCAAGTAACGAGTATCATAAAAAAACTACCATTGTAAGTTATATCAATAAATATTTTTTTATTTAATAGACGTATTATATATTACTAGCGTTTTTCCCGCTGTTTATCCCCATTCTCGTTCCCATAGAATCACGGGCACAAAATGTAACCTATGATATTGTAGCTTTCCATTGGTGAAGAATTTTTTTAAAATCGCTTTAATGATTTAGGCGTGATAGCGTAACAAGACATTACAAATGAGGATTTAATTTATTTATGCATAAAAATTATACTAATTCCATATTATCACGTATTATATAAAAAATATTTTCCAACATGTAGCGACAGTTTAGTTAAACAATTCAGTGTCAAAAAGAAAAAATTCATTAGTCATTTTTTTTTTCACTTACAGTTGTCATTATTGATTTGAAATTCAAAAGAAGACCCAGCAGTGTTTAATTTCTAGAACACAACCTTATATTAATTCAGCTTAAAATATATATGAACTTATTAATAAATAATACATAAATATTTTTCAGAGAGAATAAGACAGAAAGTTTTGAGATTTTCTTAACAAAAAACCTACTATCTATCCTTGGCCTTATCCAGGGTATGAATCCAAGACCTCAAGACCAACAAGTAAGTCACTAGTCTAACGAATATATGAATGACGTAGTACGCCATTATGAAAAAAATAATGTTCAAGAAAAATCAAGATGTTTGCTAACACATAAATTTTCTCTAAGCATTTCTTTTGCGTTAAATTCAGCGAAATCGTGAATTATGGGAACATTTTCGTCTTATTCTCGGGCATTAGGAAAAATAATTTGATTGCAAAAGATTAAATGTAAGAGACGTTTAAAAAACAGAAATTAAATAATATTTATGTATTTATTTGTTTATATACATGACATAATACATTAATTATTATAACAGATTATAAAAGTAGTTTTAATAACTATCCTTACTAATATTATAGATTAGTAAGCTGATTTACTGGTGCCAAGGTTTTGTGTGGTTTGCAAGGTCGTCTGGGTATGTACTACCCACTCATCAGACATTCTAGCGCAAAACAGGTTTATAGGGTGAGTGAGCTAGTGTAATTACAGCCACAAGGGACATAATATCTTAGTTTCCAAGACTGGTGGCGCATTGGCGATGTATGCTCATCGCAAATTGGCATTGGTGACCACTTACCGTCAGGTGGCCCAATTGCTCGTCCGCCTATATTTAAAACCATAATGAAACTGTGCATACTCGTTGTAAGGAATACAGATAAAGTTTGTTTTATAAACTAGAAGACTTAGTTAATCTGCAACACCCACGAAACAACGTTCTCGTGACGTAATTTACCTTTACCCGTCGACTTGCTTACCGTTTAAGCGAAACTTGATGAAACTTTGAATTGCTATTTGACTTTTATCAAGACGATGTTTACGTTTTTGAATTTATATAAATTTAAATGTGTATTTCAAAATACATAAAAATCACGATTTATTTATCTAGTTATCTAGTTCATTATATCGACTATCAGTAACAGCCTGTGAATGTCCCACTGCTGGGCGAAGGCATCTTCTCCTCTTTTGAGAAGAAGGTATAGAGCTTATCCCATCATGGTGCTACAATGCGGGTTGATGGAATACCCATGTGACAGAAGTTCAATAAAAATTTTGACATATGCAGGTTTCCTCACGATGTTTTCCTTCACCATCAAGCACCAGATGAATTATAAACACAAAATTAGGCATGTGAAATTCAGTGGTGCTTGCCCGGGTTTGAACCCAGGATCATCGTTTAATATTCACGCTTTTTTACCACAAGGGCATGTCGGCTCTTTTATATCGGCTATTATTATAAACACACGCATAACCGTTAGCTCTCATATAATAACGATCCTAATATTTTATTATTATTTATAATCAATAACAAAAAAATTAAATGAATTTGATAAATTGAACAATTGATAAAGAAATGAAAATAAACTCGATTTTTCGTAAAAAAAAAAGTTGATTTTCATCTCACTACAAAAAACGATAGCCTACTGGCTTTATTTGCAGATACATTTAAAATAACGAATGAAGAAGTTAATTCATGTTTACGATGCAATCATGTTTATTGCTATTAAGTTTCCTTTACTGTCGAGCTCTTAAAGCCCATTAAGGAATTCGATCATCACAGGCCATTTGGTTAAATAAATTTCTTTCTTTTATTATTCAACTTTTAACTAAAACTGTTAACAATCGAAATAGCTTAGTGGCTGGAATACGTAAATGTTAAATTGTTTTTTAAGCATCCTGTACTTGCAGGAAATTAATAATAATAATAATAATAATAATAATACTTTATTTGCCCAAAACATGATATTATACATTTTAATATATATATATACATGTCTAGTCACATAAGCGACATGCAAATATTATTTTGATTTGAAGAATTAAATAAGCGATTTTTTATTTATTCATTATTTAGTAATTAAAAATGTATCATATTCATAACATGTCAGTACCATTTAATCATATGTCAAGTCAGTATACATCACAAAATAAAATGATAAATAATATTTAAATTGTTACTGAATATATTAAAAATTAGAACAATAATTCATTCATGCATTATGCTTTATCCGTCAGAAATTCCTTGACGGAGTAATAACATTTGTCAACCAACCAGTCGTGCAGTATTATTTTAAATTTGTTGAATGGCAGATCTGTTATTATCGAAGGCAATTTGTTATAAATGATGATCATCATGTGATAGCAACTTTTTGAGCTTAGAATAGTTTTGCATTTCGGATAATATATTTTTTGTTGATGTCTTGTGTTAAATGGGATAATATTACCACGTGTGTCAAAGAAATCATTTTTATACTTTTTCATGAAACATGCCATTTCGTAAATATATATACTCGGTAGTGTTAACAACTTCATCGCTTTGTATAGGGGCTTGCATGATTGCATTGGGCCTGTGTTGCAAATTGCTCGGATGCACTTTTTTTGAATTATGAAGACCTTATTAACATCCGAAGTGTTACCCCAAATTAAAATACCGTAACGAATATTAGACATTACGTATCCATGATATGCTGATAAAGCTGTGGTTTGGTCAGCAATTTTAGATAGTCTCCGTAACGCAAAAACAAATTTATTAATTTTATTACATATGTAATTAATATGAGGACCCCATGTACAGTATTCGTCCATATATATTCCTAAGAATTTTATCGTAGATACCTGTTCAATATTGTGATTGGAACACGTTACTATGAAATTGTTAAATGTCATGTTTCTATTTCTGAATGTCATATATTTAGTTTTAATTAAATTTAAGCATAAATTATTACTTTTAAGCCATTCGTAGACGTCATTTAGAGTGCTATTTATTTCGCCTAAATTAGCATTATTTTTTACCGACGGTACAATTACAGAAACATCATCTGCGAACAAAATGCATTTGTGTTTCGTACAATCGGGAAGGTCGTTAATATAGATCAAAAAAAGGAGTGGCCCTAGCACACTGCCTTGAGGCACCCCAAATGAATTGAATTCCAAATTTGATCTGAATTTTGTTAAATTTTTTTTCTGATTTAATCTGGACAATTCAACAAATTGCTTCCTATTTGTTAGATAGCTTTTTAACCAATTAAAGCATGGTCCACGCAAACCATAATGCTCACATTTTTTTAAAAGTAATTCATGGGAAACGTAGTCAAAGGCCTTTGTCATATCACAAAAAATAACACATGCAGGATTACCCTTGTCAATAATTGAGATTACGTTCTTAATCAACATAAAAACCGCCAACGTAGTTGATTTATCTTTTTGAAACCCGTTTTGTTCTCTTCTTATAACATTATGTTTCATTAGGAAATTATTTATACGCTTACACAGGGCCTTTTCGAAGATTTTTGAAAGAATTGACACAATTGATATAGGACGATAATTATTGATATCAGTGAAACAACCTTTTTTGTGGAGAGGTTTCACTATAGACGTAGTAAGACTTGACGGAAATGTGCCACTAGTGAAAGATAAATTTATTAAGAAACATAGCATTGGTGATATTTCTTCAACTGCTGCCTTTATTATTTTAGTATTTACACCATCTAAACCGACTGAATTTGTATTTTTAAGTGATTTTATAATTGTCTTTATTTCCTGTATATTGCACGGTTCCAAAAATATCGTTTTAGTCACTTGATTTTTTTTTAATGTCATTTTATTACAATTTAAGAATTTGGACTTATTCGCATAATCGATGAAAACTTTATTAAATGTTTTTGCAATGTCGGTGGGATTTTTAATTCTAATATTATTATGAACTATTTCCTGCAAACCTTCTAGCTGATTATAATGTTTATCATCGCATCCTTTTATTACTGTCCAGGTAGCTTTACACTTATTTAAAGATGATGCGATATATTTTTTATGCGTCATTTTTTGAGCTCGATTAATGCAGGACCTAAATATTTTATTGAATTTCAAATAATGTTTCCTATAATCCTCATTTTTGTGTTTATAGCTCTTAAATCTTAATACCCTTTTTGTTTTAGATGATTTCTTTAATCCTTTTGTTAACCATCTCATCTTTTTAGGCTTATTTACTACTTTAATTCTTATCTCTGGAAAACACAACCGATAAAATAATAATAGTTCATTTAAAAATTTATTAAAAACGTCATTAAAATCATATTCTGTACTAGCATCGTCAATAAGTTTGTTGCAGAAAATAGTACGCAAGCATTCCCTGAACTTTCGAATATTGTCTTGGCTATAGTCTCTTATAGTTTTAAAGTAATACGTAAGAAATGGAGGTTTGGTTCGTACTGAAAAAGTAATTGTTTGGCAAGTGTTGTGGTCTGACAGTTCCGATTGGTATACAGCAGCTGAAACTTCTTGCAAATTACTACAAATTTGATCTATACACTTATTTCGCCTTGTAGGTTCATGAATGTGACTTTTTATATTATAATTATCTAGTAACATGGTTAATTGTTTTGTTGCTTTGGTATCGGACAAAAGGTCAATATTAAGATCACCTGCAATTATTATATGTTTATTTTTGTTTTTTAACTTATCTAGTGTTAAATCTAATTGTTCAAAAAACAAGTTTACATCTGAATTCGGGATACGATAAACACATATAACAATGATATTTAACTCGGGTAATTCAATTGCGCAGCATTCAAAGAAATAGTTTCTTGCTAAGTCTTTTGTGAATGAAACCTCCGTAGTTTTCAGATAAGTTTTTGTAAAAATACACACACCACCTCTTTTTATGTCTCTAGAAAAGATGGCAGAAAGCTTAAAATTGTGTAGTTTAGCGTTACATTCAGAGCCGGATTTTATAAAGGTTTCAGACAAACACACAACGTCTATGTTTATACTTTCTTTACTTAATTCATCCAAAAGAAGTTCTACTAAGTTTTGTTTATTTAAATACCCCGCTATATTTTGGTGCATAATAGTACACATGTTATTTGTATTACTATTCACGAAAGGGACGAAATGAGTTCTTTGATTTGTCAAAATTATTTTTTTTGTACTTACTGTCCTGGTCTTTATTTAGTTTATCACTTGAAGGCATTTTCGATATAGTCTTAAAATAGTACGGAATAGTCCCAGGTTTGTAGTTATTTTGATTATCATTTGTAACAATATTTGCCTCTGAACGAAGTTTTAATTTATTTGTTATTTTTTTAAAATAGAATGGTATAGTTCCTGGTTGATTAACATTCCTACTCACTACTCTCTGCGAAACTTTCCTATTATTAAATTTTAAAAGATATTTATCATAATAATCAGCATAGTCAATTACATAATTTATTTTTTTGCAAACATCAAAGAAGTAATCCTGACTATTTCTATACCAATACTTTAATTTTACAAATTGGATATTTTTGTAACTTTTAGAATACAATTGTAACATGTTATTAAGCTTAACTTCATTTAGGTGACGATTACGTATGATACTCAATATAATAATTGTAACATTTTTACCTAATGCAATTAATATTGCACCTAAATCAATTCCTAGTTTAGTGGGGTTATAATCATTTTCTCCTAAACATAAAATTACTTTGTCATGAGATTGTATTTCAGTATTTTGACAACATTTTATAAATTCCTCTGTTAATGCGTATGGCTTAGTGGTCGATTGTACAAGATATTTTTCGTAATTAGAGTGTTGTCTGGAATAATCTAAGCGTGACGCTAAATCAATACATTGCTGCGTTCCAAAAATCCAGATTTTTCGTCCTTTACACAATTTTGATTTAATTTTAGGTGAAGTTTCTTTATTTGGAGTTCTTGTTATTTTTTCCCTTTGCTCTGTACATTGCTTCTGATTTTGTATGTTTCTTTTCTTTTTCGGACTTTCATTAATATGGATAGCACTTGTATTTTGAAATGAAGCGCTAAGGTCATTGCAACAAGCTAATTTCTTCCGATTAGGTTTTTTTTTTGAACTCATAGGTGATAAGTGTAAATGTTTGATTCTTGCATGTTTCTTTTCTAATTCCTTTATGTGATCCTTTAACTTATAATTTTCCGAAAGCAGTGACTCTATTTCTTGGTGTGAGGTTTGAAGTTCGCCTTGTAATATCATAAGTTTTTCATTTAATTCCTGAATTTGCAGGTCACCAGCTCTTATAGATAAGTCTGGAACTGAGTGCATTGATTCATCGAGTGATAAGTTGTTATCATTAAGAGAATCGAATGATGATGTTGAAAATCTTCGTTGTTTCCTTTTAGTTACATTGATTGGCGATAAATCAAGCGCCATGTCTAATATTTTTTAACTTTATAACTTATTGGATCAGTGATAAAATATAGAAGTACGAAAAAAAAAAAATAAAGAAAGAAAAAAAATTAGAAAGAAAGAAAAGTAATATTTGTTATATCGTTGGGTTTGAACCTGCGTTAATTCTTGGTTCAAAGCACGGTATATTCATTTACGCTAGTCTGTATATAGTACAACCTTGTGAAATTGTTTATGATATTTGTCGTGAAACGTCGTTTATTTGTTATGTATTGTAATAAGAGTAAAAAGTCAATGACCTTTGGTAACAACGCACTGCACTTGTTTGTCTTGTTTAAATTATTTCAACGGACACATGGATTATTGTAAATGCCAGTTTTTAGTCCAACACACTTTTTTCACTTATATTTACCACTGTTTTTATTCTGTACATAAGTATTCTGAGATGATCTTTACATAAGTATTCTTATTATTGTTTATTTATTATACATTTTACCACTTTTTCGTTTTAAATTGTAGTGTACATATACTAGCACTTATTTTTAAGATATCACTATAAAATGTCTTGCAAACACTTCCACATCATTATTGTAGTATATAGAAACGATTTAGTCACTAGTTATGTCGATTTTCGTAAACTGTATATATTTTAAGTATTTTAATAGCGGAGACAAGAACTTGCGTTGCGCGCAGTACGGCCGTTCTACCACATGAGTCCATCAACCAAGCGAGTATTAGAACAGCGTTGAATACTCCACTAACCAAATCTTCTCCATTACTTAGCAGTTATCATTTACTTGCTGTTATTAACTAAACAAACCAAATCTTCTCCATTACTTAGCAGTTAACATTTACTTGCTGTTATTAACTAAACAAACCAAATCTTCTCGATTACTTAGCAGTTAACATTTACTTGCTGTTATTAACTAAACGAACCAAATCTTCTCCTTTACTGAGCAGTTATCATTTACTTGCTGTTATTAACTAAACGAACCAAATCTTCTCCATTACTTAGCAGTTATCATTTACTTGCTGTTATTAACTAAACGAACCAAATCTTCTCCTTTACTGAGCAGTTATCATTTACTTGCTGTTATCAACTAAACGAACCAAATCTTCTCCTTTACTTAGCAGTTATCATTTACTTGCTGTTATTAACTAAACAAACCAAATCTTCTCCTTTACTTAGCAGTTATCATCTACTTGCTGTTATTAACTAAACAAACTAAATCTTCTCCATTACTTACCAGTTATCATTTACTTGCTGTTATTAACTAAACAAATGAATCGTTTAATGTACATTTACATTTGGCTTAGTAATATTAGCTATTCCCCGCGGTTCCACCCGCGTATAATTAATAAAAATCTGCCTAGAACCTTCCTTGATAAAAGGAGTTACTGAGATTAGCCGGATCAAACAAACAAACTCTGCAGCTTTATATATTAAATAATAGATATAAAAATGTATATGTTATTGAGAAGTTATGTGGCTTGTGCCTGTAATTACACTGGCTTACTCACCCTTCAAACCGGAACACAACAATACCGTGTACTGCTGTTTTGCGGTAGAATATCTGATGAGTGGCTAAAGTATTCATTATATATTTATTAATTACACGCGAGTGAAACCGCGGGCACAGCTAGTATTACATATGTGTGCTATACATATATAAATTCTCATATAGGGTATCTGAATTGGTGTCATTGTTAATCACTAGATTACAAGCTTTAGAAATTCGAATACAGTTCATAATTTGTTTCGTTCTAAAATGGTTCCTATCACTGATGCATAAGAGTTAGTTCCCTTTAATTAAATACTCGATGGTGTCTATTTCACATACATGAATGTCTAGAATATAAATAATGGACCATTGATCAAATTTCGGTCACTTAATCTATGCAAGCGAATTCAATCTTTATGTTTTATTTTTAAATTCTAATATTTCATCATGATCTTATCAAAGTCCTTATTCATTATAACCGCGTTGCAGTTGCTTATTGATTGAGAGAAATATATCAAATCTAAGATATGGTGGAGAAAAATATAAGCGACTAATAAAATTCGTATTTTTTTTTTAATTTAAAATAAATAGGCATACTGGTGAATAAACCACCTGATTGTAATTGGTCACCACCGACTTTGACATTTCAATCTAAAAAGCTTAAAAAACGTTACTAATGTTTTCTGAAATAATTTTGTGAGATTGTCTAGACTCAAACATATGGTCCCCCAAATTCACGTCTCAAATACATTGCCTCGTGTAGTCGGGTTATGTAAGTTTCAAGTTTATGCTTGTATTCACAATATTTATATATGTGTATGTACATAGTATTTAAGTCGTTATTTCTTAGAGTTAACATACATTTTTCCGTACATGAGTATGTACATAATATAAATAAAAAAAAGTATGACTTACTAACTGACTGCCAAATTAAAGCACAGCCCAAACTTCTTGGGGTTTACGCTGTTAAGGGTTTACCCCTAAGGAAGTATTTTTGAAAATATATATTTTTTATTTTATTGTATAGGAAGGCGGACGATCATATGGGCCACCTGATGGTAAGTGGTCACCAACGTCCATAGACAATGGCATTGTAAGAAATGTTAACCATCGCTTACATCGCCAATGCGCCACCAACCTTGATAACTAAGATGTTATGTCCCTTGTGCCTGTAATTACACTGGCTCACTCACCCTTCAAACCGGAAAACAGCAATACAAAGTACTGCTGTTTTACGGTAGAATATCTGATGAGTGGGTGGTACCTACCCAGACGAGCTTGCACAAAGCTCTAACACCAAGGGTACACCCCTAAGGTATTTATTATAAAGGAGATGAAATTTTGTATAAAAAATCTTTCGTTTTTGAAGAAATAACTATGGACATTGATAATAATTAGCAAAGAGCAAAGCCGTGAAGCGCTAGTAAAGTATATATTTAATCTATTTGAAGATCTCTTTGGATACAACAATACTTGAAGCATTTGGTGCCAAAATTTCCTGAACAAAATCTCTTTTAATTAGTCTTAATGTTCCAAATATACTTTCTTAAAATTGTGTTCAAGAAGCTTAATTCAGAGCTTAGGCCTTTTCTTGGTTAATGTTTTTGTAGCCTTACAAGAGTTATAATATAATTAAAATACGTCTTTGTTTTCGTGGTTTTTATAGTAAAAGCATTTTGATCATTGAAAGTAAAATTTAAAGGTCAAAATTGCGATGCATCGTTTCCATTTGAAATGCTTTTAACGTAAAATAGACGAACAATTACGTCATGTCTTCTTAATTGATTTCGATCAGATTTGCCTTTCTCAGCGGAAACCAGCCAACAATACAAGATATAATATTGTTATTTACATTCTCGCTGATACGATTATAACAAATAAAATGCCACAAAAAAAATTTCACAAACAAAACTATAAAATCAACTAAATATTCAAACTCATGACTAACTATGGAACAATCAACATATCACATCAGTTTTATATGGTGGTGAACTTTTTTTTTATCGTATATTAAGGAGGACGAGCATGTGGGCCACCTGATGGTAAGTGGTCACCAACGCCCATAGACAATGGTATTGTAAGAGATGTTAACCATCGCTTACAACGCCAATGCGCCCGCAACCTTGGGAACTAAGATGTTATGTCCCTTGTGCCTGTAATTACACTGGCTCACTCACCCTTCAAACCGGAACACAGCAATACAAAGTACTGCTGTTTTGCGGCAGAATATCTGATGAGTGGGTGGTACCTACCCAGACGACTTCCACAAATCTCTACCACCAAGTAGAAATAATTCGAAACATTTACCGGAAAACTTAGTTATTGAAGCGTCTTTGGCTATTAAGATATATAAAATGAAAATTTAATTTATATTATCAATTAAAATTCAAAAGCGATAATTAACAGAATATTACGGAAGGTGTCGTCCGCTGTAAGCAATATTAATTGCTTCGCTTTCGCTTGATTCAAGCGTCTTGGTGATGTTGTAAATCATTTTGAATTATAGGCTTTGGGAAATCGGACTTTGTGACGTTCATTGTAAAATAGTTTCTCCTACCAAGCAGTAAGGACTAGAATCGTATGAAGGTACATTTACATAATGTAATAATAAAACTGTAATGGGTTGTAAGTAAATGAAATATGATCTGAAAATATTAAATAGTTCCATTTTAGTCTTTGTGGAGGTAAAAGAATATTATTTTAGAAAAAATATTGCTTCTTCTATAATTATGTATGTTTGTCCTCTATGTTACTCTGGTGAGATGTTCTTTGTACGGCCGAGACTGTCTCGTTGGTCTAGTGACTAGATATATGTAAGGTCGCCGACCTGGTGGTTCTGGGTTCAATTCCATATTGGGCTAATAAAATGTCACATGTTTCAGAAAATTCTCAGTAGCAGCCTCGGAAAGCACGTAAAGCCGTTGGTCCTGCGCCTGAACTCTTTTGGGTCGTGTCGGATTACAGTCCCATCGGCTTATGAGAGATAGGGAAGAGAGGGTGCACCTGTGTTTGCGCACACACTTGTGCAATATAATATCTCCTGCACAGCTAATCTCTCTCGAGATTGGCCGCCGTGGCCTAAATCGGTCTGGTGGGCTATTATTATTATAACGTCCGAGAAGGTTCCTTAACAATAATAATATTTTTTCTTCATATAACAAATACATAAGTATAAATAAAAGAAGCTATAAAATTAAATGGTAAGCTTTATTAATTAAAAAAACAAATACAATTCGTAATCTCTCGCACGAATAACAAGGGTGCTCACAAAATCCATTTAATTGAAACAATTGTTCTGATGTAAATGTAAATTTCGGCGTACGTGTATTTACAAGGAGATTAAGACACATTCATACAGAACCTTTTAAACCGCAGCGTTTTAAACAAACACAATACAGATAATACTACAATATAAAAACTATTTAACCTTATTTATATATAAGGTTTTAATTGTAAAATAGAAATTTATTATTTTTTTTTTTAATTAACTTTTTTAGATAACCTACAAATATCCAATATTGAAATATTATGTCATATTTACAGTATTTGATGTTAGAGGTGATACTACGCTAGTTACTTATAATACGATTATCTTAATTTGTAAAAGTATTTTGTAATAGATTCTTAATCGTAGTTATACATTATACAGTTTGTTCAGGAGTACAATATCATCCTGTCATATGTATAATGGCACTTATAAACATACGATGACAATACTGTGACCGGGCAGGTCAGCTGCCATTCATTCTATTAGTGTATTTCTAAATATAATTTCCTTCGGTGGTAGAGCTTTGTGCAAGCACGTCTGCGTAGATACCACTCACTCATAAGATATTCTACCGCAAAATAGCTGTACTTGCTATTGTTGTGTTCCGGTTGGAAGGATACTTTGGGAACTAAGACGTCATGTCTCTTGTGGCAGTGTAATTACAGGCACAAGAGACATAACATCTTAGTTCCCAAAGTTGGTGGCGCAAAGGCGAGTTTTTTTTTAAAGAAATATACAATGCCACTGTATATGGGCGTTGGTGACCATTTACCATTAGGTGACCCATATGGGTCCTGGTAATATATAAGCTTTGATGATTGAATTATTGCGCATTCTATTCTCTCAAATAATTTGAAGAGAGCGGATCTGATGCGAACAACGTCGACGATTTTTCGTGCTTTGTCAGCATATTGCACGGGAATGTAACGGCCAACTGATACGCGCACAGGCCGCTATTGAAAATTGATTGTAACAAAACTCAGAAACTTTTACTGTCTCGATTTATAACCATGGTTCTGCATTCTATCTTCGCCACCAAATATATAACAAGTAGGTTAGACTGAAAAGGAAAATTGTCATGATCGCCATGATACAGTTGTATTTGTTAAATAAGTAAAGTATCTTAATTTTAAAGCTTTCCACGCAAAGAAAGAATAAGCAAAAAAAAATTGAATTACAGAAATAAATAAAAAGTTTTCAACAATTCTAAAATGCTCAACGCTTAACTTAAAATGGTAATTTACTGGGTTTTTTTCTTTTTTAAAACAGATATTGATATGAAAAACTCTTCTCATCTCTTCTCATTCTCTTCTTACTCTTCTGTACTTGTCTTACTCACAATTAATTATAGCCTAACTTATAATATACGTATTAATTCTGAACTGATATGATTAAAATTAAATATATTTAACTAATGATATTTTTTATCCCTGCCTTTTTATCAACAGTGTGATACAACCTCAATCAAACAATACTTACACTCTATTTAGACAGTACTTTATAATTTAACCATTTTTATATCCCTTTATTATACAGAACCCATTGAGACAAAAATAAATAAACGAATGTTTGTATAATGAATGTATGTTTAAAGCATTTATAGGAGCAAGAATTGCAAAATATATTTAACAAGAGATTAAATGAATACAGCCTAAATTAGGTAAACCTTTTATAAATCACGTATTCCTTAAGGTCGTTTTTTGTATGATGCGTATGTAACCTCAACGACCATGCAATGATTTTATTTATGTTATGTTTAATGGCCCACAAAACAAATGAAAATCAAACAAAAAAATTCACTGTTACTTTTGATTTTGGGAAACTTTTTGACGTGACAACGTCTAATAAATCGATGAACGCTGGTTACTGCACGAAAAATTGTCCCGTTACGCTCTTTGTCCCGTTACGCCGCATCTATCTCTCTTTCACTCGATTGCAGTCATTTCATCAATGTTTTGTTATGACATTGTCATGTTAAATTATCGTCCGTAAACTGACTTTACAGACAACCATTTGTTTTTTATATTAGCTAGGATGACAAATTACTAATTCACTTGATAGTAAGTGATATTAGAGTCCAAACGCAACGCTGCTGAGATTACATACGCATTACAAACATAACTACCTCAATCAATACGAGATTTGTCAAAGTTTTAATCAATTTATTCCGTATTCATTTAATCTCTTGGTAAATATATTTGGGTAGGGCTTTGTGAAACCTGGGTACTACCCACTAATCAATATTCTACCGCTTAACGCCAATAGTATTGTGTACTGGTTTGAATAGTGAGTGATGTAACTACAGATACAAGGGACATATCTTTGTTCTCAAGCTTTGTGGCGCATTGACGATGATTATCACTTACTTACCATATGGTGACCTATTTACCCGTAAAATATCTTCCTGTTACGATATGAATAGATTCCACTGGTTTCTAAAAATTTACAGATTAAATAGAATACCTAATAGATATTTTTACTTTCTAGATGTTTACATCGTCATAATTAGTTTGTTTCGGTGCAATTGATATTAGTTATTATATTACTAATGTATATACGCTTAACGATTATTTTGCGTTTTCTTTTGTTTTATGTAAGAGGGGGCAAACGAGCAGAAGGCTCACCTGATGGAAAGTGACTACCACCCCCCATGGACATCTGCAACATCCGAGAACTTGCAGATGCGTTGCCGGCCTTTATTAATTAAGGTTTTCCTTGATTATTATTTTATTATTATTTTACTCTTTATTGCACACCAAATATACATAAAGATAAAAAAAATATATATTCTTTAAACAAAGTTGGCCAAGCAAAAGGCGGTCTTATGGCTTATAAGCCATTTCTTCCAGACAACCTTTGGGTTAGAGGAATAATGTGTATGGAAGACGGCAATATGGTGGTGCAGTAAAAACTTACATTATGAAATAATAACAAATACAACTCAATAAATATGGCAGATACATAAATACAAAAAATACTAATAAATAAAATATAAAACAGATTATAGATATTTATAAATAAATCATATATACATTCATATATCTATATAGTATATGTAATAAAAATAAATAAATAAATAAATATAATATTATTAATAAATATAATAGAAAGTATAATAGGATAATAAATAACTGTATCTCAAATGTCATCATTATTAGTGTCCAAATAGAATTTCTTCAGAGAATTTTTAAATATTTGTAGCGATTTAGATTGTCTTATGCTTAGTGGTAAGTCGTTCCAAAGTGGTATTGCCTGCACAGTGAAGGACTGCTTATAATATTTACTGCTATAGGTAGGCAGTTTTAGGAGGAGGCTTCGTGATGATCGTACACTAGACTGATCTCCAAGAAATTCGAATTTCTCCTTCAAATAACAAGGAGCGGTCGGATTAAACAACACACAGTACAGAAGAGAGAGAGTATGCAAGTTTCGGCGACGGCGTGTAGGGAGCCACTTGAGCTTTGAACGAAATTCTGAAACATGGTCATACTTTCGGAGACCGAAAATGAACCGAATAGCTAGATTTTGTAATCGCTCAAGTTTATTAAGCTGGTCCTCGGTTAGATTAAGATAGCTTGCGTCCGCGTAATCGAGAATAGATAGTAGAAGGGAGTTTGCTAACATAGTTTTGGTAGGAATTAAATTAAGGAAGTAATACTTTTTGTAGACGTCGCAAGGAGTTCAATGACGCGAATGTTTTCTTACTAATTTCAGTTAGATGTTCTGACCAGGAAAGTGTTCGGTCAAGATGTATGCCAAGGTCTTTAACTGTTGAGCAGTAAGATAAATTAGTGCCGTTGTATACAACTTGGGGAATGTTCGCCCAATCAATTCTTGCAGTCATAGCTGGGCTGCCAATAACAATGACTTGTGACTTGGTAGGATTTATTTTAAGACCATACTGATTGCTCCATTTAGAAATTGCCACTAGATCTCTGTTAATAGCAGCAATTGCGTTAGGCAGGTTCTCAGGGGTTGAGTGTTGATATATTTGAACTTGATTAACTAAAGATTCTCGGTTAAGTTTTCTGTAAAAGGACAGTCAAATAGATTCGTTATTAAATAAATAACTTCTTTAAAATAATAATCGTATAGTATTGATTTCACTTCGAATATAACAATAAATAAAAAAAAAAATCAACAAATTCAGTTTTCAAATGTAATAAAATATATAGGAATACTATTTTCCTATGTAAATCGAAAATGCAAAATTATCTTGCAATATATTCTGAATTATACATGTACATGCATGCATATATATACGCTTAAAGCGTACAATTTTTCAGATGGTATAAGCATAGCCGACAGTGTTTTCAACTTTTTCACTTTCATCAGTCAGTCCAGCCGTATAGGATGAGTGCAGTGAGATTTATACAAACTTATGTATGTACATATGTATTATTATGTACAAAAATAGTACATACTTTTTTTATTTATTATTTAAGTTATCGTTTTACGTCGCGAAAAAGAGTTTTCCTCAAGCATGTAAATAATAGCCGACAGCAGATAACTAAACGATAAAAAGTTCCCGATTCAGTTCCAACCCAATTTTGACCATTCTATATTTATTCTGATCGTATATACCGTTATTTCGAAAACTAACTTAATGTGAAAATTTGTTAGTAGAATTGGACTGGACTGGTGAAGAGGCTGAGTACCAGGTAGCTGATTAAAGAGCTTTGTTATGCAAAGCAAATAGAAAAGAAAATTGGTTAACAACAATTATTATATTAAATTTATATAATTCCTTATCTTCATTATTATATAGAAAAGATTAATAAATATTTTCTCTAATAAATAATCTTATAAAACTACCCGCATCGGTCTGGTATAAAAGAGGAAGTGGTTGTGGCGAACGATCACTATTCATCGAGATTTTGAGCTGAACTGACGTACTTTTGTTGTGTTTACCCTATATTAGAATTGTTAGTTAAAATTTTGTAAAATTAAATTAGTTTTAGGTTATTGTTAATTAATCCTTCCTTTTTTAAATGCCTCATATTTCCTTTAAGAAAAGTTGGTCTGTCTGAACTTCCACGTCATTCTATACTTAAATAAATAAATAAATAAATATCCTGGGACATTATTCACACACGGCCATCTGATCCCAAACTAAGCAGAGCTTGTACTATGGAAACCAGACAACTGATATACTACATAAACTACTTTTTTTTTTTTGTAAATACATACTTATATAGATAATTACACCCAGACTCAGGACAAACAGACATGTTCATGCACACAAATGTCTGTCCTGGGTGGGAATCGAACCCACGACCTTCGGCGTGTAAGGCAAGCGTCTTACCAACCACGCCAACCGGCTCGTCATCTTAATCTTAACCACCCATAACGATTCTATTCGAGATTTCAAAGAGCTATCTGAATTTGTACGACACGCGTCAATGAGCAAGCTTTCCGGTTTTTCAGAGCGATTTTATTTGACAAAAATTCTCAATAACTTTATAATTGTAAATTAATTATATTTTACAATATTTTTTGTTGAACTATAATTTCACGAAATGATTTTGCTTAATTTAAATTTTGTGCGTACCATAAGTGATAGACAGAATGAAAATTATTTTAATCCGTCAACACATAAACACACAAAAAAATATATACAGAGTGTAACAAAATTCGTGTCCGACCCGTGAAGTGGTTATTAGGTATCATGTGTCGGTTCTATTTATGTAAAAAAAATTAAAATATTATGCAAAAAAATTACCCATAAAAATTATTTTATTGACATTTTTTTTTCAATTGTAAATGACGAAAATTTCATGGAAAACTAAGGTCATAACCTCGTGTCCGAGCTACCCGATAGCCAAAAGTTATTGAGCGCTTACGCCCGCGCCTGTTTTGCATTGTTATTGTCGTTATTTAGTTAAATTAAGTTTTATTTGGAGAAAATTTTTGCTTAAAATTTTAAAAATGATTACATAAATAGAACCAACTCACGATATCTAACAACCACTTCACGGGTCGGACACGATTTTTTTTACATAATGTATATAAAAAAATTCAAAAATCTAAACTAAATCGCGTTCTATGTACGAGTGTGGTTAATTACAATATTTGACATTATATAGAGATCACAAAATAACTTTTTTCTCTCGTTTATTCGTCTGTTACAAATGTTATACTTTCGCTATACATAACCACAAGTGGCCACTCCTACGCTCGGACTACACAAACAGATACGATTCACTTAACACCAGCTAAAAATAATACTAAAAAATTAATGCTCATATAGATCTAGAGAATTTCCAATAAAGAAAAATAGTTCACTGATGTAATGACACTATACAATACATTTTTTTTTAAGTGAAACTTCTTTAGAATCGTTGTGATTTCAAACCGGATGCAACGGGAAAAACGACAGGTAAGAGACACAAATACAAAAATGTGTAGGATGACGCCAGCAAAGAATGAGACAGAAATATACCTACTATTTTATATTATTTCTTTTGTCGATTTACTGAAGTTTCACTTCTATCGTGTGTGAATCGCACACACACCTTTTTTTTATAATCTTACTCAAAGGCACCAACTGCGGCCCGTGGCAAATTCATTAAATGGGTCCCAGTAAAAATCACCACACTGTCATTTTTTAAATCCCTTAAATATGAGCCGCGGAGGCCCAAGTCGCGTCGGATCGGGGACTCGTGGTATTTTGCCAGCCTTGCCACCCTATAGCTACGCCACTGATTGTTCCCATTTCTTACGTCACCAATGTCTATGGTGGTGGCCCATTTGCCTGTCCGCCTAACTATAACATAATATATATTAAATATAAATATATTACAGAAATACAACCAAACAATAGAAGATACACATGATACAATGACCACGTCTGTGGAGATTACAATTTTCTATATTAAAAATTTTAATGGCATTATATTTTATACCGGTCGTAGGTGGAACAAGACAAATAGAAGGGTCCTTTAACGGATAAGGGATGGTTTCACGCGCCAAGTAATGGAGGTACAGCCGTGAGGTCGGAATGGACTTACAGTTTCAGAGTATTCTGGGACAAAAATTAGCATATGTATCAAGTTAAAGCTTTATTACCAAGAGGATTGAATTGTCAGATCCTTCCCACAAAGTGAATAGATTGAATTCATATATTATATTTATTATATAAATGTAATATTGGTACTAAGAATGATTTTTAGTATTCGAGAAGACGCGATATTCATCTGTTTTTGAACAGAACTCAAAAGAATAGTTTCAATTCGTTTGTAAATATTTTATATATATATCAAGGAATAACGACTTACTCACCTTTCAAACTGAAAAAAAATCAACACTAAGTACTGCTGTTTTGCTGAACGATGGCTAATGAGTGGGTGGTACCTACCCAGACATGCTTGTATAAAGCCATACCATTATGTGTTTCATTGGTATAGAACTTTATGAAATTTTTATTTGAAAAGTATATTCAAGTCATTCACCCAAGGCACCATGTTAAAATCCGGATAAGCACTGAATTTCTATCAGCATTCGTGTTCGGCGAAGAACAAAAACATCGTATAAAACCTACATGTGTCTGCTGAAATTCCAACACATATGATCCACCAAACCACATTGGAGCAGCATGGAATCGGCTCCAATCAGAAGAACATTTACTAACTGAATTTAAGTACTTCTCATTTAATTCCACTCAGTAAATCATTAAAGTTAATGCGAAAACAATACCCTATTCGAGATTCGACAAAACGGAAGCATTGGAAATGGATAACAGTAATTAAGCACCAAGACTTCAATTGCAACAAGAGCTCAATTGTTTCATATGTAACAATACGCTACAGTGCTCAATTGTTACAAGTGTAACAATAAACTTGTAAGCACTTGTTTTGTACACGTGGATTGGAAGTGACATTTTTGTCGAACCTTTTTGGATAAGTAGTTAATAGCTTAGCGCCTCTCATTTTTAGGATAATATTTTTGCTCATGCTTAATAAATCGACCGAGTAACGATAATTGTTAATTTGTTTTTTTTTTTTATTTACGTTTCTTTCAAGATAGGCGCTATATAGGTAAACTTAAAATGCAGATATGAACAGCCTATGAATATCCCACTGCTGGGCTAAGGCTTATTCCACTACGCTGCTCTAATGAGGGTTAGCGGAATACATATGTGACAGAATTTCAGTTTGACATATGAAGGTTTCCTCACGATGTTTTCCTTCACCGTCAAGCACGAGATGAATTATAATCACAAATTAAGCACATGAAATTCAGTGGTGCTTGCCCGGGTTTGAACCCACGATCATCGATTAAGATTCACGCGTTCTTACCACGGGGCCATCGCGGCAAACCAAATACAAAAGACCAAATCTTTAGAGCATATAAGATACACAATGAATAAATTTATTACGAGATTTAATTATTCAATTAATTGAAATATTATTATTGTGTTTAATTAACATATTCCCGTTTTTATTCCATTGAAAATTCTACGATTGAAAAACAAACAAAATCGAATAGAAAATTTCTTAAAATAACACTTTTAAAACAGTCATCGATGTCACCGCGTTATTTAAATAGCGAAAACGGAATAATGCATTATTTAACATTCATTTGCTTTGATTAGAATTCACTTCGTTTCACTGGATTTTCGAAGCACTTCTTTGATTTGGAAAGTTGTAGGGCTTTGTTGCCTGAGTGGGTACCAACTCATCAATTATTCTACCGCCAAACTGTATTACTTTGTATTGTTATGTTTTGATTAAGGTGTGAGTGAGCCAGTTTTATTAGATACAAATACACATACCACCTTAGATACCGTGATTGCCAACTTTTTGACGTGTTAAGAAGTGCTTTAATCATATAGTGGCAGATAGGAAGTGACCACTTGTATTATGTAGTTCTTTCCTTTAATTAAAACAAAAATTTGCCGCTATACTAATTATTATTATGTACAATTTTGTTAATATTCAAAATCTTAATCTTTATATATTATATTTTTAATCATAATTTTATATCTGTATTTATATCTTGCATATGTTAAACATGCGCCTGAACTCTTTTCGGTCGTGTCGGATTGCCGACCCATCGCATTATGAGAACTAGGGAAGCGAGAGTGCACCTGCGCAACCAGACGCTTGTGCATCTTCTGCGCGATTGGCTAAACTATCTTGAGATTGGCTGTCGTGTCCGAAATCGGTCTAGAGGACATTGTTATTATTATTATGTTTAATTTTGATAAAAAACTATGAAGCTATTTAAAAAATATATTTAGCAAGCTAATATTTCCATTTACCTCTCTAATTAAACTAACACAAGCTGTACTTATGTACATATTTTTTTAGTTTTTAGTTTACATCGCTAAGCACTGTAAACCATTGCCCTATAAATGCCGGCGTTATATTTGTAGTCCAAATATAACGCAAATGGCATAAGATGGCACAGCTAGTATGTTATGAACTCTTTTCACTCATAGAAAAAGATAGTCACAAAGAAAAAATAGCGAACAACATTATTGTAAATACTTGTACTCTCCAGCGATTTATGTAACTGAGTAACCTCATGATGTATTACCTTAGGACAAATCCTACTTTATATAAATTATTAATTTATAAGATAGAATTTAACCTAAAAAGAACATTTTTTTGTTCATATAACTGCCAACAGTAAACAAAGCAACTCCCAATAAATGCTATTAAGACTAGCTACGCTAACACTAATTTTTATCAGAATCTACTTGCATAATTTCAAATTACGTGTCAAAATAACACAAGATTTGTCACTTTCCTTTTATATAATAATTTACATACAGACACAACCTGATTACAAATTTAGTATATGTGTGTATGTATATACAGTTTGGCGTTGTATTTCTTTCATGCAATTCCGGCTTTAAGATTTTTTTTTAAATAAAGTGTTGATTACTATAACACAACTTAACTATGGCACCCAACTGGACATATTGAGGTAATTGTTAGTAAAAATTGAATAGCATATTATGCCAATTTAGGTAAACAACCGCAAGTACTGCGTAGTATTACAATTTTTATGGCTTTGAGATTTTTTTAAATAAACTGATGATTAGAACTGGCTTTTTAAATACACACCAACTGTAATTGTAATAATATAAATCCCGTACTTCACTGGTTGCTTGGTCACCCTAGTTTCTACCCCTAGATCGGCTAGATCGCTGAAGACAACAGTTCCTAGAAAAAATCTTCACACTATTGTTCTACTTTTGCAAATGTATTAAAAAAAATCCAGCTTCCTTTTCCTTTGTGTTATTAAATTGAAAATGAAAATTCTTTAGAAAACTGGAGACAAATGAAAAGTATGTTGGTTTTGTACGTCATTCATTGTTTTAATATTTTTACAAACATAAATAACGATTATATTTTATTATATTTCACACAACATGCAAGATGCGACTTCGTTCATGTCGACTTTTATTATTTTATTTGAAGGTAAACAGGCATATGAACCACCTAACGGTCAGTGGTCACAGACAAACACGAGTAATGAAAGAAATATTAACCATTCCTTATATCGTCAATGCGGTACCTTAATTACACTGGCTCACTACGGTCAACCCATAATACAACTATTATTAATATAACTATTGTTGTTTGGCAGTAGAATATGTGATGAATGGGCGAGCGAATCCTACCATCAGCGTCATGTAAACATGACAATGTACTGAAGGTGCAGGTTTTTCATCGTCTTTTGATAGTGAAGTTGTTGTAATTGCACACAAAGACTTCTAAATAAAAAGTATACATAAATGGACTTCGCCAATAAGAGAATCCATTTTTTGAGAGAAAAAGAAACCAATTAATTTAAGATACAATATACCAATTAATATCATGTGACTATTCAACATGTGAAACTTAGTATATAAAATTATGATTTTAGGCTTATGAGCCTACCTAATAAGTTCCCTAAGATATTAGGCTCGGTTTAGGTTGCCTCAAGCAAAATAGAGAGATATTATAAATTTGTTACTGTACAAACAAACATCCTATACCTATTTGCTGATATGTTAGCTACGCTACAAATCTGGATTTTTTCACAACTATGACACAGACAAAGGAACTTAGATTGGCTTTATGTGAATGACATTTTAACATCAGTTAGTATGTCCTATTTTATTCCCAAAGGTTATCTGGAAGTGATTGGTCTTTTAGCGATAAGACTGCCTTTGTGGATTTTCCCATAAATGTGTTTTTTTTTAAATAGTTAAAGCGTTAGTGATTGAACAGCTGCTTTATAAAGGATTTGCTTTATTACTTCAAGTATTTGCACAACGGCACAATTGCTTAATAATATTTTTTGAATTGATTTATTTTCTTTATTACTTACTTGAACTGCTACTAAACAGGCTTCAATTAGTTATAGAAAATATTGTTAATGGTAAAGCCGACTCTGTATCTGAATGTATGTCGCCTACGATTACTACAGTCACAAAAACATGATTATGCTCGTTAAGGCAAAATCCATACACAGAAAGTTTTTTACCGATAAACTTGGACCGTTTCAAGTTGCTTCGTACTCGTTGTGACCTCGTGTCACGATGCGAACCGACGATATATCCATGATGCTATTAACAATGACATGGCAAGACGGGAAGATGGTAGGTGGACTAAAGTCGTCACGGAGTGGTGGCCTAGAGAAGCGAAGAGGTCAGTGGGCAGACCACCCGCCCGATGGTCAGACGATTTAAGATAAATAGCGGGTGCACAATGGATGCGACTAGCACAGGACCAGGAGAATTGGTGCGCCGGTGAGGAGGCCTATGTCCAGCAGTGGATTAATGTGGACTGAAAATGATGATGATGAAATGATGATTGACAATTCAGACCATAAACAGGTCTGTAATTAGAAGCCTCGTGGCATTGGCAAAGACTCCGCTTTATGTGAGGATGCAGTAGACTTAAATACATTAAGTACATTCTTTTTTAGTTTCCTATTAAATTATAGGTTCAAAAAACCAAAATTAACTTTGTCATTTCAATCAGTAGTAAAAGATTAAGGCGAGCTGTTGGTTGTAGAAAAAAAGCTGTGCAACATCCGAAAATTTATGGGAAAAGATTCTTCCTTTTTGAACTATTCGAAGCTGACTGCCAACCTTCACTAGTTGGATTTGCACTTGAAGAAGAAGATGAAAGAGCAACATTAATTTAACAGCATTAGCTGCTGTTGCAAGCGACGAGTTCTGTTCTAGAAAAAAACAATAAAAAAAACAGACATACTAACATACTTATTTAAGTTTTCTTTCTATTAATTTACTGTTATGTCGGATAAACACTAAAGTTGTTCCTTTATCCAAATATTGGATTGCCATTCCATTGGAATAGAAGATTGAGAAAGATAATTCATCTCTTTGCACACAGTCTTTTGCACTTTAGTAAATTTGTTTGAAAATTAAAAAAAACTATAAATCAAAACGTTTTTATTTTTCTATCAATTATTCGACAGCGGATCCCTAAAATCTATAACGGAACTCCATTGGAATTGTAATATACACTCTATCAGCTCCCACATCCCGCTATAATAGAATTCCAAAGGCATATATCTACGCTATGACAAGATGCATTACCCACACCAAGAACCCTCTTCAGTTGAGATCCAATTTTCTATACATGTTATAAAACTGTAACAAGATGAAGTCTATACATGAAATGTTACTTGAAATACCTCTTTAAGGCATTTTTCTGAAAATCCAAAGCGAAAGATGAAATCTTTAGTCAGAGCGTGATGCGAAAAAAGTTATTAAGGAATTCAGTAAACGCCTACAAATATGATGATTAGGATGTATTGTAAATGGTTTTTTGCTGATATCTAAGCATATGTATGTATTAGCCTTTTTCAACAAGTGGAAACCTTTAGTCGGTTCCCTTGCTCCGCTCGTTGTTCGGCGGAGCTGTATTCATATTCTGCAAAACAAAAATGAAAAGAGGAGGCCTGCATAAATCGGCAGGTGACTTGTCACTTTCGTTTCATCCAGGCTTCGAGGAGGAGCGGTAGGAGCGATCCTACGGGGACGTCGTCGCTAGAGCGCATTCGGAAAGGGCTCACTTTCACTTCTCGCTTCTGCCAAAGGAAGCCGGCAAGCTGATCTACCCTCACGCCCATAACCGTCATAACCTCCAAGGGTGGAAAGATAAACTAACCAGTAGATCTACGAGGCAGTCATTCTAAACTAATAATTGTTAATAATTATGTTTTGTCACATTGCTTTTATACATGCATTAAGAAAATATATTTCTTAAAACGTATATAACTTTGGCTCTTTAATAAATAATTGCGCATAAATAAATACACTAACAGGAAGTATTATGTATATTAAGATAACCATATAATAAAAATTGCCTTAACTATACAATTTCATTTCCAAAATGTAGAACGCATTTTAGTAGTATTATAGAATAATTCGTTTATTACCCTTTGTGAGTCGACCGGGACAGCTACGTATACATTTAGCTTTTATTGGACAAACTAATGTCCCGTGTGCTCAAAACATTCTGTAACATGACGACAAAGTCTATTTTACAAGTATCGATCTGTTAGCTTAGTGCAAATGAAACGCAAACTATCCAGCCGTGTGGTTCTGGGAGAGCAGTATGTAGCCGTCTTTCCAACGGTAGATGGACCCTTAAGAACAGAGATAATGCTTTTTGAAAATCTGATTGTGTGCGGTGCCTTACGATATCTGTGCGGTGTTCACAGCCGACAACAACATTCATTGATATAATAATTATTATATAATTCTAGTTTTCGTCGTTTGGCCTGTTCTTGAACGTGTTATAAAAACCTATATCCTTATTTGGGTATCAAGTTTGCTTCATACCAAAGTTCATCCAATTCAAGTGAGAGCGTACACAGACAAACAGACCTAGTTACTTCATATAAAATGTAATATACATAGATGTAGAAAATATACATATATATGGAACGTAAAAACAAAATTAAAATTAAATGAATGGGATAAACATATAAGCTCCTCACTATATTATAGCGATGATACACACACACGCATACACAAATACACACTACTCCCTGAAACGGACACTACAGGGGCAAAAACTACAATAGAGTATGCGCAAAAATTCAAAGTTGTTTGCTGAATATAATAACTACCTCAGCTTTGTTACCGCAAAATCAATAGTTCATACAGTAGTGACATTCTTTAAAAAAAGGGCATAATCCAAGATATTTTTAAGGTGTAGTCGCGTTGTTCCAATTTATATTCCTTAATTATTTAAGGTTCGATCATAAAATAAGCCGAGACGGCCCAGGGGTAAGAACTCGAGACTCTTAACCAATGACATTGGGTTCAATTTCATGTGCTTTGATTATAATTCATCTCGTGCTTAACGGTGATAAAAAATACATCGTCATACCTACATGTGTCTAATTTCACTGAAATTCTGCCACATGTGTAGTCCACCAAACCGCATTGGAGCAGTGTGGTGGAATAAGCTCCAAACCTTCTCCTCAAAAGAGGAGAGGAGGCCTCAGAACAGCAGTGGGACATTTACGGGCTGTTAATGTACTGTTACATAAAAATGCCTTATCTTAAAAATTAAAATGTCTTCCTAAACTCCTATTGTTTTTTTTTTTAAATTATATATTAATGCGAAATACGTATAAATAGCTTTGTTCTAACGGTATTAAATAATATTGTTTTTAAATGACTTAATAAAATCTCAAAATAAGTCGAATGTCCAATTGACAAAGTCTGGGTACGACCGGTTCAAGATATGTAAATGTCAGGCAATTTGTGTCCTCGTGCCCCGGTGGTAATATTTAGAGTAGGGCTGGCAATTCATTTAAAAAAATTTAAACAGAAAAAATCTCTCATAAACTTTATGGTAACATTGTAAGCCCGTCTGAGTACTACTCAGATACATCACCAAAAGCACCTCGGACCTGCGGAAGAAACTCAGCGAGTTTTTTTTAATATCTTTACAAATATAAGCATCTGATACAAAAAGAGAATAATACGTTTTTTATTTGAAATAGCCTAGAAGCGATTACCGGTTCGGAAATAAATACCTAATCATAAATATAGCATCATTTCTTAATTATGTAGTTGTAGAACTATATTATAATCAATATTATTTTATTCATCAAGTATAGTTCAAATACCCCTTAAAGGTAAATAAGTCTTTATTTTGAAACATTTTAATGAGAAAATTCACAAAAGAAAGTAATGTTCCGAGATCTCGTTCAGTTTCATTCTGTTCTACGGCGCAGATGGGAAGAGGGTTTTTTTTCATTTTCCATTTCCCTAAATAGCATTTCCTTGTTTGGTTTTTTTATTACTTTGAACTCAAACGTTTTGTTTAACAAGAACGATCGCTGAATCGATGCTAAAAATTCATAATACCGGTGGTAGGGCTTTGTACAGCTCGTCTGGGTAGGTACCACCCACTCATCAATTATTCTAACGCAAAACAGCAGTACTTGGTACTGTTGTTTACCGATTTAAAGGGGGAATGAGCCAGTGTAAATACAGAGTGATGGGACAATACATCTTAGTTCCCAAGGTTGGTGGTGCATTGGCGATGTAAACGATGGTTAACATTTCTTACAATGCCATTGTCTATGAGCGTTGGTGATCACTTACCATCAGGTGGCCCATATGCTCGTCCGCCTATATTTTAAGAAAAAAAAAAAAAAAACAATTACTATACAAAAAGTGTTCACTTGTTACAAGATACGTATGTTACAAGATATAGACGTATATAAAATTTGTAAAAGATCTCGTCCTTGTTCATTATACATAATAAGCTTTAATTACTTAATAAACCTATTATGTTAAAGTAGACGGCCGTCAAGTAATTTTGTCGACGTCACGTCACTAAGACCGGACGACATTTGCATCCGAGATGATTGATGACGGACCAAATTATATGGACTAAGTTTGGCTGTGGGTGAATTTTGTCACATAGCCTGTGGTGCAAGATACAAACATACAGAAGTTAAAAAATTTAAAAATTAATAAAAAATTTAATTTTTGATCCGTTAATTAACATTTAAAAAAGTTTTGAAAAATTTACATCATTATATGCAGGTACGTACATATATACAAAAAGTGTACAAATATATTAAAAAGTTCCCGTTGGTTAATTATTTAACTAATTTAATTTTATAAATCACAACAACTTATATTGTATTATATTTATATAATTACTCATGTAAGTGAACTTTGTTCTTTTGAGAAATAAATAAACTATTAAACCGAAAAATTTAAACATCATTTTCAATCAAATTTATATATTACTAGCTGATACCCGCGACTTCGTCCGCGTTGCTTGATAATATTAACAAAGATTTCTTATATATGAAAGAAAAAAAAATCAAAAAGATCACAAGCAAAAATATACTTTGTTTAAACATACATCACTGAACACGCAGTGCATATACAAATCGTTGTGTCATGAAACCTTAATCACTTTTTATTAAATGAAGACATCTTTTTTTTATAAGGGCCAAGTGTCTAAGAAATGAAATTTAGAAAATTTCATTGAAATCTATCCAGTAGTTTTTCCGTGATGCGCGCACAACTGCAGACCTCTATCATTTTATTTATATAGATTGACTCAACTAAATGTGTGAATTGTGTAAGTAAGTGTCTAACTTATATAATCAATTTATCACATATTATGTTGCTATTTATAATCAAGGCTTAATTAAGTACATACTAGTACTATTTACTATTAAGTACTAGTACTTGATACAAACAGAACATTTCTCCACTACTGACTAAGAAATATACGAGAATAATAACTAAGAGTATGCATGCTCTCTCACTAGCAAACGGACTTAAGAGCACGCTGCCTTTATTTATTTATTTTACATTATAATATTTTATAAACATGAATTAATAGTTGTATACTCGATATATTGAATACATGACTTCGTAAAATTAAACTTGAACCACAGCCAGAAGTCATATCCGACAACCATCCATTTTGCATGTAATCATTCAAATGGGCCGCGGATACTCTTCAAACTCTCGTGTTGATAAGCATTATAAAGATGGTATTTGATTTTGTCACAGATAAATATTTTTGTAGAAAATTATGTTATACTAGTGTTCGCCCCTGACTTAACTTGCGTATTAGGTAAGAAGGGGAGATGTCGGTGGTAAGCTTACTTTTTTACCTTACTTCATGCCCAATTTTACCAAACTTGGTTGAGTGTGTGAAACAGACAGACGGAACTACTTTCGAACTTACAATGTTACTATAGATAGTTTTGTTTGTTTACAAATTTTAGTGACTTAATTCTGTCACTCACGGCCGAATACTGAAACGTCACTTAAATATTAAATGCAACTTAATTAATTGAGACGCCGTTAAATTCAATTTTAGCATACTAATTTAAGAGCTTCTCAATGTTAAGTAGTGTTTAACTTTGAGTGACGTTTCAGTCTTCGGCCCTAAGTCTCTAGTCACTATATGTATTTCTAAACCGTCAGACCATGAGGAATGCAAGCGACAAATCTTGAAATATATTGTGTGCTTATATACTTTCTGTTTTTGAAAATGTCAGCTAACTCTATGCAAAAAAAAATGCCTTAATCCTTAAGTATGTCACAATAAACTGATTCGGAAACACAAAATTAGCTATTTATGTCATTTGTATGTGTGCTAAGTGTAAATAAAACAAATCAATCAAAAAAACGTTCAGAAACTTAAACACAATACGGAGTAGTCACGCCATGTGAACTGCAATTTTATGAAAACAATTAGATTTAACTTAAGTAATTAAAATTTCCAAAGAATTCAATTTAAGAATCATAAATGAACCTAAGGATTAAGATCAATTTATTAACCGACTTCAAAAAAAGGAGGAGGTTATCAATTCGTCTGTATGTTTTTTATAATCTATGACTCCACGACTCATCTCAAATTGCAACAACAAATCACTTATAACAGATTAATACAAAACACAAAGCGACTTAACATCAAAATGTCAGACGAAGCTTAATTAGTATCGGTCGTTTAATACCTTTTAATTTTGCGTAATCGCTCGTAGACTGAACAAGAGTTACACGTGCTTAAAACGTACTCAGCATCGGTCGGAATCTAGATAGAGTCGAAAATTCCCGAGATAAATCCTTAATGCGGTTCTAATCGGCTTTCGATAGAAATCAACTTCAATTGAGAACTTCTAGAATTTCGAATCGAAAAACTTAGAAATGATAATTATATTTGAATCTTAACAATGGATTAGATTATCAAAAGTTTTACAAATTATATGTATCATTTATCAATTTATAAGATGTTGATGAATCATCTCTGGTAAATTTACAGAGTTCCAGATAGTTTAATGATTCGTGGATCTATAGATAAACAATTTGGCAATCAATAAAAAAGGTGTAATACTTCAATATTGAATAAAGTAATTTGAACTTCAATTTCAATTTGAATTAACTAAATTAATATTTATATGCAAGTATAAGTAAAATTCATAAGTCGTATTTTGGGAATACGGTTAATAGTACTTTAGGCTTTTTAGTAATATCTCTTTGTTCATATAGAAAAAAAACAGATGGTATAGAATGTTGGCAGTAATGCTTACAGTGTTTCCCGTCGAATTGCAATTCCGTTTCAATGAAATGCGAACGTTCTCCTGTCACTAGTTGAGGTAATAAGATGGGACGTTAAATCTTTTAGATTTTTTGCATTATTTTTCTAAAATCCAATTTTGAACTGAACTCGGCAAAAATTTAATTTGGAATATGAGACGAATAGTTTTACAGATTTTACAATTTGCAACGAACTTCGAGTTGGTTCAAATTCAGATTTTTATTTTGTAGGATTTTTTATTCAATTGATCAACTGGTCAGTTGGAAACTGTTCGAATCGTCTGAAAATACTTCTAATCAAATCGAAGTAACAAAAAGTAAGTATAATTTACAGCTTTTACTTTTTTAATTAATATATTACATATGATATTATTTTGTGATAATGTTTATCTTATATATTTTTATGAAGACTAAAAAATATATATGAAACGAACGCATTTTATCTTTTAATTATATTAGTTGAACAGTGCGTGTAGTAGATGGTTTTTCAGTAGAATATTTACATAGTTGTAGCGCGTAGCACTGCAAGCGTAAACATATGACAACATTTGTCTAGATAGCTAATTTAATTCAGCGACAAACCTGACGTTGACATTTCAAATAACAGATAAAAAAATCTTTTAAAACACTGTTCTTGTCCGCAGCGTTTATTATAAAATAAACATATGGACTTCCAGTATTTATAAAATCCATTATTTATTACACGAACTTAATGTTTACGCTTGTCACGTCAATTTTAAAGTGAATCTGCGGAGCGGATGTAATCATATTTATAGTCTATAAACTTCTCCGAAACGCGCTTTATCTTCTTGTATAAGTTTTTATTTTTATTGGCTTAGTATTTTTTTTAGTTAGGCAAACAATCTTCATTAATAATAATTAGTATAGTCAGATATTTTTTTATATATTGTCAAGTACCTAATAAATAGTAATTTAACTACCTTTTAAGATATGATTTAAATCGTTAAGTCAACCTTTGCTCATGATCTCCACAATACACGTTTGTCCTATTCTACTACTGACTTATTAAAAAGTTTGAAAAAAACGACTCCCCTAGAAATCTCAATTGCTATCACAAATTAGAAGTACTCTCTGTGATCCGGATAAGAATGGACTAATAGCATTAATATAATGAAATGATTTCCCAGTCGATACAGACAGCAAAAACATTAATTAGTAATAATTATTAAAAATATAAGTAATATAATTAATACAAATTATTTATATTAATATTAACATATAGCTACACATAGTCATGAACTAATAATAGTCCTACAGACCGATTTCAGCCTGATGGGACGGCAATCCAACACGACCGGAAAGAGTTCAGGCGCAGGACAAACGGCTTAACGTGCTTTCCGAGGCACGGGAGTGTACACAATTCTATACTTCCAGACTCCGGGCTACTACTGAGAAAATCTCAAAACATTTTATTGGCCCGACCCGGGAATTGGACCACTAGGCCAACGAGGCAGTCTGAAGTTCAGATATATGTGGGTGTCATCTTATATAGTTCAGATAAGATGACACCCACTGTAATGTTGAAGTGTAAAATAAGAAATTAGTATTCCATTTAATTTATCAAATATTCTAGTAGTATAAATTTGCATAAATAAATATGAAATTGATCTCTAAAACTGTTCAAAAGTCGATATTATTTAAACTTATAATTTATTTTAAAATAAAAACAATATTTTCAGTTCAAGTTCAATATTGAATTCAGTTTTAAGCTATAGCTTAGCGTCCCGACTTCGTTCGTAAAAACAGGATTTTATCCCTCGTGTTAAATACAAAGAGATATACATTGTACACATTTGCCAACCGATCAAATCGCCCACACACTAAAGGCTAAGGCATCATACAATGATACAACACGCTATGCGTATGCATTGGTTTAATAGCTCTTATTTTTTTTTAAATAACTGATTCGAATCTAAATATGTGATTACCATCAAAATAATAGTAAAATATTTTTTGAAATTACTTTACTTTCCACCAACACACAAACTTATTATAATTAATATTTCTATATCGATTGGTCTCTTATATTTTCATCATAAATAAATAAATAAGCCGATGTTAACGTTATATTTAAATCTATTTACTTGTTGGTAGGGCATTTTGCACTCATCCGATATTCTACCGCAAAACAGCAGAACTTTGTATTGCTGTGTTCCGGTTTGAAGGGTGAGTGAGCTAGTATAATTACAGACACAAGGGACATAACATCTAAATCCCCAAGGTTGGTAGCGCATTGGCGATGTAAGCGATGGTTAACATTTCTTACAATGCCAATGTCCATGGGCGTTGGTGACCACTTACTATCAGATGGCCCACATGCTCGTTCGCCGATTTATACCATAAAAAAGATGGGAAAAAAAATGAAATGTCAATTAATAATTTAACATTCAACCATTTAATTTATAAATGTAAAAAATATATATTTAATTTTAATTTGCTGTCTGTACATTTTTTTTCTTTATTCGTGGGTTAAAACCGTAGCTCAGTTCCTTTAGTTCCGACGATTTCAATAATTTAAGAGCCATCGTTGTGGCTCTAATTGGAGTGTTGGTTTAATATATATTCTTTTTATATTTTAAATCAAATCTATTTGAAATATTAATGAAAGACAACACTTGTGTTGCGGTATTTCAATTGTTAGTAAATTTTTATTTTTTATTTTAGTGCCAGACTACGAGGCTTAATTAAAAAGCAACCATTGGCTACTCAAGGACCAGAAGGGTACGAATAACGTATAGTAGGACTTTATGAAGATGATAGAGAAGCGAAACGAATCATTTTAAGATTACAGTTAGAGGACTTAGTTAAATCGACTATAATATTGTTTTTATGAATATAATATTACGTAGCGTACGTAGTAGTGGTACTACGTACCTTCTATACGCCAACTCAAAAATACTTTTATTAGCCTACCTTTTATATAAAAAAATAAATTTATAAATTTTTTTACGGTCTAATCTCTACATATAAATAAAATTGGAGTGTCTGTTTTTAATATTGAAATAACCGCTTTTTACTACATTCATATGAATATATATACGGTACATACACCAAAATATATTTTTTTTAAATTTTTGTCTATCTGTCTGTCTGTCTGTCGGTCTGTTTGTTCCGGCTAAACCCTGAAATGGCTGATCCGATTTTGACGGGACATTTATTGGCAGGTAGCTGATGTAATAAGGAGTAACTTAGGCTACTTGTATTTTAGAAAAAAATGATAAAAAAATAAAAATGCAAAAACCAAAAAAAAAACTAAATAAACTAAGTAAATAAATAAGAAACAACAAGGAATATTACAAAAATAATGAATGAAAAATAGGGGAATTTAGAATTTATATATCATTAAATGCATTCAGTGATGCTTGTCTGATTTTGAACCATATCTTCAGTTTAAAACGTATTCTAGCCAACGGATCATCTCTTTTCTTTTAAGCACGATACGTAAGCTTCCCGCTACACTTTCATTTCGTATTCTATCCATTACCGTCCCGCATACAACACATCACAGCTGAATGCATTCGCCTTACACCTGGCACCAACCATTTGAATCAAAATGGTTTAACTTTCTCATACGTGATAAGAGATTTGATGACAGCTATGAAATTTTACTCTTTATTTATGAACAAAATTATAATTGTTGTTGGAAAAGACTTAACACCTGTAATCTCTAAGAAACCATCCAAAAACAAAAACAATATATCAATAAATTTTATCAAAGTTAATAATATAGAAACAAAAAAAAACAGTATAGAAGGAGTGATTATCACTTGAATTAATTATAAGTAACAGCCTGTGAATGTCCCACTGCTGAGCTAAGGCCTCTTTTCCATTTTTGAGGAGAAGGTTTTAGAGCTTATTCCACCACGCTGCTCCAATGCGGATTGGTGGAATTCACATGTGGCAGAATTTTGGGTGAAATTTGACACATGCAAGTTTCCTTACGATGTTTTCCTTCACCGTCAAGCACGAGATGAATTATAAACACAAATTAAGCACTTGAAAATTCAGTGGTGCCTGCCCGGGTTTGAACCTATGATCATCGGTTAAGATTCACGCGTTGTAGCCACCGAGCCATCTCGGCTTTTTATAATTTAGACAAATTAATATAAGTGGTAGAAATTAATAGACACTTACAGTAACACAAAACTCAACCATCAAGTAAACTGAAAACTTATATCTGATAGAAATTTTCAACAGAAATAATTTCAATAAACAATAAAACAAATGTTTTCGTACAAAATAATTTATTGAAAAAAAAGACTTACAAATAAATTATCGAGCTTAGTAAATAAAGTTAAATATTATACAAAATAGTAAAATAAAAACCGTATTATGTAGATTATTACAATGCGCCATCTTTGCAAATTGTTAATTCCATGCGATTTGCTAATAGCTATACAACATTATGTATTACAAACAACTGTTGATTTATATATATTTATCATTTATTATATTATACAACACTATTCGACTTATTTATATACAGGGTTATTTGTAATGACCCAGCAACCTCGCAGGACTAGATAGCTAACACCATAAGCAACAACTTTTGTTCTACGACTTCGGACATAACTCAATACATGAAAATAAAATGATTTTTACAAGATTTTGTTGTACTGTCGTGACATTTGTAGGTCTATATTTCATTCATACACGAAGGGACGACGCGACGCGTCGATCTTTTCGTTGCGCGTAGATTTATAAACGTTCAAATGGGAAATTAAATTAATACTTATTTTTGTATGAAAATAAAATTTAACAAATTATCAAAATTCGTAGAACAAAAATTGTTGCTTATGGTGTTAGAAATCTCGTCCTGCGAGGTTGCTGGGTCATTACAAATAACCCTGTATACGATTGGAATAGACTACTACTAATATAAATTATTATTATTGAATTCTCACATATTCTATTCAACTAACGAATCTAGTCTTCAATGTGCGTTATTTTTTCTTAAATAATAATAATAGGATAGTAGTCGAGCAAATGCCATACTGCTTTTTTTATACAGCTGGATATAGGAATTCTACTAACGAATTGTCACTTTATTGCATTCGCATCGGAGCGTAATCGTTGCGTTTCTCCCTTTTTCCTATTCTTTAATTTAATTATACAGTATTGATGTACAAGTTAACAATTAAGTTGAGTTTTGATATTATGGTATATGATAACATTTAGATTCCAGTCTGAGGCCCTAGCCAAGTTGACATTCTACAATCGTAAACGCTATAGAAAACTAAGCAAATGTATGAGAATGACATCTCCCAACGATATGTCACGTGGTCATTTGCATACATTTGTTTAGTTTTCTATAGCGTTTACGATTGTAGAATGTCAACTTGGCTAGGGCCTCTGAATAGATATAAAGTGTGATAGGTGGATTGGAATTGAATCTGGAACGTATCGTTACCGTTCTAAATTAGTAGAATTGTCCCCACAGAATCCTTGAAATGTTGATATAATTATCATCATTAATAAAATACTCCTTACCCCTGCGACCTTATCAGCATTTAATAAAATCTTACTGCTGCGAAATCTTAATACAGGAATATGGTGCCATCCGAATGGTTTTCTAACTTGATGGTGGGTGGCGGTGGATCCCTTTCGAGTAAGTATCGCCTCAATTGTATCAATTCAACATTTAGTATTGAACATAAGATTGATCCTATGAGTAACCTGGAATGAAAAAATATATTAACCAGTGGTTCTCAGAGAGTTGTCTTCAAAAACTTCAAGTGTTCTACGCGAAAATTAAGTACAAATTTAAAAATTAATTCAAAATATTGTATAAACAGATCTTTTTGTACAACAATAATGATACACATCATGCATTGTTTTATATAAATATATTTATGTCTTATAAAAATCTCTCTTTAAAACAGGGAGGCAGTGTGAGACGGCTTTAAGGGGATCCAATACATCACTTATTTGTTTTTTTTTCAGTTAGGCATGACAAAAAAACGTCAATGTGAACATTGATTACTGTAAAGATTTTAATAACCAATTTGCAAACATGTAAAACATCAGGTCACGTCGCAGTGTCGTTTTCTTGGAAGACTCATAGAATATTCTACGTGTTCATTCAAATGATTTCCTCCTTTCATGTCGTAATATTTGGTAGGGGAATATAATTCACATCTCAAATTAAATTCAAGATTCACACAACCAAAGCCGATAATTTTTTTTATTTACGTTATGTTACACGCAGTACATAATCAATTTCATAAATAAAAAATGTTAACCAATCATTACCAATAATTCCAATAAAAAAATATTGGTAATTGTTGAAGAAAGAGGCGTAGATGCAACGGATAAAATTATCAAGTAATTATAAGTTTGGAAGAGAGTTAATGACAAATTCAAATTAAAATAATTAATAATAATAAAATAAACGTTCAATTAATTGTTTTTATTTATTATTTATTTTTATTTTATTACCCGACTGATCAGTTTACTTTTATAATTTTTTTTTTGTATTCTTGTTTAAATTAAATTAATTTATTGTATAATTAACTTTCAATTAATTAATGATAAAAGATTTAAAAAAAACAATAAGTCAATATATATTTTTTGTAAAAGTTTGACAAGAGGGATATTATACCTAGTACAACTTCCATTTAGAAATAAATTTTAGGTAATTGCGTTATGGTTTCAAGAGCATAGAATAATTAAAGTTAATCTACAAAAAAAAACTAAAACACTTACCAATACGAAAAACCTAGACCCTGACTAGGTTCCAGATTTCCTAAAGCTATGTAGGAGAAGGCTAGATGTTCCTTCAGACCGGACGTGGCCCAGTATATTCCAAACATCATCATCACTGTGAGACCAACTATAGCACTCGTTACATTCGTCCATACACAACCTGGAGAAAAAATACGTTACAATACAACAATACATCAATACAATTGCATTTATTTGCAGAACGTCAAACTTATTTGTATTTTATAGAAAAAGGGTTACTACTGAGGTTTTTGTCGGCTCATGAATGCTGACGTAAATATCATTAACCTTGTTGTGCCTTGCGGTTTCACCCGCGTATAATTAATAAAAATGTAATGAATAAAAATCAGCCTCCTTCCCTATAAAACTCCTTCCTCTATAAAAGATTTTTTTTAAATTCGAACCAGTAGATCCTGTAATTAGCCGGATCAAACAAACAAACTCTTCAGCTTTATATATTAGTATAGATATAGATAAACTAACCTTAAAATAAATTAACTTACCAGGTAATCCAAATATGGGTTCCGTAGGATTTTTCATAGCGTTAAGCAGCCCCAGCCCGGCTGTTACCACAGACAACACTAGCTGCAGGAACAACAGCGCGAGAGTGCTCGCGTATATACCGAATGACATTACCGGCGGATCTTGTACTAGAGAAACGATAAAAAATCGGATTTTAACGCCGTATAATAACTGATTTATGTATTTAATATGAATTCTTTCACGAATTATATGGATCCGTTATGATTTGATTATTAAATACGATTTCTTTTTTATTTAACTGTTATTAATACTCTTATATGTTGTGTTAATGCACAAACGGTCAGAGTACGACGTGTGTGAGGCGCGTAGATAAATAATTTTTTTGTTGTTTACGACTGCTTCAACCGATTCTCCGTAATACTGTGTTATCGCTGCCTTTGTATTAGTGTACAAACGCATAATGACCGCTGTTGACAATGGCTAAAGGTTCAATGTTGAGTACTAATGACTTAACAAACCATTTGAATGAGATCGACGATAACATGAACTGCATAGAAAAAACTTATGTTGAACAAATAAATATGGAAGAGGATATGGATATGATAGAAATAAATAAAAAACGTATACGCAACGAGATAGATGAATGTAATGAAGAGTGGCAGCAAGTTTCAAAACGCATTAAGAAAAAAGTCAGGACGGTCAATAATTCAGAAGAGGACTTAATACAAATTAGCATTACTAGTAAAGAAGTATTGCCGAAACAATTCGCTTTAGCCAAAATATTACGTGATAATCAAATAATGGATATTATTAAAGTTAAATACATAAATCCATACAAAATCCGATTAGCTTTTGATAAAGAATCTAGTGCAGAAAAGTTTTTAAAGTGTAAAATATTTAAAGATATGGGGTGGCGATGTCAAAAATCATGGGAGATGGGCTTATCATATGGCATTGTTAAAAATATTGATGAAGAGTTATCAGATGAAGAAATAATGAATAATTTATCTTGTGAGTTCGAAATTTTAACGGTACAGCGCTTAAACCGCCGCAAAGAGGATGGTTGGTTTCCTAGCGAAACTATCAAGATTGGATTTAAAGGACCAAATATCCCGGCGTATGTATACCTCCTGAACCTTAGAATTAAAGTAGAATCCTATGTATTCCCGGTGACTCAATGTTCTCGTTGCTGGAGGTTTGGACATACACATAAAATGTGCCCATCTAATAAAATCATTTGTCCCAAGTGCACTAAAAATCACCCGAATTGTGAAAGTAATTTTTTCATATGCAGTAATTGTAAAGGAAATCATATGCCCTTGGATAAAATATGCCCCGTTTTTAAAAAAGAAAAAAGGATTCGAGAAATAATGTCGGAGTTCAATTGTTCATATTTAAAAGCTCTAAGTATTTATGTTCCTCCTTCGCCGCTTTTACAAACTTTTCAGTCAGATAAAATTCCTTCAAAGCCTATAAATCATGTGTACGCGCCTACTTTGCCTATGTCATCAGATTATCCTAAAATGGAAAATGGCACCCAGGATGTTTCTGAGAATCCCAAACCTTTCGAAAATGATAAAAATATTAAAAAGAAGAAGAAGAAAAAGAAGAAAACTATTAAATGTGCTGAAAATGTGTATGCAGACATAGAAGTGTCATCGGATTCTGAGAATAGTTATGAAATAGAATATGAGTGTCATGAAGATAATTTACCTAACAATAATGATGAGAACCTTTTTAAAGATGAAATTAATTTACATCGGGAATTGATTGATAAACTTAAATGTATTATTTTTCAGAAAAACATAAGTATTTCATCTAAATTTAAACAAATTGTGCAAAAATTAATTGAGTGGGTTACCTTAGTAACAGTTAATTTTTTTTCAGATTTTTCTTTAGTTAAGACATTATTTAATTATATACAATGCAATGGATGATAATGTTAAAAAAATTGTCAGATTAAATATTATTCAATGGAATAGTAGAAGCCTAAGACCAAAATTAAAATTATTTGAACATTTGTTGATTCAAGAAAAGATCCATATCGCGGTGGTTAGTGAGACTTGGTTCGAACCAGATGCCTTTATAAAAGTAACCAATTATAATATTTTTAGAAATGACAGAGATAATTCTTATGGTGGAGTAGCAATTTTTACTCACAAATCAATTCAAGCTCATTCAATCGACGTAGAAGTTGACAACAATGGTATCGAAATTGTAGGGGTTAAGATATTAAATTGCCAACAAATTGAATACATTTTTTCAATATATTGCCCTAGTGATGTACAAACAACTCAACGAGATTGGGAGAATTTATTTTCGCTCGTCAACCGGAAATCATTATTGTTAGGCGATTTTAATGGCCATCACATAAGCTGGTCTTTTAAAACAGATACTAGAGGTGTTCAAATTTATGATTCGTTACTGGAAAGTAATCTTGTCCTGCTTAACAACGGTAGTCCTACTCGAATTCAATTGACCGGAAATATTTTACGCAAGTCATCGCCAGATTTAAGTTTGATCAGCTCAGATATTTCATTGGAATTTAATTGGACAGTCACGAATGAATGTCTTGGCAGTGATCATATGATTATTAAATTGAGTACTTCAGTACATTGCGAATTAAAAATATTAAAGAAACGTAATTTTAAACGCGCCGATTGGGTTGGTTATCGTAAATATGTAGAACTCCTTTTTTTAAATTTCAATTTTACAGATGATATTCAAAGGGATTATGATGTATTTATTAATCTTATAAACACAGCTGCCGATAAATATATTCCCTACATTAAATTTTGTCGAAACCCTGACACTAAATTTATTCCTAAATCATACTGGACACCTGAGCTATCAAGAGCAGTGGCCATTCGTCGCATTGCCCTAAGAAATTTACGTCGTAATCCTATACCGCGTAATTTAAACATTTTAAATGATAAAATAAAACAGACTCAAAGACTTATTAGAATAGCACAAAATGAAGCTTGGCAAAAATTTTGTTCGTCTTTGCAAGAGCTTTCTACAACTTCTGAAATGTGGGAACGCATGAAATGGCTTAAAGGTTATAAAATTCAAAGATCTCCGATTAGTGAAGCAAATGCTAATAATTTATTACGAAACTTGTGCCCAGATTTCAGTTGTCGAAATTCACCAAACTTCACATCGTACAATGAAAATTTAGAACGCAAAATTTCTTTACTTGAATTAGAAGCATGTATAAAATCTAAAGATACTGCTCCAGGACATGATGAAATTTCATTTTCAATGATCAAGCGTTTACCAATTGTAGCGAAAAACATATTACTTAACCTATATAACCGAATATTTGTGTCAAATGTTGTACCAAAGCAATGGCGGGACATATCTATCGTCCCCATTCCTAAATCTAAATCTAATTCAGGTAATGTTAAAACTTTTCGTCCAATTTCTTTAATTTCCTGTATTTGTAAAATTTTTCATTCAATTATAAATAAAAGGTTAGAGTGGTACATGGAAAAAAACAATATTTTTTCTTCAGATACAGTAGGGTTTAGAAGGGCACGGTCTACAATGGATAGTCTTAGCGTACTTGTGACTAGGATACAAACAGGCTTTTGTAAAAACTTTGTAACTGTCGGGTGTTTCATGGATATCGATAACGCATATAATAACATAGATATATATACATTGTTACATACATTAGACAAATTAGGCGTGGGTGCAATGTTTTGCCGTTACTTATGGATTTTTTTATCAGAAAGATACCTTAGGATCAGAATTAACGATTTAACTATTTCTAGAAAAACTGGTCAGGGTATAGCGCAAGGAGATCCATTATCTCCATTGCTGTTTAACATTGCAACAATTGATATATGTAAGTCAGTTAATAATGTTCATATTTCACAATACGCTGACGATTTTGTTTTGTACATAACGCGTAAAAATGTTATCGATGCAGAAAGAGAACTCCAAATAGGTGTGAATAAATTTGTTAAGGTAATTGCTAAATTAGGATTAGATATTTCATCAACGAAAAGTAAAGTTTGTGTGTTTAGAAAAGGACATAGTAGAAACTCAGTTAAGATTTTGGTAAATAATTCTCCTTTGGTTATGGTAGAACAAATAAAATACCTGGGATTATGGTTAGACAGATCTCTTAGGTGGGCTAAACAGATTAATTATTCTAGTGAAAAAATCTCTAAATTTCTTAACGTATTTAAAGTTTTAGCTGGTTATGGCTGGGGCGTTCATCCCAAACATTTGAGACGACTATATTTGTCCATTATTCGAAGTCGATTAGATTATGCTTGTTTTTTGTATAACGACAGTAGTGTCTCTCATTTGAATAAATTGGATAAAATGCAAAATAGAGCTTTAAGAATTATCGGGGGTTACATTAAGTCTACTCCGACCCACGTGATGGAATGTGATCTGTGTGTTCAACCGCTTTGTTTCCGTAGATTCTATTTAGCCGGTAAATTTCTCTTAAAATCAAAATCTTTTACAAATAGCCCAGTAATCCAAGAACTAGAGCAGTTCTCAGCTTTGGATATAATAAATTTATGGAAACGAAAACGTAAACCTTTATTACTAGAAGTCTACGATATTATTAAATGTGTTGAGGTTCATAGCACTAATTCCCTAGATTTCTTTTCTTTTCACACATGGACTAGTAATATAGATATTGCAAACATAATTAAAACAAATATAGTACATATCAATAAACCTAAAAGAACCTATACCATAAATTATTTAAATAATTATTGTAACAATTTTATTAATGAAACTTATGATGGCTTCTATAAAATCTTTACGGACGGTTCTAAAGACGGTCAACTGATAGGTGCAGGTTTTTTTGACGCGGAATCGTCAGATAGTATGGGTTTTAAAATTAATTGCAATATTTCAATAATGCATGCTGAGTTATTAGCTATCTCTGAAGCCTTATCGTATATATCATCTGTTAGCTATGATAAATTTGTTATTTTCTCAGACTCTAAAAGTTCCCTTCAACACATAGCTCGATGTACATCTAATGCTAGAAGTACTCCCGTAGCCTTTAGAATTTTAAAACAAATATGCTATTTGAGAAAACAACAATGCAAAACAATTACTTTGCAGTGGATTCCATCCCATGTGAATATAGTAGGTAATGAGATAGCGGATACACTCGCTAAAATCGGAACTTACGAAGGTGTTGAAATTTTTGTAAAACCCTGTTATTCCGAATGTCTGTATGTGATTAAAAATAAATGTTTTGACTTGTGGGCGGAATATTTTGATAAAAGGTCGAAAGATAAAGGCATCTGGTTTAGGACCATACAGTTTCAACCTCTTACTATACCTTGGATCGACACCGTTTCACTGGGTAGAAAGGACATTGTGACTGCTCTACGCCTGCGATCTGGACACATTCCATTAAATAAATTTCGCCATATGATGGGAAAATCTCCCAACCCTTATTGTTCCGTTTGTGGGATATTGGAAGACGTCTACCATATTTTAATGGAATGTGTTCGGAACGAAAATAAGCGAAGTCAATTTTTTAGCAGTATACTATTCCACATGAACGTTGGCGAGTGTAATAGCATTTTATCAGTTCCTGAGTCAAACTCTGCAAAACAATTGTATAAGATAGTTTACCAAGCTTTGATAGAACGACCATAAACTTATTACTAAGAAATGTATATACACCGTTTGTGCACTAACAGAGCGACATAGTCGCTTTAGCGACAAAGCTCTTTAAATAAAGGAGAAAAAAAAAAAAAAAAAAAAAATACTCTTATATGTTACTTTGTGCCCGCTACTGATTTTAATTGCTTGGTACGGAATATTTTTTTATAAAAAAAATTATATATCTATATTCTATATTAGTTCTAATGTTTACTCATCAGATATTCTATCGCAAAACAGCAGTACTTGGTACTGTTGTGTTCCAGTTTGAAGGGTGAGTGAGATAGTGTAATTACAGGCAGAAGGGACATAACATCTTAGTTCCCAAGGTTGGTGGCGCATTGGCGATGTAAGCGATGGTTAACATCTCTTACAATGCCATTGTCTATGGGCGTTGGTGACCACTTAAAATCAGGTGACCCACAAGCTCGTCCAACTTACTATAAAAAAAAAAAAAATCTGGCAGATTTCGAACTCGATTTCTCAACCAAGGTTCGACTCACGCGTAGGAGATATTAAATTCCATAACTGTATGCATAGGTGCTCTCTTTTCACTCTCAGAATGCTATGCAATCTGCCATGACTCGAGAGAGTTCAGAGTAACCGCTGTACATGCTTTCCGGGGTACAGTGGAAACACTACCAACTTTCGAATTTCGGAATGCTACAGAAAATGGAAAAAAACATTATCGACCCAGCTTTGAACCCAGGGCCTCGGAATCCGTAATCTTAGAGACCAACGAAACAGTTAATATATATTTTTAATTAATATAGATTATCTTACAAGGGTCTGTAGTGTTGACGGTCGTAACTGAAACACAGGCTTGGTTCGGTCTATAGCCCTGAGCTAGAGCGCGCACCTAGAAAATAAACAAACATACTTGTGAATATGAATAGTAAATTGTATATGCTAATCATTCTCCGTATCTTCAAAGATCAATTAAATAAAAATTCAAAAATATAATTTTAATTGATCTTATATAATGAATACAATAACAGAAATAAAATGATAATCCGCGGAGTTAAGTACTGAATAAATATGAATTTGTTTTTATTACTTGCCCATTATTCTCTGTCACTAGGGCTTCGATTGTTTTAATAATATTCGACCTTAAGCACTTATATCAGTGATATATGTATGCCAAGAATACCAAAGCTATTCAGAATTAAATAATGTTTTCATATGATCTTCTTGACAATATTTGGTTATAGGCCTTTGTGCAAGCGTAAGTATCGCCTACTCATCATATATTTTACCTCTATCAGGAATTTTGTATTGTTGTGTAACGGTTAAAGGGTGAATGAGCTAGCACAACGGACATAACATCTTAATTCCCAAGTTGGTGACGCGTTGGTGGTGCATTGGCGATGTAAGAATTGCCTAATAATTTTTTGAAGCCAGATTCTATTGGCAGGTGTGACCGATTCCCATATAATCTTCGGAAGACATTCATATGCTATAGATACTGGGTCAACCACTTTATACATCTAGTAGATACAGTTTTTTTTCTTTTTAGTTGAGTTTCCATCATACCAGCACTGTCGATGATAGTTTGGGTACGGAAATAATAATTACGATAGTCTTGGTATTAACCTCAATTGGCAAATATATACATTATTAATTATATTACAATTTGTGTAAGATATCAAGTGTCAAAATTTCTAAAAAAACCTTTTTCGTGCAGCTTACCCATTGTGCATAGTTTAAATAAATACTATGGCAAACGAAATATGGTAAACTTAAATGTAGATAGTTATGATGGTGTTAATTGCTGTGTAATAACAAATCGTCACCTCTTCAACCCTCGCCTCGGCTTCTGTTTTGCAGCTCACTGCACACGCGTTCATGTCGGATATGCATGTCACTGGAAATAAACAAAATTAACATTTTAATATCTTACTTGTCATACAATAAGGGGATAAAATATTATTAGGGCATTGGAACATTTGAAAATGTTTTCGAAGCTTATTCCACAACTCTACATCGCTATGGTCTGATAACGTGCACCTAGATTTATTTAGATTATAAATTAGCTGTATGTAAATGTTCCACTGCTATTAGGACACCAACACACAATCAGAATTGGTGTATACGTTGAAGATTGTCATCCGACATAACTATGCAGATATCCTCAGGATGTTTTCCTTTACTAAGGAACACGAATTAAAAACACAAATTAAGCACATCAAGGGTCAGTGCTCGATCATGTCTGAACCCGTATACTTCAGATTATGCATCATAGACATCGTCTTAGGTTTCCTTACAGTGTATTTCTTGGGCATAATGACAATAACTATGATCTCGGTTTAAATTTCATCGACCATTATTGTGTTAAAACTTACTATGGAGATTGTTGTATGATGGTGTCGCAAATATATATAGAACGAATTGACCTCCGAAGAGTCCATAGTTGACACTGCTATCCTGACTTTCGTTATCGGCATACGTAGTTGATACTATCTGAAACAAGTCGGGGTATTTTTACAATGGATTTAACTGGCTCGTTGAACTGACTTCTACTATATAAGGCTGAAGATCCTGTACGTAACAGCCTGTAAATGCCCCACTTTTGGACTAAGACCTCTCCTTTTATGGTTTGGAGCCAACTCCACTTCACGTTAATGCAGATTGATGGATACACAGTGCAGATTTTCATCCACCACAATTTCAATTCTGCATACTTGATGTCCTTACAACTACCCCATCATACGTGGGTGAAAACGAGGGATGGAAACTAGAAGAACTTTATGCTAAACTATGTATAAAACTAAATAACGATAAGAATATTGCAAACTTACGTTAATTGTATAGTTTTTTTAAGGCATATGGGCCACCTGAAGTAAATGGTCACCAACGCCCATAAACATTGGCATTGTAAGAGTTGTTAACCATCGCTTACATTGCCAATGCGTAACCAATCTTGGGAACTAAGATTTTATGTCCCTTGTATGTAATTACACTCGCTCAATCACAATTCAAACCGAAATACAACAATAGCAAATACTGCTGTTTTGCGGTAGAATATCTGATGGGTTTTTCTGATTGTTTGTTTGTTTTTGGTGGAATTTATTTCACCAAAAACTATAACGAATTTAAATAGTATCCAGAAATGATACAGCGATATCTTAATGATATCAGATAAATTTGATACAATTATACTAATTTTATAAATGCAAAATAACCTGTGTGTGTCTGTAACGCTTTTAAAGCTAAACCACTGAACCGATTTTGATGAAATTTTATCTTACCATTAATTTGTAGTCTATGCCAGTAGTGTACGCTAACTCAATACTGAATTATGTATACTACGCCTTATGTATTTTACATAGGCGTTCTTTAAAAACGGGTTATACGGTAATTTCCCAAGGGGAGCACGCACGTATATTGAGCTGAAAATTACACTTTATCTGTTGTGTGGTGTCTATAACCTTCATAATACTTTATAAAAACACAAGATGTTTAATATAATGTAGGTAGACGGACGAACGACCTGTTGATAAATGGCTACTCCCGCTATGTGACGCTCAACACTTATTTTAAGACAGAAATCATTCAACACTTTGAACTTTTTAAAATTTGTACTCAAGATCAAGCACAATGATTTATTTTTATATTATAAGTATAATCAATTTAATAACCATTATATTGCATAGATACTACTATACAATTTATAAGGATTACTGGTCTGGGAGGTAGCGTTTCATTTACAAAAGTTATAGTAAGCCGCATAATGTTGGCATAGATAGTTGATCTTATACAGCTAATAAGCAAACCGTCAGCTGCCCAAGTAGCAGTGTGTTTGGTTGTGGGAGGGTACGAAAGTATGAAAAAGAAGAAAAATAATAGTATGCCGACTGAAACTTTTTTCATGAACAGTTATTTTTTTTTTTTTTATAGCCCGGGAGGGCAAATGACTGTACTCCACCTGATGGTAAGTGGTAGTAGAGTCCAAACGCGACGACGGCTAGTGCAGTCGGGAAAAATGATCTGCACTAGCCGCCCCCGCCTTGCCGGCCCGCAAGATGCCTCTTCACGCCTCGTTTGAAGGAACCCAGGTCATAAGAGGAGGGGAAGACGTGTGCTGGTAAAGAATTCCATGTTTTGGAGGTGCGACAAAGAAAAGAGTTGCCAAATTTCTTCGTTCGCGATGGAATTGATGTCACAGTTAGGCGGTGACATCGAGAGCCAGCACGCGTAGACTTGTGAAGGAAAGGGGAAGCAGGAATTAGGGAGAATAGTTCCTCTGAGCACTCGCCGTGGTACATTCGATAGAAAGCGTTAACATCATACTGAGCTGGAATATAACCGTCAGCTGCATAGTGGATAGGGTTATGCGTCAGCTAGCAGCATGAACTTGAACTATATATGTCAACATCACCCGGCTATGTACTATGACTTTTGTATTTGCAACGCTACCTCGCGACCAAATCTTTACTCGTCATTCTATGTGTAGATTTTCAAAGCTTACATTAAAATCATTAAAAATAATGTTTTAGATATCATAGTTAATTTGTTATTGTGCAGTTTATATGCTGCTTATCGACGTGGCGTGTGTATTTTATTTGATGCAATTTAAATCTTTTATTCGTTTTTATAACATTAGAGATAAACGTCGATTGCTAATGCCTACATTTTAACAATAACACAGATTATGACGTTTTATTCTTGAGAAAGGTATCTTTAGTAAAAAAATGTGCGTTCAGGGGACCCCCGTCAGGATCGAATTTCTTTGCGATATTTTTTCGACTCTCAACGATTGATTGATGATTTCAACTCATAGTTTTAAATAATTCTTCAACCTAGTTAAAACTTAATTTTATTAGTATTGCTGTTTTTTATGTAAGTAGATATAAGACCGAAGATCAATAACAATAAAAAAAATAACAACCAAAGAACAATAAAATGTTGGGGTCTGAAAGACCGAAGAGGTTTTAGGTACAGTCTCGTGCCTCGGAAAGCACGTAAAACCTTAGTCCATCGCTTGAATTCATTCCGGTCGTGTCGTATTATTGTGCCATCGTGCCGTTGTGACATGTCATATTCTAAACAATGTTGCATTGACAGAAAACTGTCAATTTAATATTTTCTTAAGTGGTAGGTATTTAAAGTGATTCTGAATGTTTTAACTTACTGATATTTATTTTTGTTATCAAAACATCATATAAATACTATTTTATTCAATATACTAACCCAACTGTCACTAGATATCGCTACAATTATTAAAATTACACTCAGAACACTCGACACGAACGCACCGAATATGTAACCGCGACGCGTTGCCGCCATTTTGTAACGAGACTGATATTAGTGTTCGAAGCATTCGATTAATAATTATCATGATAAAAAATTATCATTGATAAAATACGGATTATCATTTGATAAAATAATTTAACTACGTCAACATTCTGAATCATTTCGTTGAAATCTTGATACAAAGCAACACACCTAACAAAATAAATAAGAATACTTAACTTATACTTTTTATTTATATATTTACTCTGCTCTTTACAATGGAACTCAACGATTCAGAGTATTCAATTCAGATAATCATTCATAAACAACTAAACAATCATACACATGTGTATTCCCACACATAACACAGGGGAAGAGACCGCTAACAATATATAAATATTTACAATATATATTCTATTATAAGAACATTATTATTATAATTTATAATACATTCTGTAGACTTAATAAATACCGCTGACAACTATACAATAACAACAACAACATTGAGGCAACTATATAGAAACTAAAAAACAATATCTTCAATAAAGTGCTTGAAATGTCCTTATTCCGATAACCGCCATACTTGGACAAAGGATAATGATCTGCTTTTGTGCTTTGAGCGTGGCAACGTAATCGGTTTACGAGCATAGTGCATACAATGGATAGATGAATATCCCACTAGCGAATAATCCTTTCGACGAATTTCTATATGAAACGTATTTGTCGAGTACAAATATGACTTATTATGTATTCATAATTAGTTTGGTTTAAATTAAAATGTAAAATTAAAAGGAATGGTTCAGGATTTATAGGATATCATGTAACTAAGCTATAGTATTTAGTTATTCTTGTTTAAAATACGTATAATCTAAACATTCATGCATAGAAATTAAATTGTAATGTCCGTCTGTTATTTTAAATTAAATGCCTCTTTTAAAGTTTTAGCGATTCACTAAAACTTAAACAAGCAATTCTATAATTTATTGTCTGTCTGTTTGTCCAGGCTAATCTTTGATACGGCTAAAAATTACCAATCGAAATAACTTGATCATCATAAGATGTATTTCAAGGTTTCGTTTAGTCTTTATTTCATCAAAATCGGTTGAAGCTATCAAAAGTTATACAAAAAGGTATTCAAAAGTTACAAATATCCATATTTGTCCTGATTGATTCATCAGCGCAGAGCCCAAACCACGAACTTGAAATTTTTAAAGATTAATAACTTTGTATGGAAGTAAGTGAGGCCTTAGCCCAGCAGTGGGGAATTCACAGGCTGTTACTGATGTTTGTATTAGCTCAAAAAACTTCATGTGCATACTTCGGGGTGCAAAATGCAAATAACGAAATCAAAAATTCACTATGTCAATATCCTCTAAGGGAGGCGGTTGCAGGAAATACGTTCTCTTTATAGAAACTCACTATAGTAGTGAGGTTAGGTAGTTTTCCTTCAAAGAATATCGTCCATGAGAATATTCATTCGAATATCAAAGTATATAGTCCCCTTTTAAGGTGTGCTGGACGCAAGTGGCGGATTTGCGTCCATATCTATTAAGAGCCGCGTCCTTCGTCAAAACATAATCCTACCGGCGTTTGATGACAGCGATGTGCCACCACTGTGGCGCGGACCTGGACACTGTCCAACATACTCTGTAGGCTAGCCCCACTGTAGTGGGAGATCCTGATCCGCGAGGTCGGACAGAACCTCTCTCTGCAAGCAATCGTATTCTTATGTGTGACCGTTATAGTCTAGACTTCTAGAGAGGGTACGGGCTTCGCGAGTCCTATTTCACACATTTACTTAAGCACAAGCGAAGCCGCGGGTAACAACTAGTAGCATATGAATAAAACTGTAAATTTGATACGTGTATTCTTGAAATGTTATAATAATAATGGTCAATATCGCATATCACTTTCTGACATATCACCAGAAAAAGGTTTCTGCGGCGAGTTTTCAGTTTGTTCTTGCAGAATGCCCCACCCCTACTGGTCATTTCTGTCATGCTACCAAATTTATCTGTATTAAGGGTTTATTCTTACTTCTGGAAATGCGGGTTGTAAAAATAAAACAACTGTTTTCATTATCTCTTTACTGCGGAAGCTTCTTTATAAATATATTTTATTTGATTCCACAAAAAATATACAAATTTTCACGTGAAAATGGTGGAAAGAAAAATATGCACCTTCATTTCTTTTGACTACGAGCCATATACCATTTACCCTTAGATTCTTTATTCCTAGTTATTTTATAATCATTATATTGAATATTATTGAATGTAATTACTTAAATTTAAAATTATAGAAAAACACCAATAAAATAATTACTTCAATGAAAATCTTATTCTTCACAAATTGCCGATTTTTTTTATACGACATATTATATTTCTATAAATTTTAAGCAGCAGTAAGATCATCTGAAGCGAAATTTGTTCTTTAATAAGAAAATAAGCTACTACGACATTGTATAATTATTTCAACTTCTGACGACATTATTTACTATATTTTTTTGGTGAATTTTATAATTAACAGATTTAAAATATATCATTATAAATCCATGCTCTGAATTCTTGTTACTCATTATACTAGTGACAATGAAAAACTATATCTATTTCTATATAATTAAAGTTCAAAATCGTTCGATACTAAAAATGTTAATCTATTTTCATAACAATACAATGAATGAGATCACTAAGAAACTAATCTTGTTGATAAATTATACCAAAACAGTTAGTATATAGATTACAGTTTGTATATAAAAAGCAACATACATATAGCTTATTTTTTTTTCTAAATGTCACCGAATGTTGTCTATTACCTCTGTGATCATGTTGGTTGACTCATTGATAAATTTCACAAATCCCGTTATAACATATTATCTTGTTTTCAAATGACATTAAAAATGTTGATAATTTAATAATTGAAAATTAAGTCCATTATTAAAATACAAAAAAGAAGAAATATAATAGTAAATTCACTAGAACAAGTGGAAACAGATAAAAAAAGAACATTTTACTTAATACTTAGTTACTTTCCATTAGAGGTTGAAATTTGATTTTGTGCAAGATCGTCTGGATAGGTACCATACTCATCAGACATTAAACAGCAAATGCGCAATATTATTTTTGTCAGGTTTGGAGGATGAGTGAGCCAGTTTCACCGCGGGTATGAGGGATATTACATCTTCGTTCGCAAGGTTGACGCATTGGTTTCCCATATATAATCATTGATATATAATTTATATTATAATCATTGACAAAAACCCCAATATGGTAAGTATGTAATGAATTAATGAAAAAAATATATTAATGTTACAAAACATCTTCATTACAACTTCATACCTTTTTATCCAATCATTCAACACCTCAAATTGTAGAAAAAAATATTTCACAACCTCTATACAAAGTTGGTAAAGCGTTTTGCATTAATTTTGAATTTATTTAAATTCTACCGCGAAGCATCAAGCTTAAAGTTAAGCTTCTTTGGACAATACCAGTAATATATCTTATACCATACTGGCAACACACAACATCAAGATTCTAGCAATTTACTACCAAAACAATATACCACCTAGGTCGACTTCACCACACACCTTTTAGAACTACTCATAAACATTTGTTGCTTTAGAAGATATAAACATATTTGTGATCCAGAATTGAATTGCGTTATATATTCATTGAATATATTTCATTATAATTCTACTTTATTAAACTGTTTGTAATTTTAACATTATGGAATTGAAAAATAAAGGTGTATACACTTTTTACATGAAGTTCTTTTTGACTTACGACGTTATACAAGCAGCCTCTTATGACATTTAAAAATATAATGTTTTTTTATAATTGTCGCACGGAATGGAAAAAGAAGGCTTCTAAGATATTCCATTATGAAGCAGTAGAATAATGAATAACATAACATTATCCTCACACTGCAGGAGAAATCCTTCGTCTCCTAAAGGAAAAAATCTTAGTAGATCCAAAAATATGTTTTGAAATTTATTTGGTTACCTTTAGATTTCAAACGTACATATTTAATGAATAGTTTTATTAGTTTTTTTTATTTTATCTTGTTAATAAGTATGAAACTAGTGTCCTAAATAGCTGAACATAACATGAACCAACTCATACACTCGCTAAAGCTATCAAAAATAAGAATATATTATATAAAGTGCAAAAAGTCGACATCTTATATTCATATTATTTATCTAAAGCATTTAATTAATCAAACTATAAAACAGCCGATGACTAAGATACTAATATTATATGACTTTAAAATACTTCCTACAGAAGCTGCCCAACTTTTAATCCCATATTGGTATCATAAATTACAGATTTAGACTCTGTGTCCCTTACATTAAAACACAATTTACAAAAATATTAAAAATCCACATACGACATTTTAATAACAGACTAAATTATCGACCTATATATGCGAACTATTAATATTTCTACAGTACTAATAACGGCGAAGGCCTCAAAGTTTACAATCATTTTGTACTACATTTATAAAATATTATTGAAAAATATTCGTTTCTATTATTTAAACCTTATTTAATCTGTGTTATGTATAATTTAGTAATCAGTATTGCTATTATCTATAATGCTACTACACCATCTGCGTTAACGCGTATTTATTGAGTTGATTGGAAAACTTAGCAGATTAAACTTTAAAAACGCTGACAGCACTTTGACCCTTGACGTTTCGGTATTTAAGCCACGCCCATAATTGTTGGGCGTGGCTTAAGTATTACATAAATCAATAAATATTTATAATTAATAATATTTTATTCAATTAAAATTAAGTCGCGAGTCTGTCAATCACGTTGCACATTTTTTAAATTTTGAATGTAGCTTTACGGAGCAAAGGAACACACGTCCACCCAGCAGCGCACCTCTGCGACTACTGTCACTTTTATAGCCTGCATGGGATTGAAAGAGAAATGACGTGACGCGATGCTTCACTAAATAAAAAAAAAATGAATTAACTGAAACAAAATAATAGAGATGTAAAGAGCCAAGAAATTAATAATGGCGATTTGTTCTTTAAAGGAAAATATATATTAAGTTTAAACAGAAATACGTATTATAAAAGATTTTTGTTATCCATACTAATATTACTATTGTTTATTTAAAAATCTTTTCATAATTACTTTTGCAGCAATTGATGCAGGAAAGCGGACCCTGGCGTTACTAGCATAAGTAAAATCTAGTTGATTCCGAATTATTTTATATAGATATTGTTTACTGACAATTAATGACGAAATAGTTAGTCTGGAGTTACGCTGAAAGCTTTGACGCGGTTTTATTATCAGCACCGTATAACGAAGATCTATTATACGCAGCTAATCCACTACTTAATATAGAAATAACTTATAACTTCACTAACTAATAAGATAGGCATTATTCCTGATGTGACAATTGTAACGTTAGCGCAGATGAAGCAGTAGCATTACACGTCATATAAATATAGAAGTAAAGAATTGTGGTCAATATTATTAATATTACATAAATACATAGCAATGAAATAGACGAACACTTATATAATAAAATGTGCAAGAAAATTTGTGAGAGAATTGGAAAAAAATGACGTATAGAATACATTAACGACCGAGTGCAACTTAATTATTTGAGACGCCGTTAATTTGAAATTTAGTCAAATAATTAAGTTGCTTGTTTAATATTTGAATGACGTTTCAGTATCCGGCCGTTAGACACAATAAGTTAAAAGTACACGTTTAACAATAAATAACTTCGAGCGTTAGATGAGTAAGTTTAAGATTTCGAGCGTCAGATGACGTCAGCGTACGAATTGTTATTACACATCATTTCACGCGAGTACCTCGGCACACACCCATTTTAATTTTATAACATATATCTTTTTCATATGTCAAATCTTGATGTATGATGTTATTATATGTTACTTGCTTCACCAATTAAAAATAATCAAGAATTAGAACCAACAATATCTTAATTCTTAAAATATTTTTCAATAACTTTTAACAAAGTTAAATCTATATCACTTTGATTGACTTCATTAACTCATTTAGTCGCCATCAAACATTCTAACAAATCGTTCAGGCATTCGTTCCCTTCACATAGCTCTTTCAATCGTTCCAATTGGTTCGCATTGAAGTTCGAATGTAACGCGACAATGCAAAGAAGTCTGCGATCCGAAAACGACATCTTCACTCTATTTACGACGAAATCTTCAAAGATACCCCAATTTTGAACATTATCCGGTGATTTATAGAAACCAGATCGGAGTATGTAAGACGATAAGGCATTTGTTGATCTTATAAACTGGTTCGAACTGGACGAAACTAGTAATGTTAGAAGGCAATATGGCAACAGTTTCGGTGATATTTTTCCAGTTAGCAAGTGACAAAGAGCTTCGAAGATCCATCCGCTTAGCACCGGTAGTTGATCTTGAGAAACTGATGTTTCGAATACCTGTAAGAAAAAAATTTATTATTATCACTCGTCTAAAGTATTAAGTTAACTGATTGCTTCAATTTTAAAATAAGAATTAGAAAACTTTTTTTACGTCAAAAAATCACTGAAATATTAGATATAGAAACTTTGGAAGAAATCTTTTTTTTTTATATAGAATAGGTAGGCGGACGAGCATATTGACCACCTGATGGTAAGTGGACGCCCTTAGACATTAACAGTGTAAGAAATGTTATGCCAATGCGCCACCAACCTTGGGAACTAATATGTTATGTCCCTTGTACACTTGCTTATTCACCCTTTAAACCGGAACATAATAATACCAGGTACTGCTGTTTTGCGGTAGAATATCTGATGGTTGGGTGGTACCCACACGTTTTGTTCCAATTCTTTATACAAATTAATAAAAGATTACAAAGATGGGTGTGATTTATATTTATCTTATCATAAATTATTATTAGTTGCAATAATATTTTTACTTTTTTATATAATCTGTATTGGATTACCTTTAATACCAATGCGGATAATTACATTATGTCGTAATTACTATTAAATCCTCACTTTGATTAATTGCCTGCATTTATTATAAAGTTATTTTGTATTAATCTATATTTAGAAAATAAATGTTTTTCCTGAATTATTATCAACACAGAGCCAAAAGTAATGAGTCTAAAAATTTTAAATTGGAACATAAGTTTGAGTATTTAGTGAATATTATTTTTTGTTGATGAATTTAGTTAATATTTATATCATTTAGCTGGAGTTACCCGAACTGGAATAAGCTCCAGAAATATAAAATAAAATTATCTTTAAAAGAGAGATGTAAGAGATATAGAGAGAAGGAAGGAGAAATCAATCGAATAATTAGTAGCGTCCTTTTTTCACCTCGAACTCGACTCACCTCGAAAACAACTTCAGCATTAAACACAGAACACTCGATCCATCTGTCTCTGTCGCTCAACATCCCCGTACATTTCCTCTCGGCCTCCTTGCAGCACTCCAAGTAATCTATCACGACTCTACTAAGAGTCGCCGCGGGCGGTAGAGTCTCCCTCAGGAAGTACTTCAGCGCTGAAGATATGATTTGTTTATTTTCCCTACGCTTGCACTGCTTCAACACTTTGTAGAGTAATGTTATTCGCTCCATCGAGTTCATTAGAATGTCTGGATCCATGTTCGAGACATGAGATTCGAGCTTTGGGCTTAAGAGCTTGCTGTCCGCTGTAATTTTGTTACATAAAATATTATTATATTTGAGGATATACGGTGAGTGGGCAGGACAGAGTGAGTCTTGAAACACTGCGCAAAAACAGTTTTTTATTCAGAAGTATTTAAATAGAAGTTGATGTGCTGCAGTGACATCTAGTGGCTAGTGGCTAGTAAAACAAAGTAAAAACTAGTATACTTAATTACTACTAAAACTTTTTCATAATTGAAATCGATTAGTATTTTTAAGCCGAGATGGCCCAGTGGTAAGAACGCGTGAATCGTGAATTAACCAATGATCGTGGGTTCAAATCCGGGTAAGCACTGCTGAATTTCATGTGCTTAATATGTGGTTATAATTAATGTCGTGCTTGACGGTGAAGGAAAACATCGTGAGGAAACCTGCATGTGTCAAATTTCATTGAAATTCTGTCACATGTGTATTCCACCAACCCGCATTGGAGAAGCGTGGTGGAATAAGCTCCAAAACCTTCTCCTCACAAAGAGGAGAAGAGGCCTTAGCCCAGCAGTGGGACATGCACAGGCTGTTGCTTTTACTTTTTACTTTTACTTTTAGTATATTTTACCCTTTTGTGTTGTTGGTTAATCTCAAACAGACATACCAACATCTATATTTTATAAAAGACTAGTTTTCTATCCTTTTCTCTACCATTGACAATATGTACGCATCTCATTCGTATTATCGCATTTTTTTAAATAGTAAGGAAAGATTAACATAAATAAATAGAAGTACCTGAAAACAGATGCACCATAACAATTTGTACGGCATGATCTTCTGAACATTTGTTCATGTTCTCTAATAACTTTTCTATTATATTATTCTTCAAGTCTTTCGGTAGCACTTGTTGACGAAGTATCGACGTGATACCCTGAAAAATTAAATTTAAAAATTGCCATAGATAAACAATTTTCAAAATAATATTAAATAAAAATGAATTTGATAATAAATGTTACGGGATAAACAATTTTTTTTTTATTGCATTCGAAGACGGACAAGCATATGGGCCACCTGATGGTAAGTGGTCACCAACGCCCATAGACATTGGCATTGTAAGAGATATTAAACATCGCTTACATCGCCAATGCGCCACCAACCTTGGGAACTAAGATCTTATGTCCCTTGTGCCTGTAATTACACTGGCTCACTCACCCTTCAAACCGGAACACAACAATAGCAAGTATTGCTGTTTTGCGGTAGAATATCTGATGAGTGGGTGGTACCTACCCAAACGAGCTTGCAACAAAGACCTACCACCAAGTAATTATACAGCTGAAGATGAAAAGACAACACAACAACACAAAATATCGTTGTTTAGAATGAATATATAAGTGAGTGGTACCTACTAAATATTTACAAGTCTTACCTTAACAACTAAATCGGCACAATAGTGTCTCGGATTAGACAGTATGAAGTCAACTGGTATATTCATGAGGTCCGGATGTCCGATTTCCACCAAAGAGAACAGAACCGCCCAATACAGACTCTTTTCATGAAGTGATATTCTGAGAAAGAATGTAAAATTTAAACGTTTAAAATTAGCATTTTGAAACTTATATATAATGTATGTTATTTATTACTTCAATTTAATTTTAAATCACTATGCAATTTATGGTATCTCCATGTCACGTTTTAAGACTAAGCTCAAAAAACTTCAAAAACATAATATAGTTTAAAATCATGTTTAAATACAGGATGTAACAAAATATGTGTCCGACTCGTGAAGTGGTTTACGTAAATAGAACCGACTCACGATACTTAATAACCACTTCACGGGTCGGACACGTATTTTGTTACATCATATATATATGTAGCTCAGTGGTTAAAACTCGCTCGTCTTAATTGATAGTTGCAGATTATAATTATTATAAAACTCGAATAACCTTTTATCTACTCGACCTGGTATTTGAGGTCAGGACCTCCGGGTCTACGGCCTTAAATCTAGCCATTACGGACCGACCAATGAGGCAGACATCATCTTATAATTTAATTTTATTAATCAACAACGTGTCACGCTCTCGCACACTGTGCGCGTGTGTGCATGCGTGCGTGCGTGCGTGTCGCGCGTGTGCTTGCCTGTCGTCGGCGGCGAGGTGCGCGCAGGCGGCGCGGCGCAGCGCGGACACGCAGTCCGGGGCGGGCGGCGCGGCGCCGAGCTGCAGCAGCCAGCCGCGCAGCGCCGCCTGCCGCAGCGCCGCGTGCCCAGCGCCCAGCGAGCGGACCAGCTTCTCGTGCACCGACGACGCCTCCTGCGCACACACGACGTCACCGGGACGATAGTAACGCACATTCACAATAACAACGTCTGAGAGGGGTATACTAGTTCATATGATCATATCGTCGAATGTATTTCTGGAAGAGAAAGTGAAACAGTAAATAGTAACCGGTCGTAAATTACTTCGTTTTAAATTATATTCAATTTATTCAATGTTGGCGTAAAATGTATACGTAAAGGACTGAAAAATTTTAGGGTTTTTTTTAAATTAAATTGTTGATGAATCGACATAAAAAGGAACGTCCTCAACAACGAGTCGAGTGGGAGTCCCAGTGAGAAGGCAGCGGTTGGCCTCCGTCACTAGCACGGTGTCGATGTCGACTAGGTGCGTGCGGGCGTACCCGTCGCTGGCGCGGGTCGCGCAGGTCGTGCAGCACGGGCAGCGCCTGCGCCAGCGCGTGCAGCGCGGCGGCGGCGGCGGCGGGCCAGTGCGCGGGCGCGTCCAGCAGCGCGCCCAGCCGCGCCCACTGCGCGCCGCCCGACAGCAGCGCCGCCGCGCCGCACAGGCTGCGCGTCAGCGACACGCGCGCCGCCACGCCCGTCGACGCCTGCCAGATACAAAAACAAATATTGCAAAAGAGAAAAGAAAATTAATTTAAATATTGAAATCACTCTCTCCCTGTCATTAGTACGCACCTAATCGTACTAGGTACACGTAAATTAGCGCCTGAGCCCGAGAAACTATACAAACGCGATACATAGGCTATATATAAAATATTATATTTTTATTAAAAGTTACTATTATTATTCCCGTTTTTAAACGATTACGGTGACAATGAAATATGAATTAATAACCTTCGGATCCAGCATATCAGTGGCGACATCCATCAACAGCTGGAGACAACTGTTCACATCTATTCCTGTGTTCTTCCTCATACGCTTAACTTCTCTGCGAACCTTATACGATACGTCATCCGTCATATCTATAAACAATTTCACGAACACTCAGTGACATATTAATTTAAAAAAATTAAGTAATAATATACGTCACATAAATAACCAAAACTATTTACACAAATCTGAATCATATCACTTATAAAATAAATGTCAAATTCACCTGCAGCGTATTTCAAATAGTCCGTACTGAATTGCCCGTAATGAAATTCACAGACGCCGTCCTTCATCAGCGGTATCCGTTCGAGGTTCACGTCTTCGAATATACAGTACGCTGATGTACCGATGAGAATGTTTCGTAGACGTTGCATTCTAATAAAGAGAAGAAAGCTAAATAAATTTTAATTCAAATCAATAAATATTTGCCACCTGATGGTAAGTGGTTACCAATTGAAGCTGTGAGAAATTTAACCATCCCTTACATCGCCAATTGAACGAAGATGTTATTCTTGTGTCTGTAGTTACACTGGCTCTCACTCATCTTTTAAACCGGAACACAACAATACTGAATATTGCTCTTTGGCGGTAGAATATCTGATGTGTGGGTTGTACCCACCCACACAAAGCCAAGTCCACCAAGTCGGTATAATATACATTACAAGTAGAACAAAGTATGAGGTGGTACCCACCCGGGCGACAGCGGCAGGTGCCGGCGCGGCACGTGCGGCACGTGCGGCGGGCGGCGGCGGGCGCGGGCGGCGCCGAGCAGCAGCTGGCCCAGCCCGCTCACGGCCCAGTGCGGCCCGTTGCCCTGCAGCGCGCCCAGCAGCGCCACCCACACCTCCTCGAACTGCTTCTTCGTGGACCAGCCCACCAGGTTCACCCTGCACGTCATCACATATACACTTTATTCTGTCTCTCATTATCATAAGTTACAGGGTCAACGAGGACAATAATAGTCATTTTATAGAAAAAACATTCGATTGTTCTTATACCATTTGTGAGATCAGCGCTGTGCATGTATTAAAAACATGGATGTAAGAATTTTAGAGCTGGTCACCTTTTTAAAAATGGAATTGACATTACTCAACCAAAAACAAATCATGTAATTTTGTGAACCACAAATATTACTCATTAAAAAAAACACGTGAAAACAATGGGTAAGTCGAAATGGTTAGGTATGTACAACAAATAAATCTTAACCAAATATCCTCAAACCGGGTGGTGCTGCCCGCAACTTACCTGAACAAAAACGCTTCCAAAATATCCATGTCCTGTAAGGGCTGCAACGGTATATCTATCTTTTCCAGGTGTTCCTTCTTCGTCCTCACCTCGACGTATGACCACGCTATAGGTGGTATGAGAGCTATATTGATCACCAACTCCAGCCTGAAAAAATATTTTTTATTAATAATTCAAAAGTTATTTACAAAGTATTTATATTAAGCAAAAGCTCATGTATCTATTACAACCAAGATGGTCGAGTGACTAAAACACGTTAATCTTTCCTGATGATTAAATAAATCGTGTTTTTAAGGGAACAAGTGCTCCGATTTACGCAATGGTGAAGGAAAACATGCCTAAAGTAACAGCCTGTGAATGTCCCACTGTTGAGTTAAGGCCTCCTCTCCTTTTTTTGATGAAAAGGTTTGGAGCTTATTCCACCACGCTGCTCCAATGCGGGTTGGTGGAATACACATGTGGCAGAATTTGAGTGAAATTTGACACATGCAGGTTTCATCACGATGTTTTTCTTTCACCGTCAAGCACGAGATTTTAAACACAAATTAAGCACTTGGAAATTCAGTGGTGCCTGCCCGGGTTTGAACCCACGATCATCGGTTAAGATTACGCGTTCTAGCCACTGGGCCATCTCGGCTTAACATGCCTATGTCGGATGAAAATCTGCCACATGTGACCTTCAGCTTTAAACCTGCTCCTCTGAAAACTTCGTGTACATCTTTACAGTATCAAAAATAATACAACCACTTTCTTTCAACCACATTTTGGTAGTGGTGACAAAATGTAGCTAGTAAAAAACTTTTACAATACAAGTGACACTTACCTTGACAAGCTTATAAGGAGACTCTCGATTGCCATTTTGTATCTCCTCCCTAATATACCTTTATTTGTTTTTGTATATAAATTTTCTTCCCAATATTCAATCAATGTTGCCAGTTTATTACCTGTGATTATTATATCGGGTTGTGGGCCGTCGTCTTGAAATTTCATATATGATTTTAGAATCAATGGTTTTTTATCCTGTATATAAAAACAAAAAGAATTAAATGTCTTGAAATTGATAAGATGAATGACTGCTATTACATATAATCTCATATTATCATTTTCAACATCATAAATAGTCCAGTTTAATAATAATCAATATATAGTTACGTAATAAATAGTGGCAACACTATGTTTTGGTAGTACTAAGTGCGATTTAATTGGTTGTCTTATCGATAATTACTGCATGATACAAACTTTTAAATCTCAGTAGTTTTACTGAGACATGTTAATACATAATCAGTTAATCACCTAACCATTTCTAATATAATATGCTTACCATATAAGTTTTTTTTTTATTATTATCATTTTATATCTCCACAGACTGTGTCCGTGCCATTTATCATATATTATTTTTGTTTTGATTCACTTATTATTTTGTTTCAATAACATTAAATGTTAAATAACATACACAAATTATTTTGCGTCTCTTTATTGACAGCTCTCGCTAACCGTATCATAATAACACGGTTAGCATATTCATAACTACTAGAGATTAAGACTATTATTTGTAATTGAAAAAAATTAGAGAAATATTACCTTAACTAAATATTTAACGATCGCATACAGACAACTGATCGCTGATTGAGTCCTATTAGAATTATTCTCGGTGTTCAACTCCGACCAAATTTCTTTAAAAGTCAACGCTTTTGAAACATTCTCCACTGTGACCAAGATAGCGTGATCCACGCTTACATAATCTGTGGACACGTTCGTCACACGGAATGAAACGTCATGGTTTATCGGAGCCTCAACTATTTTCTTATTCTTTATCAAGAATGACATATATTGTAGCGACACAACGGAAAACACAGCTATATTTCTAGATAGAGAATTTGGAATTATGTTATCAACGCATTTTTCTACTAAATCACAGTCAGTTTCGTCTATAAGAGTCAAAATCGCGTCAGCTGATTTCAAAAATCCTGTCAATACTGTATGTATAGTTATAAATTCCTGATAGAATAATTTATCTTGGAACACTTGGTGGCATCGCCTCGTATATCTGTCTATAGTTTGTTCGATGTTCAAATTAAAGTTCTCCGATTGGCTCAAGGGTCGATTTTGTTTTGGGAAAAGTTTGAGAACATCGGCCAATGACTTGTCTAACGTCATCAAGGACACTTGATACAATTTAGACAATTCTGGTATCGTAATATCAGTTTCCTCTTCCGAAATTTGCAAGTTCCCAAACTTTTCTTTGACATCGTTATCCATGATCGGTATGAAGAACTGGGATTTGGACTCTTTAGCATCACCCTTTTTGAACACTTGTAAAGTATTGACAACGGATAATTTATTGCTATCGACGGAAGACGACATTTCTTCCTTAGCTATCTCCATCTCTCTCTGTTCTCTTATTAAGTCTATTTCTGACTCTCTCAGTTCTTGCTCTGAAATTGCATCAAAGAAGTCTCTTGTGAATGTTTCACAGGCTACTTTGAAACACGAACTTAATATTTTCCTATCAAACTCTGGACACGACATTATGGCTTTTAGATCTTCTTGGGGAAGATTTGATAAGAGTAGCGCTAAATCGTTGTACTTCGGTATTTTCGGTATGTTGCAATCCGTTTGACAGCATCTATAACACAAAAACATTGTCCTTTACACTACCATCCATCGAACATGATTCAAATATGTCACAGGTTATTTATTAGTCTTATGTTGTAAGAAAATAAATGATAATATTTAAAAAAAGAAACAATCAACACTGTTAATCCCAATATAAAAAAAAACCATAATAATAAGGTCCTCCAGACCGATTTCGGCCACGGCGGCCAATCTCAAGAGAGATTAGCCAAATGCGCAGATATTATAGTGCACAAGTGTGTGCGCAAACACAGGTGCACTCTCTTTTCCTTAGCTCTCATAATCCGATGGGACGGCAATCCGACACGACCGGAAAGAGTTCAGGCGCAGGACCAAAGAATCAATTCAGCTAAACTGAATGTATATATGAACCAGAACAACGACTCACCTGCTTTTAACCTGGTTAAGTAACCAGCAGCTGTCTACGTTGCTGGTGATGATGTAATGAGGATTGATCGCCCTGTCCTGCGAGAGGTCCAACGGCGACAGATCGAACACGCTGGACGCTAATGCGTTTAATTCCACTACTAAATTTGAATAACTGAAAAATATTAATGACTAATATACTACCTTTCCTACATTAAGTAATGAATTGGTTTTAAAAAAATTTCTAAAACTTGATACATCTTTTTAATAATTAATATTTATTGATTTAATTCATTTAAGGATTATATTTGGTCGAGGTCTAAATACGTGGTTTGCTTCGTCTATTTGGAAAATATACAGGATATATAATTTCATGGAAAGAATATAATAGCAAATTCTCACCGGATATGAACCTTGTCCCTTTGCAACAATTCAAGCGCAACTTGAACATCTTCTTTCGAAAGCTGAGAGTTTATTATCTCTGGCGACATACTCTTCAGCGACTTACATCTGTCTATTGCCAGTTTTGCGAATCTGTAAGAAAATATAATCTATGGTAGATACAAAATCTTTCAAAAAGAAAAATCATTTTCCTCGAACATAAAGATTCGTTTTGATTACTGATAGTAAAATTGTCTTATTGATCTTTATTAATAATATCTTAATTTATTTTTTAATAATAATAAATTATTGAAACATGATTATTTGTCATCTTCATACATTTAAATCAACTGCCCGTTATTCATAACCATCTGATAAGTAGCACGTCAAAATGATATATTCTAAATAATGCCTCGTAGACTATACTACACGTAAGCTAAGAGTATTTTTCTTTTGCTTAGGCTGAGTGCTTCGCAATCACAACTTCATATGGATCATTACCGACGCGGACAGTTTTACAGAGTTACCAACCTAACGTCATCTAGCGTATACAGATAGTACTTATAATAATTTAGCAACTTAAGTACTAATTTAAATTATATTTAATATATTATAATTAATAATAAATAGATTAGTTTAAGTTATCACTTCTGTTGAGCGTCCCGAGACGCACACGTTTTTTGTTAAATATGAAAATGTTCTTTAAGTAACATAACTCACCGAGTAGCGATAGCTGGTTCCAGTTTGCCAATAATTCGACATATTAGGAATACCAATGCTCCCGACTGATTCTCATGACACTGGGACAATATTTTGTATATGTTCAGTGCAAATTCATCCTGAAAATGTGTTTTTCATTATTCACAGATAAAATTATGAAGCAATTAAGGAAACGATTCAAAGAGGGTAATGTTTGGTCACCCTACTGATTTGAATTATGACTGCTTATTCTCTATTTTAATGACTCGAGGTGATCATTTATAATCACATTTATTCATTTGTTGTGTTCTTCTCTTATACAATTTACTTTTATTTGATACCCTTACATCGCCAATGCGCTACCTACCTAGGGAACTAAGATGTCATGTCTCTAGTGCCCGACTCGCCTTTTATACCGGAATATAAAAATTCTGATGTACAATTTCTGCGTAAGCATTTTGTAAATGTCCCAGTATACATATAGGCCGTGCAAGTAATGAGGGTGCGGTATTACGCAAGGGCGGTACCCGCAGGCAGGGCTGGCAGCGCGCGGCGACGGCCTGCAGCAGCAGCGCGGAGGCGGCGGGCTGGCGCTGCACGCGCGACAGCAGCGCGCGCACGGCCGCCTCGCCGCCCTGCGCCGCCAGCGACACCGCGCGCGACACCAGCAGCCACGTCAGGTGCACCGCCTCCGACAGGCCGTTGTCCAGCTGGGAGACACACAACATACTTTATTTCGAGTAAACATTTATGACATTCGTGTCGTTTTCTTTTATTTTTTTAATACCGCATACTGAAGAGCAATGCCTATTTCTAAAGAATAACTAATATTCCTATTTACCCCTTCAATTTAAGTTCGTGTTAGAAGTGGAGGGGTAGGAGTAATCCGAGGGGTCATGTTCGAACTTCAAACATACTTTTTTTATTGAAATATTAACTGCTGATTATGATGTATTTGCTTAAAACATTTTTTAAGATAGAAAAGGTGAGGGCTCATGCCCCACAAGTGGCCATGAGCCCCACAAGCTTTCATCGATTCGATTTATCATATTTCATTCAAATCTAGTTTAAAATAAAAAATCAAGAAAAATATACTAACAAAGGAAAGAAAATATACTAACAAAGTATTCACAATAGGCCATGACGCAGGCCGTCTGCAACACGTCGACGCGCAGCAGCGCGCTGTCGCCGCTGTCCGCGCTGAGCGGCAAGTTGCGAGCGAAGCCGATCAGCTTGTGCCAGTACTTATGAGACAGGAAGTTCAATCTGAAATATATATTGTGTACTATTAATAAACAGCCTATAAATTTCCCACTAATGGACAAATGCATGTTTTCGAGACTCATATTTATTCCATGACGCTTTTCCAATATTGTAGGGGATGTATTACGAAGTAAAATTAAATATAACCTGATTTAAGATTGATTGTTTATTATAATCTATACTAATATTATAAAAGCTTTTGAAGGCAAACCCAATGAATCGATTTTGATAAAAATTTGCTATGAAGCAAACTCCATGGACTGGATTTAAAATCTTGACGTTGATTTGTTTATTTACCTTTACTCGCCTTGTGAATAGAATATGTTTCAGAAAGTTTTACTCGTCTGGTACCACCCAAGCATCACATATTCTACTTAAATGGTGAGTGAGCCAGGATAACTACAGTACAAAGGACATAACATCTTAGTCCCCAATATTGGTGGCGCATGGGTGATGTATGGAGTCGTTAATATTTCATACAGCGCTGATAAATGACAGTAGTGACCACATACCATCAGGTGAGATAAAAAAAAAATCGTATTGGGATATGTAGCACTTACCGTATCAACAGATGTGACCAATGCACGGTAATCAGCGGCAGTCGGTGCGAGGATCTCAAACATATCAAATTCAACGTGTCCAAAGGTATATTTTCCTCGGGACTGTATAGTCCTGTGTTCAGACCGCTTTGCTCATTGTGTAGGATCGTTTGAGCTGTTTTAGCCGTGAGAGGGAACAGACAGCCATCTGAAAATATTAAGATATTTAGTCATTGTTGGCTGGTAATAATAAAAATAATATTATTAATCGATTTATTGCAATAATTTTCTATTGAATAATAATTTCTTATATAAACTTTGATCAATAATGTACGAGATTACTGGTAATCGCTTCAAAAACAGGCCGAAAATAAGAGCACGAATTCGATTGTGGTCTTAAATCAAATTATGATGATTTGTATGTTTTTGATCGTGAAGCGTTATCTAGCAGTATTGTTGATCGGAGATCTTGAATTATCAAGTGTAGGAGTTAAGTTAATGACAACCTCACTTGTGGATAGCAATATCTATCTTCTATCTTATTAACATAAATTTAATTACAAAATGTATGACTAATTAGTAAATTAAGATAAAGTAGAACACCATTCCAACTGTTATGATAATAATTATGAAATAAATATTGGATATCGCTATCTAAGTAATTTTGAAGTCTTTGCCTAGAAAAGGTTTATACACAAGATACATTATATATGAGCAAATTATTTTTTGGACTGCTATAAATATTTATAATATTATCAACATGCTTATTAGTATGAGCATACTAATAAGCATTTGCTTAGCATTCAATGAAGGTTTAGTGATTTATATATATATGTATTTTAAATGATTAATTGAATTCATCTCTTTTGGCCGAATACTGAAACGTCTTTCAAATATGAAGGGGGCTTAAATATTTGAAACATCTTCGAATTTCAAATTTCGCATACTAAATTTTGAAAAATAATGACATTCCAAGCAATTCCGAGTCCTAATCATATTTGAATGACGTTTCAGTATTCGGCCGTTTGAGATTCTAATTTAATAGAGTATAAATATAACTTTAGGAAGAAATGGATATATACCAAAAACTTTAAAGATATATTTAGATATTCTATTGCAAAACAGCAGTACTTTGTATTGTTGTGTTCCGGTTTGAAGGGTGAGTGAGCCAGTGTGAATACAGGCATAGAGGACATAACATCTTAGTTCCAAAGGTTGGTGTTGCATTGGCGATGTAAGCGATGGTTAACATTTCTTACAATGCCAATATGTATGTGCGTTGGTGACCACTTACCATCAGGTTGGCCCGCCTGTCGTCCGCCTACATATGCTATAAAAAAATAATTAAAGAAAGATATATTAAATAATGATTTTTTATCGCGTTACTCACTCGTCAAATGAAGCATATGTTTAGCCTGTATAATGATATTGACACACACGGAGTACAACAATCGATTTTGATCTTTATCGTCATCGTCATCAAGGTTGATATTCGCTTGAAAATCTTCCATTTCAATTATCGCATATGTCAACGTTTTAAAAAGAAATCGTACTAGAATCACATCCGGGGACAGGTTCGCGCAGTTCTCATTGACATTTTGAACGTTTAACGGATCGACGTTTGGTTTAACGTTGAAAAATATCGATTGAGGCGAAATGCAAGTCGATTTTAAATAATTAATCGATAACAATATCTCGCTTTCCGGTATCAGGACGAGGACTTTACGTAACAATACCATTATTATTGTTAAATAGCGAAGCTTTAGTTTCCTCGGTGTTGTCTCCTGAAAAAAATAATAATTTAAATGACATAACTAACATAATCTTTGTATCCTTACCATTTTTATAAATATGAAAGTGAGTTCGTTTGTTTGTATGTTACGCTTTCAAGTCTTAACTACTCAACCAATTAGTATGAATAATTACGTGCAAAGGGTCCTTTCCTCCCTACTTACAAGCGGGAGAACCCAAAGGAGGAAAATAATATTTCTATACTTACATATTTATTTATATTTTTGACATACAAAATAGAAATAATTAGTGATTAGAAATAAGAATATAGGTGGCGCATTAGCAGTGTAAGGAATGGTTAATACATTACCAATGTTTATAAGTGGTGACCACTTACCATCAAGTAAAAATATATCAATAATGCGAACAGTTATTAGACTTACTTGATCTAGCGGCGCTTTGAATAGTATCTTCAAGATTATCTCAACACGAGTCTGTTCCAGCAGCACGTCTCTATACAATGACTGAAGTAGAGTTTCCAATGACTCCACCGCGTGGATAGAGTCGCACTCAACACTTCTCTCGCTGAGCAGGTTGAGCAACGTATCGCTCGCCAACTCGGACCAGCGGTAGTAGCTCTCTGGATGCTCTTGCGATAGCGACAGCACACACGACACTAGATTCAATACCTGGTATGGAAAACATAATAATAATTAAAATTGACATTCATTTGAAAACCATTCTATACTGATAATACGAAAGTAAGCAAGCACCACTGAATTTCATTTGCTTAATTTGTGATTATAATTCATCTCGTGCTTGACGGTGAAGGAAAACTACGTGAGAAAACCTGCATGTGTCAAATTTCACTGAAATTCTGTCACATGTGTATTCCACCAATCCACATTGAAGCAGCGTGGTGGAATAAGCTGACGAACCTGTGAATGCCTTTGAATGTTCCACAGCTGGGCTAAGGTCTCTTCTTCTCTTTTGAAGAACCCAGCTGTGGGAAATTCATAGGCTGTCACTGTCACTATGTTCTGAAAGCAATTCTATCTATCTGTTAAGTTTTCACTGATAAACCATTGAAACAATTTTGTAAGTTGAATTATAAATAATTATATATTAAAGAATTTGATGGCAGAACTTTAAGAGTCCTTCTAGTTAGGTAGCACTCATTCATCAGATAAACAATAAATAAATAAACCTTTAAATAGCAATACTTAGTTATGTTGTATTCCGGTTTGAAGGGTGAGTGAACCAGTTTATTTACAAAGACAAAAGACGTAACATCTAAGCAATAGTAAATGCTATGACATACCTTAGGCTGGTGCATAGTTTTCTGCAGCATATAAAACAAAACTTCCCTCGTTGCCTGCGCCTCCTGTTGCTGAGCCCTCCCCAACGTGGTACCACCTTCACAGATAAAACATCAACGCCATAGATTATATCATCACATAATATGATATCTGCATTTAATGTACTAATTTTGATATATGCACACACATAGATATTAAGTGATGGTCGCGAATACAAATCCAAGTATGTACAACTTGATATACTAATTTACTACATTTTTTCTTATAACTTATTTACTCGCATTTTGAGAAGTGTTTCTTTTTTTTATGTTACAGACGGACAAATGGGCCACCTGATGTTAAGTGGTCACCGCTGCCGTAGACATTGGCGATGTTAGACGCAGGACTATTAACTATTCCAACCACCAACCTTGGGAACGAAGATGTTATGTCCCTTGTCAAAAGCAGTTTATTTGAGCAATGTGTGTACACACTGCTCAAATAAAAACTTTAATACTATTTTCCACAGATATATCAGCCACATAAAATAAGAACTGCGTAATGAGATAAATTCAAGACCATTCTTCTTTAAATTATAGCTATCTCCTAATACATTATGTAAATAGTCCAGCTTCTAATACTGCAGAGTTAAATATGCTGAACTCACCCCCCATGTTACTGAACACTCGGACGGCGACAGGTTCCAAGCCAGCGATACACTCGTCTTGAGCTCCGGACGCCATCAGACCGTCGCATAGTTGTATCAACTGTAATAATAACACTATATCATTATTAACTATATCTGTTTCAGTTGCGTTGTGTGTGGAGGAATTAGAATCAGAAACGCAATTATCATTAGAAATAAATGTATGCCTTGTTTGAGTTTAAGTTGTAAGGTAAATTAAAACTCACCTTTGGTATTTCAATTATTTGTTTCGAGTGATGTTTCGACGAAGAGAGTTGAACCAAAAACAATAGAATACTGTTGACGAGCTCACAACAGTTACTGAAATAAAGAATTAAGACGATAATGCTTGAAAATCTTCACTAATTTTGAGTTGCAATAATATTCTTTGGAAATGGAGACGATTTACCAAGGGAGGGAGGGTGAGCCAGTGTAACTACGGGCACAAGAAACATAACATCTTCGTTTCCAAGGTGGGTGGCGCATTGGCGTTATTATAATTGGTTAATATTTCTTACATTGCCAATACCTATGTGCGGTGTGGCTACCACTTAGCATCAGGTGGCCCGTACGAACGCCTTCCTATACGGTATACATATTTAAAAAAAAACATACGGTATTTCGTGTTGTTCGACAAGGTCGAGTTGCTTCATTAGGAATCCAATGAAGACTTGGTCGCTGTCCAGCATGCAGTAGTTGACTCGCAAGGCGAGCAGCTGGCACAGCAGGCGGAGCACCGCGCACTGCAGCGGGATGTCGTTCTGCATTGTGTAACTCTATGAAACAAATCGACGGAATATATAAACTACTAGCTGTGCCCCGCGGTTTCACCCGCGTATAATTAATAACAATACAATTAATAAAAATAAGCCTAGAGCCTTCCTCGATAAAAGGACTATACAACACAAAAATAATTTTAAATTCGAACCAGTAGTTCCTGAGATGAGGCGGATCAAACCAACCAACTCTTCAGCTCTATATATTAGTATAGATACTAATATTATAAATGCGTAATTAACTCTGTCTGAAGCAGGATTGAATCCCAAGGCAGGACATAGGCTATTTTTCTACCAAACAGCTGCCAAATCCCCTATAACGAGGACCGGAAGTCGAAAATTTGTACAAACAGTTTTATTGCCACCAATCAAGATGGCTTTTCATAAGTCAACAGTGTTTCATTTTTCTCTCTGAGCATCTGGCCGCGCAGCGCGGAAATGCGGCCTATGTGGTGGGCAGCTTTGCGTCAAGTGAGGATCGGGAGGGAATATTTTAAAATTTGTATATTATTTTAATGTGATGTTTTTTTTCTATTAAAATTGTATTATTTATGCTTAAATATACAGCAAATAATGTTATTCGTTTGACTATCAATAAGTAAATGTAATGCTTCAATGTTGGATTAAACATTTTGAATTTGAAAAACGAAACTCACCTTTAATGACTGGATGACAACAGGCTCGAACAGCCGAATGTACCTTTCTAGCTCCTTCTTATTAGTACTCCACTTCCTATCTGTACGGTTCTTTGAAAAATTCTCCATCATTATCAGGAGGTGTCTCTCGTCTATCATCCTCGGATTCTTTGTGTCCAGCGAAAGTTTCTGGCTGGAACTCGAGCTGATACTACTCTTATCATCCTCGATCAACTTCAAGGAATTCACCAGCATCACATCTTGGAAGAAGTTCGGGCTTTCATCGGTGAAATTCTTAGTCGCGATACTCATGAAATCTGAGTACTGATTTATCATGTTCGTACCGAACAGACACTTTAACAGCTGAGTCACACAGTAGACGGTCTGGTCTGGGCAGAGCGGCATTAAAACTTTGAGGTAGTATAAGATCTCTTCCGTGACTGGACCGAACTCCCTCTCAGTTGACAGTTCGAGCTGTATTGCTAAGCAGTTGAGAGTCGTTGATAGAAATTCGTGAAATATACTGCTCTTTGGTTCTAGATTTATCTGAAAATTAATATTATATATATAACACAATATATACGTTATACATACATACAATACTTATATCATCTATCCGACATCCAATCATGAGAGAGACAGCAAATTGAACGTCTAAGACCTCACTAAAACCAATAGCACCGGCTACCCCGATACTGATATTTCAATCAATGCGTTTCAGTTATATCAACAAAAATGTTCAATTATTTTCTATATATATATACTAATTAATTCTTACTAATATTATAACGGCGAAAGTGTACATTTGTTTGTTACTCTTTCACATCTTTTCGGTCAATCGATAGTGACATTTTGCATACACGTCATCAAGGGTACATAAAAGAACATAGCTACCTAACAAAAACCTCACCTCTCACGAGGATGATGAACAATGATATTGGTAAAAGATTATTTATAATAAATAAAAATTATAGTTATCCTTAATTATTAATGACTAATGTTACATGATTTTAATTTTACATGATTTTTTTTCATGATTACCTTAATTTCTGAATTTTATTGATTATTATTATATAAAGAGCAACTGACTGTATTAATGATTATTTTAATGAGCATGCCGTGTATATTACGTTTAAGAATGTAATCTAGCATAATATTGTATAAGTTTGTAATTTTATCTAAATGAAAACATACCTTATGATTAGAGTACGTAGCCCTCAAATTCTCGTACAGCTTCATGTAGAAGGGTTCGTTGAAGAAATGTCCAGCGAAGTTCGCTTTCAGGCTCGCAGGCGTGAGCGGTTTTTTTCTAAGAGATCCTTTATCGTCTGACTCTGACGATATACTACTCTTTCGTGGGATTGATTCTAAAAGAACAAGTACCAAAAATCTTTATGTATAATACAATAAAAAAAGTTTTGTCTAACTAATATTCTCTGCATTATTATCATTTTCTTATCTCGCTTGAAAAGTCATTTATGCGTTTCCTCCATATGGTGCGGGGAGGGGTATGTGGGACTTGCCTAGAACGTCCAGTGCACCGGATTACCTACTAAAAACCAACGGTACCCCTGTACGGTAATGAATATATAGATAGATATATGTAAGAAAACACATTATTTTTAAAATTCTAAGCACAAATTTTACTCCGAATAAAATTTAATTTAACTAAATAACGACAATTACATTGCAACACAGGCGCGGGCGTCAGCGCTCGATAGGTCCCACCTATCGGGTAGCTCGGACACGAGGTCATGACCTCAGTTGTCCATGAAATTTTCGTCATTTACAATTGAAAATGACAATTCATATTTTTATGGGTAATTTTTTGCATAATATTTTAAAAATGTTTACATAAATAGAACCGACTCACGATACCAAATAACCACTTCACGGGTCGGATACCTATTTTGTTACAACCTGTTTAAAAAAAAATCGCTAAATTTAAAAAATACCAATGCTATATTTTTAGGTTGAGCAGTAAAAAAAATACTGACCTTGAGTTTTCCTTCTAACCGGGCTCCCGGGTAAGGCGATTCCACTTTTATTCAAATGTACATTAGGATTAACTTCCTCTATCAAATGAACGAGCACGTTCAACATTTTCAATGTAACCTGAAGGAACTTCTCGGCTAAATTAGCGACTTTCTGATTTTCTAAATGTTGCCATTTCTCCTTCGTCTCTTGTGTATCGCGTTCGAATATATCTCTATTAGTGGTCCTGTTACGCATTATATTGTGGATTTCAACTGAAATTATAATTGATTACATATAAAACCATTTTAAGATATATAAATTTATATCTTAATATGCCATATAGGTACGATAAAGACTATAATAATTGCCTGGGACATTCACACAAACCCATCTGATTCCAAACTAAGCAGACTATGTCTCGTACTATGGAAACCAGACAACTGATATACTTACATGTATACTACTTTTCTTTTGTGAATACATACTTATAGAGATAATTGCACCCCGGACTCAGAACAAACAGACATGTTTTAGTATTTACCTTTTTCATCTATTTATTGGCCTTTTTTATTTTTTAATACATTAACAATTATTAATATAAAGATCTGTTGAGAACAAAACAAATGCACCACGAAAGCTAATTAAGAACATTATGCATATCCTGGTTGCATTCGTGGAATATTCCAGAAAGAAAAATCATAGCAACATACCTGGGTAGACCAAACGACATATATCGAGCAGCATCGTCCTCACATTGACGCTACCATTGCAATAGTCCAGGCTATCAAGACAGTAGCCCAATATGCCCTGACCTGAATATGCCTCCGTGTTCTTCCAGGGCGACCAGCTACGGCATATCAATTTCAATGTCTCGAGTAATCCTTGCTAAAGGTATAAACAGTGAACAATGGCATCAATCATTTCAATTGTCAAATTTCTTATTCCAAATGAAATTCTAATGTAAAGAAAAACATAGACCGAAAATTTCCCTATCTTCTAATATATGCCATAAACTCCATATCTTATTGCTTAATAAGAAAATATTTTACGAAAAATTCATAAGCTGACCCAAGATGATTTTCAAGGAAACATTTCTTTCTAAAATTATAATTTACAATAATTTAAATTATTTATTGGCATAGAATTACCTATGACCCACGAAACTACTGTCAACAATAACACAGCCATATCAATAATAAACAGATTACATGAACAGTATCTTTCCACTTGGATAGGCAAACGTGCCACCTGATGGTAAGTGGTAACTAACAGTCGATGATATTGGCACTGCAAGATATATTACCACTCTTAATTAATTCGCCACGCCACCAACCTTGTTAAAAGAGTTACATCCCTTGGGTCGGCAGTATTATTGGTTTATTCACTCACAATCCTCATCAACACTCACAAAAGTACAAAGTATTTCTTTGTTTTTAAGTTTGGCCGTAGAATATCAAAGTGGGTTTAACCTGATTTATTATATTTTTACTTTAATTTTGTGTAATGTAAAATGTAATTATCCAATTTTAAAAGAAGTCAATTGTCTATTTATTAAGTAATTGATTCCATTGTATAAACATTGTGATTAGTAGTTGTTGTATTAATGTAAAAGTCTAAGTATAAAATCTTTACATATATTGAAGTGTCTATGTGATTAATGTTATTTTATCTGTGGTCTATTAGTAACAAAGTAAAGATCTTAAACTAACGTACTTACTGAATAGCTCTTACAATTCGACGCCATCAATCTCCAGACAATATCGCCGACGATCGTCATTAAGCTGTCATTATTTTCTAGAATTTTCCCGACTTTCAACTGTTCCGGTAGATCATTGTAGAAATATATATCCCTGACCAAGTCCAAAGCTAGTCTGTGCGTGTCGAATGTGAATATTTTGCTGTTTTCTTTAGACATTTGAGCCATCATCGTGATGGGTGTGGATCGTCTTGATGGATAAATTTTTGGTACAATGCTGGAAGTTTAAGATATGTTATTATTCATTAATTTATTTATTAACATTTTTTTTTGGTATTTATTAAGATTGTGTACAATCGGCCATGTTGTTTGTAACGTCTGCGGCCGATGTTGTATTAAAACCAAAACAATCATTTCTTCAATGACTCAATTCTTCCAAACTATTACCGGTTCGAATAAGAAAACGTCAGAGCTTGTATCGAAAGAAACTCCGCGGGAGTTTTTGTCAGATTCATTAATTGTTAACTATTTTTAAATTCAATAATAAATACAAGAGGCGAAAGTTTAATCCCCAATGTGTGCTATCATTCATGAAGTCTTATTGTATAACAACCACACAAGCATTCCTTTACAATTTCATTGGCTGACTCAGTGCATTTGATTAACAGTAGTAATTTGTTTGTTACTTGTAACACATTTTCTCAGAAAATCATTAAAATTTTAATCATTAAAAATAATTGTCTTACTTAAAACTATTCTAAATAAACACACACACACACACAAATCATCTCTTCTTCAAATATAGATTTAAAAAAAAAAAATACCCCACCTCGCTATCGCCTGTGCCGCTGCAGTTCGAACCTTCTGATCTTGATCAGCAAGCAAATGAAGTAAGGCGTCCATAACTAGTTTACTTCTAGATAAATAATCCGGATGCAATGTGAAAAGTCTGAAATGTAATTAATAATGTTAAATGGCCTTGAGGTAGGCCTCTCCATTGTATTAATGGCGGGGAGTCAACAAAATTGGTCAGTATCGACACAGGAAAGGAAAATGCACATCAAAGTATTTATTCCATTTATAATTAGGTTAAAAAAAAATATTTGAGTACCGAGGTACTCACGAGAATTTATGTGTAAACGTGTGACCTCATGTACCGACCTCACGCACACGATAACAAATGCTGACGTCATCTGACGCTAAAAGTCTCAGTTAAGATGATAATAACAATAATAAACTTTATTGTAATAGTTTTTGTACATCCATTCATAGGTACCCTAAACTAGGAAGGCCCGTGTCTTATAGGCCAGTGCCATCCCAAACAGTGATTACTTTACAATACATTACTATGTAGACTTATAATACATGTAGACTTTAAAAAAGAAGTTAATATCTTATAAGTTAATGAGTAAATATCTTATAAAAGAATTAAAAAGTTTTAGGATGTACACTCATCAAAAAACTAAAACTATTTCGTGACACAAAATTCCAACTTACTTTTGATAAGGAAACGCTTCATAAAACTTAGCTAGATTGACTCGACACAGCCAGTAGCCGTTGTATTGCACGCTGATGAGGGAGTTCAATGCATCGATCAGCAGGCACCAGTGAACGCTCTGGCTCAGAGCCGCTGACAGGCTAATCAGTGACGAGAGTGCGTGGTTCACTGTTGAGTGAATCTCGTCTGATAGTCCCTAATAAAATTTACAAAAAGCTAAGTAGTAAAACTAAAGTTGATGTTTTTTATGTATGTATGGTTCTTTACATGTAGATATACCATCAATTAAATCGTCATTTCATCATCTTATCATCTGTCATCTTAATGTTATTGAAATGTTACTTATTACCATACCATACCTGCCAACCATAAATGTTATTTATTATTATATAATAAGTGATTTAATGAAAAGATATTGAAGTAAATTTTGGTCGTAATCTTTCAATATAGATATATATTTAAAAAAAAAAAAACTTACTTTTAGAACAATATCCATCAACTTTTCCACACTAATAAATTCACTGACTTCCTTGCATAGCAGACTATAAGCTCTCCACCTATTGTAATCGCCGTGGGCCAGGTCCAGAGCAGCTACCAAGTAGTTCCCGATGCAGACCCTCACTAAGCCCCTTATTTGGGGATCATTATGACTTTCCAGTAGCAAAAACAAATCGGACATATGCTGGTATTCGAAATCAGTTTTATCGTTATCATTATCGATATCCGGTACATCCCTACTATCGACTTCTTCCATTCGTTTCAATTCTTTTTTCTCTCGTCTCTCTTTTAACTCTATTGTATCTAAATTCGTCGTCGATTCGCCGAAATGGTCAAATTTCATGTCTAAGTCTATGCTTGAAGACAATACGTCCGCACTGCTGGACATCGGGTATCCTGTGGATATATGATCTATACTACCCGTCATATTTGAGTTGGTGGTGAAATTACTGTTCGTCATATTGGGATTAGTACTGTCTGCACTCAAACCACTAGCAACTAAGTCTTTAGCGAAGATTTTACTATCGAGGATATTACTCTGGACATCCTTGGAGCTCTTCAGTTCGCTGTCCGTTGACTTCTCAAGGGATTTGTCTTTTTTGAATATGATCTGGGAAGGGCTCTCTGTGCTGCAGTTCAATAGTTCCTGACTCAACGATTCCGTTATGGAATCCTGGTAACAGACATTTCTTTCGATTATAAATTCATTTATGTGATCCGGATTCAAATCTGTACCTTCTGAAGATCCTAGAACAAAAATAATTAAATATAAATAAAAAATAACTAATAACAGTTGTCAACCATCTTCAATATATATATTGTTATCAAACATTCGTTACTATCGCTAGGTTATATAGTATAGATTTTTTGACTTTCAGACTCCGCAAAAAAAAAAAGACTTTCCTAGGAGAATGATATTCGTTTCACAAAATAGTCTTATTGGAAGAGTGGACAATAATTAATTTAGTTGACAAATGTTTATTGCAAAGTACTAAATAATGTTAACTTATAATTTGCTCGGCTTTGGTGGACAAAGAAGGAATACATAGACAGACTGACTATGTGCACATAGTCATTCCGTTGTAACAATACATACCAGAGTAGTTCTGAAATTTGATATCAGCATCCTTATCCACATACATTGCGATAGCTTGCGGATATACTTGCACTATCGCGGTGAGGCAGGATAGTGCTGAAGACTTCACCGACACACGGACTAATCTGAAATCAAAACCATTATGTGTACTATATATTATAACAGATTATTATTAAAATTGAGTACATGTTTCTTTTGGACTAAAGACGCCTTCTGATAAGTTTTGGATTTTCCAATTCTAAAAAAAAAAACAAAAAAATGAACAATAGAACTATGACCTTGCTAATAAACGTTATTTAGGAGGGTGATTTGTTAAACAATGCTTTGTCTTCTTCTTTCGAATGTCAAATTGATAACGACAGAAAGAGATAAGAAATTGTTTAACTAAACAGTCGCTTTATGTGTTAGGCCGGTAATAAAACTTATAAAGATGACTTATGATTACTATTATATCGTAATATAATATATATTAAGAATAATCTTAAAACTTAAGTTATGGCTGCAAATGTCGAGTCTAATAAATAATATAAATAATAATATTAATATAGAGAGATCTCTCTATATTAGAATACAATGGAGAATCTTCTCTTTCTAATATTAAAGAATTCCTATCGACATCTTATTGTATAAAAGTCTTATATATCTAAGATAACCTTTTAGATAAGCTTGGTGGTAGAGCTAAATGCAAGCTCGTCTGGGTAGGTACCACCCACTCATCAGTTATTCTACCGCAAAACCGCAGTACTTGGTATTGTTGTGTTCCGGTTTGGAGGGTGAGTGAGCCAAAGTAATTACAGGTACAAGGGACATAACATCTTAGTTCCCAAGGTTGGTGGTGCATTGGTGATATGTGTTGGTTAACAAGTCTTACAATGCCAATGTCTATGGGCGTTGGTGACCACTTACCATCAGGTGGCCCACGTGCTCGTCCGCCAACCTATACAATAAAAAAAAGCTTACCTATCAGATATAATTCCTCCTTTATTCCCAGTGAGCAGAAACTTAGACGTGAGAAGTCTCGCGCAATATTTAAGTCGTACCTCGTCGTCCGTCGATGACCCAATATTTATCTGAAATAAAAACACGATTTTAAACAATGTTTACAGGTAAGGCTTTAAGTTCTGAAATCCATAATCGGCTCTACGTAAAATATAGTCGTCTCATTGATATGATACGAGCTGTAGACAATTGCTGCGTTTCATAAATGCCATAGACTAAACTAGATATTACAGATGTATAAAATTAGTTCACAGTACATTCACTTATTTATATGCGTTACTATATCAACATTAGGATTAAAATGGCTTGGTAGTTTGGTAGGATCTGAGTGTAAAGAAATTAAATCATGTACAACTAAGTGTACGTGCTTTTGATTGTGTTAGAAAATGTATTTGACTGTATTTAACTGTATCAGAAAAGTTTCACACAAACGTTACATAAACGTTGCTGACGAATTTAACCTTGGATTTTACTTGCACTCAACAAAGATACACTACAGTAAGTAAGTATATTTGACGAGCCCGTTGGCGTGATTGGTAAGACACTTGCTTTTAACGCCGCAGGTCGTGGGTTCGATTCCCACCCAGGGCAGACATTTGTGTGCATGAACATGTCTGTTTGTCCTGAGTCTGGGTGTAATTATCTATATAAGTATGTATTTACGAAAGAAAAAGTAGTATATGTAATATATCAGTTGTCTGGTTTCCATAGTACAAGCTCTGCTTAGTTTGGGATCAGATGGCCGTGTGTGAATAATGTCCCAAGATATTATTATTATTATATGTAGTAAAAATAGATTTAAATTGACAATAATAATATGATTCAATTTAATATAAGGTCACTTTACTTGGAGATAGAGCTTTGTGCAAGCTCGTCTGGGCAGGTACCACCCACTCATCAGATATTCTGCCGCAAAACAGCAGTACTTGGTATTGCTGTGTTCCGGTTTGAAGGGTGAGTGAGCAGTGTAATTACAGGCACAAGGGACATAACATCTTAGTTCCCAAGGTTGGTGGCGCATTGGCGATGTGAGCGATGGTTAACATTTCTTATAATGCCATTGTCATTGGTGACCACTTACCATCAGGTGACCCATGTGCTCGTCCGCCTTCCTATACAAAAAAAATTTAAAGTAAGTATGATACATTAAAATTACATACCTTTATACCACCATCACGGGTGATGATAACATCATCATCAGTCCCATCATCCTCGTAATCTTGCAACTTCTCTGACAACTCCTTGGATAGCTGTTCTGCGTCCGGCATTTGGATATCAGACTCGCTTTCTGGTGAATCCGGAGTCTATTAAATTATTATTTACTATTAATATAAACATCATAGTGAGAAATATTTTCTTGTATTAAACTCCTCTTCTTTTCTTCTTTTCTTGTATTCCAAGTGATATTTAAAATGATACCATTTATTAGTTTAACTAAAAACTAAGTAGCTACTTGCCGCTAAATTTCTTGTTTAGATTGAAAGACGACATCAGAAAGAAGAGAATAGAACACAACTATTTGGATTCATAATCGCCTAATATATCAAAGAACATAAAAAAATCCGAATTGCGAACCTCTTCCATCTTTAATCAATTAAAAATTATGTTCCATATTAAAATATAATAAGCATTAATTTTCAGTGCTAGATCTTTCGGTAGTAGAAGTACAGTTGGTGGATTCGACCCACTTATCCTTTATTCTACCGAAATATAAAGTGTGTTTGATTTTAAATATATGAGTTATAGTATTATTATTGGCATAATAATATAGAATCTATCGTCAGCGGCACATAAACAGAGCCTGTGTCTATGGATGAATTGTCACTACTTTTTTTGTAAGAGGGAAAACGAGCAGGAGGCTCACCTGATGGAAATTGACTACCATCGCCCATGGACATCTGCAACATCCGAGGACCTGCAGGTGCGTTGACTTATAACAATATAAAGGTAAAAAAAATGTAAGCAGACCTGTATGGCGAGGTCGTCGGTGCTGGCGCTGGGGCGGTGCAGCTGCAGCACGCTGCCCAGCCGCAGCGCGCCGCTGAAGCTCAGCTCCGTGTCGCGGCACTCCAGCGGCGCCGCCGAGCGCGCCGAGCGGGCGCTGCTGTAGCCTGCGGGGGAGAGGGGGGGGTCTTTAATGTCAACATCGACAGATAACAAATTATATTTAGAAATTCTGATAACTTTGTCGACTGGGACTTAAACTCACGACGAATCTTCTACCATATAAGAGATCAAAGAGTCAATAAATTAGGTATAAAGCATATTACATCAATAACATACAATAGACAATAGATGATAGTTACACAAATTAAAACAGGCAAATAGTATATACTAACTAATATTCCTTCTGTGCCCTTTCTCGGTCTGTCTATTATCAAGACACACCGGTCTGGGATGTTTTTCCAACAGGGCCCGTCTGTATTCATCCTTGGCCTGCGACAGCAACACGGAGAGACACTCTACGACCGTGTTCTGTATATTGTGTTCAGTAGTCGACTGCTCGATGTAGTAGATACAGAGCTGATAGAGCTGAAAAAATAAAGTCGTGTGATTGCTAGGTGGGTGTAATTTTGTTACAACACATAACATGAGAAAACGATAAAAACATTCACAATGTTTCATAAACAACATAAAATATGAACAACATATATTTCAAGGCTGTGTATAGTTTTTCAAAAAAAATTTAAATTCTGTTCTATTTTCAAAAATCTTCCATGTATCGGATTAATGTAAAGCCTCACTGAGCCCTGTGTAAAAATATTCTCCAAATATTCTCAAAACAAGGGAATACATATGTCTACCGATGGGATATTTATAGCCTTTTACTTTATACTCAACATTCTCATGATCGACATGGAATCATTACACATTCCAAATTTTGAAATTAATTTTTAAAAATCCTATTGACCCCTACTTTGCAAGAATTATATAAAGTTTAAAAGAATTCTTTTTTTTGCAATCGTGTGCACAGAATAAAAAAATGAAAGTGTATGAATAAATTATATAAATTAGTACATAGAGATTAAAAAAAAATAGACAAAAATACCTCCAAAAAGTCCTGTACACTAAACAGATCGTTTTCTCGAAACTTCGTTATATCGTTTATCTGAAATATAGCTTTGATGACACAAAACCATCCGATAACCACTGAGTCATCTTGCGCCAACGGCCACAGCGTTTCTGTTAAGCAAATTTGAACCTTATCACATATCAAATAGAGTATATTTACAATGCTTACAATTAATTTTTCTGAAATCAAACTTGTTTTTGAGTCTTCGTAAATCATGTTTAAGGTTAATATACTCAGTGCTTCGATCAATAATGATCTAGATTACCAGTAAGCGCATGAAAACAGCCCGAAGAGCACATATACGCTGGTGGTCTTATTTCAAATTAGTATGGTCCAATGGCGGCGAGCCTCGGTCGAAATTTTTTATTGCTTTTTTTGGGACTGTAAATTCGATTTTAAAACATTGCGTTTAAGGTCGAATTTACAGCACTGTAATTTTATTTTAAATAGAATTACTTAAACACAATTGGCGACAGTTTTAAGATCACTTTTGTATGGGATTTTGTATCTAGCGCATTATTGTTTGAAGACTTAGTGCCCTTCATTGTTATTTCCATTTAACTAAGGGAACTAAGATATTTTGTCTCTTGTGCGTGTAAATACACTGGCTCAGTTGTCCTTAAAGCCGGAACGCAATCATATGTATTACTGTTTTAACGGCAGAATACTTGCTACATTAACAGGTTTGCGCAAAGACCTACCACCAAGTATATATGTTTAGGTCTTTAAACAGTGCTAACAATATGTTGCCATCTGAATAAAATAAGAAACTTACCAAAGGTCCTAGACAGGATATTAGTGAGTAAAGGTTCTCTGTGCGAGCACAAGTGTGCGACACAATTTGCGATACCACGACGAACCGCTGGCTCCGAGCTCTCCACGTGCGTCAACAGGGCCTTTGACAATTCTGCAAAGAATTACAACTTTTTAATTTTTAATTAAAATATTACTGTCTCTTTCTTTCCCGTAACATAAGGCGGTGGCAGTAACGTTGCATTAGGCGGTGAGTTAAATGTAAATTAGACCTTGTTATCACAAACAGAAAAACTGTTCCATCATTAATACCTCATTATAGATATAAAAATAATGACAAAAATGAATCTCTTAATGTTTTCTTAAATATATAAATAGGTTTGCTAATTAAATGCAATGTTAATGAAACTATGAACATTATAGTTAAATGTAAGTTAATTATGAAATTTATTCATGTGTGTTTGTGTGTTTTTTTAAAGATAACAAATAGGTACTGTTGAATAATAATTAGTGAGCCAGTGTAATTACAGGCACAGGGGACATAACATCTTAGTTCCCAAGGTTGGTGGTGCAAAGGCGATTTTAGCGATGGTTAACATCTCTTGCAATGCCAATGTCTATGGGAGTTGGTGACCACTTACCATCAGGTGGCCCATAATTGTTAGCCAAATTTTAGTCAAAAAAGATTAACAATAACAAAATAAACCTGATATTTCTTCATCTGTAGTATATTCAGCCAAACCATTCAGTATCCGAGGTAAATTATTCTCTAATGCCTCTACAATGAGTTGTATTTCGGTCGTCTGCCTCACAATTTGGGTGAGTTTAGGAAACAGTGTCTGAGCTTGTGAACGAATCTTGCCAACGCCCGGTCGGAGCCAGCATTCGCCGAGACATATTCGTGACAGGGCTGCTCTTATCCATCTAGAAAAAAAATCATCAATATCAAGTGTGATAATAATCTATTTGCAGTATGTGTATGATTTTTATTTATAACTACAAAGTCACAGAATAGTCAAGGATATATCATGGGTACAAGCTTAAGATAAATTATAAATGCATTATAAAGAATCCGCTATATCAGTATTGCTGAATAGAGCCTGACCTTCGCATTAGACATGCACTTCTCAATTTTCATGCGCTTAATTTTTATTTATAATTCACTCATGCTCGATAGTGAAGGACATATATTAGGAAACCTGTTATATGTGTAAACATGTCATTAACAGGCTATTACTTTTTTTGGCATTAGAGGTCTACTGCCTGTATAATTACTGTGTATAAATAATTTAGTGGCAAAAACAAAAACGCTTACCTTGCATTTTTATTAGTATCTATTTGGTTTTGCAAAACGATGTTCGTTTTGTATGAATGAAATGCAAATCCACCTACTACTGCCCTGTTTAATGCCTCATCTCCAAGCAATCGCAATTCAGCCTGTATTCAAAGTATAATATAAGTAATATAAGTAACAATATATTCTTCTTTAAATCTTAGAACTCAAATGTTCAGGATTACAAACAAATATATTCACATATTTAAATGTTTCAATAAAGGTATTTGTGTACCATAAAGGTTTTAATGTGAACTAAAAAAAATCAGACATGTCTATGTCTTAATACATGTCTCTTGCTAAAATATTTAGATTTTCGCCAGTCCAGTTTACAAATATTGAGAAACAGGTGTCTATGGTAAACATTTAAAAAAAATATATTTATATATTTGTATACATACACTCTCATTACTAGCTAAAGTTAGTAATGTGGGTATTGCTGTAGTCAGCAAATTAGCATAATGCCGAGCACAGTTTTGCCTACTTCCTAGTGCCCCTAAGCATCTCCCCAATGTTCCTGCCGCAGCCTGTAGCTCATGACCTCTGTAAAAATGCAATATTCTTACCTTAACACAAGTATATTCCAAGTTGAAATAACATGACAAAGAAAATATATCAAAATCTATTAAAAAGTCTTAAAATTTCTCTATATAAATCCTTCTAGACACTGCTGCAAAAATTATTACACAAGCAATTGATAATCTATCGTTCTTAATTTATTTTTGCAATTATAAAAAACACTGCCGCATTAAGCCTTACTTACCTTACAAGCCCTTCAGTATTTTTTAAATATTCCAACGCCTTCTCCGCCTTTTCCAATACGTTCATGACTGCTTTTTCTTCACAAAATAGATGGTCAAGGCGAATTAGTCATAGTTGAAGGTATAACTTGGTAAGCTAAAAATTAGAATTTCCGTGATAGAAAAACGCAACAAAACAAACGGGAAAATCAATCAGTTAACTTGACGTTTACAAGTAGTGATACCTACTTAAAAGATCATAATTTCCTTATAAATTATCAAATAATTGTAGAATATCAAAAATTATTTAGTTTCGTTTGCAATTTACATTTAAGATAACTAACGGATAAACAAACTTATTAATATGTTTAAAAAAATGTAGATATTGAAGATTAGTATTTTTTCTAAAGATTTGTCGTATGTTAATGGGAATTTATGTTTTCCCATATTTTAATAGGTATCTATGAAATGAAATCCATTTTAGGACCATTTTGAAATAAAACTTTATCGGTCTAATTCATAATAAAACCCCTATCGAAGGTGTAAGCCGATATTTGTTAAAACGTCATTATAGCCTATCAAACGTTCGATAACATTTTCAATTCAAAATCATTTGAACAACCTCCGACAAGTAAAATGCTATTATCGTACACAAGATTGCCATTTCGTAAAAAAATGGTAAAATGGAATGAATGAATTGAATGATAGAGAATGGTTTCACCGAGTTTTTATCTGTGGACAGGTACAATTTAAAAAATATCAAACATCTTGTGTCATTATTATGATTTTTAATCGTATCAACAAATTATAATAATTATATTGTCGAGGAAAGTTTTAAAATGAAAACGAATACAAAAAAGGCAGAGAAGTGAAAATTGGCTAGAGGAAGATAAGGTTAGTGTTACAATTTTGTTATATTCGCAAGTCAATAATTTTTCACTAGTTTTCATGCATGCATTTGTAAAATTAACTGTTTTTGCTTTCTAAAATTTTCTTAATAGATTTGATAAAGGATCTGAAGACCTAACGAGTTCATTATTGACTAGAATGCATTTGACTCTGATAATATAAATCATGTAATTTATATTGCATCCCATTGTTTTTACATGGTAGGAATTTCTATCTTGATAATGAGATACAAATCACTCATGCTTTTTGCAATTAGTTATTTAAGAAATATTATTGTGTTGTTATATGAAAATTCATCTTTACAGGAAATGTTACATCTCTCCACTTGTGGAAAATTTAATTCAAACTCAAAATACTTTATACAATATTACACTTTCTTATTGATTGTCAAACTGGGTACTATTATCGGTTGGTAAAAGAAACACCCGGCCCTGAGAAGAACCGGCGAAAGAACATCAGCGGTAACTCAAATGATATGGTAAGTATAATTCAAATATTTTTATTATGGATGTAGTGTAATAATGGAATCAATTGATTTAATCATCTTTTTTAGAATGAGTGTGGAAAAGAAAACAAAACAAGCTATGTTAAAGCAGTATGTTATTGTATAAATTTTAATACACACAGAAATCACTTTATTTATCAATACATTTTTATTATTTCAGTACTTGTGGACACAGTAGTGGCACCACCTCCTCCAATACCTTCTCACTATTGTTGGATCCATCACCGCCTGCCATGCCTGCAAATTCTTAAATGGGTCCAAAACCTAGAAAAATTAAGAAAAAAGTATATTAATATCAATAAAAAGATGTAATTTAAACCCAGGTTACAATGTCTATGTTATTTTAATACTAAAATATTTCAATTTGCAGTGTTTCAGATCCACTAATCAATTGACTAAAATCACCTGCAGAACAAATTGCTGCATTTGAACTTGAATACTAGAGGGAACTGCATGCAATTCAAATGGAAAATGAGAAGATTAGAAGTAAAAACTTGATATTAAAGGCAGTACTCTTAAAACAGAAAATTTAATATTACAAAAATATATTATAAAATAAAATCTTATTTTGTTTTATTTAATCATTTACATTTACTTATTTATCTACCTATATAAGTATATATTTACAAATGAAAAGTAGTATATGTCGTCGCCTCATCAGAATTATCTCAAGGATCCATGAGAAAATAAGACACTCAATAGGAATAAACTGAATTATATGTTCTCTTTAACAACATTACTTAACAACGATCGTCTAAAGAAATAAGATATTTTCAAACCTTTACTGTGAGACTTACTACGGAAATTTTATTTTTATCAATAATAATCCCTTGATTGCTTTATTACAGACATAATTAATGTTAAAATGATTTTTAATTCGTTACTTATCATAGTAATCTGTCCGGAGAACAAGTGTTAACGTTATATACTCTATTCCAATGAAAATAGAAATAAATGTAAACAAATCATACTTTTCAATATTCCAAGAGTTTTGCTGATAACTCTGCTATATAATGCACTACAAACAGTAGTTGATTAATATATCTTCATTTGTAACACAACAATATTTCACTTAACTACTTTAATCCACATTAATTTTACTTCCAAACTTACGAAAACAGTTTTGCCGACATTTAAGACGCTATTTTTTTATATGTATTTACTATTTTGTATTATGTTAGTGACCAGCTTAATGCGTTCTACATACCAAAATGATTTAAATAAGAAAATTAATCTTGGTATTATCTAGAATTGATTCTAAATTATTAATTACAACTTATTATTCTACATTTTGTTTAGAACAAAAAGTTGCTAATAATATTTCCTCTGTTATTTAAGTCCCGAATTAGCTAATAGATGGCACTTTACAGATATAAAGATTTAATTGAATATGTTACTTACATTGAAACCAGATGGCAGCACAGTCGAACACCCATATATATGTAATTTTAATATAAATAAAATAAGTATTAAATAAAAAAAATATAGTTGATTTACACAATAAAATAATAATAAATGTACTTCTGTTTTGTTTTTGAAAATACAGATAGAAATCAAATGTCAATTGCAAACGTCAGTTGACCAAGTTTTTTGCTAATATCGAAGCGTTATAGTAGGTAATTCATAATAAAACCCCTATCGAAGGTGTAAGCCGATATTTGTTAAAACGTCATTATAGCCTATCAAACGTTCGATAACATTTTCAATTCAAAATCATTTGAACAACCTCCGACAAGTAAAATGCTATTATCGTACACAAGATTGCCATTTCGTAAAAAAATGGTAAAATGGAATGAATGAATTGAATGATAGAGAATGGTTTCACCGAGTTTTTATCTGTGGACAGGTACAATTTAAAAAATATCAAACATCTTGTGTCATTATTATGATTTTTAATCGTATCAACAAATTATAATAATTATATTGTCGAGGAAAGTTTTAAAATGAAAACGAATACAAAAAAGGCAGAGAAGTGAAAATTGGCTAGAGGAAGATAAGGTTAGTGTTACAATTTTGTTATATTCGCAAGTCAATAATTTTTCACTAGTTTTCATGCATGCATTTGTAAAATTAACTGTTTTTGCTTTCTAAAATTTTCTTAATAGATTTGATAAAGGATCTGAAGACCTAACGAGTTCATTATTGACTAGAATGCATTTGACTCTGATAATATAAATCATGTAATTTATATTGCATCCCATTGTTTTTACATGGTAGGAATTTCTATCTTGATAATGAGATACAAATCACTCATGCTTTTTGCAATTAGTTATTTAAGAAATATTATTGTGTTGTTATATGAAAATTCATCTTTACAGGAAATGTTACATCTCTCCACTTGTGGAAAATTTAATTCAAACTCAAAATACTTTATACAATATTACACTTTCTTATTGATTGTCAAACTGGGTACTATTATCGGTTGGTAAAAGAAACACCCGGCCCTGAGAAGAACCGGCGAAAGAACATCAGCGGTAACTCAAATGATATGGTAAGTATAATTCAAATATTTTTATTATGGATGTAGTGTAATAATGGAATCAATTGATTTAATCATCTTTTTTAGAATGAGTGTGGAAAAGAAAACAAAACAAGCTATGTTAAAGCAGTATGTTATTGTATAAATTTTAATACACACAGAAATCACTTTATTTATCAATACATTTTTATTATTTCAGTACTTGTGGACACAGTAGTGGCACCACCTCCTCCAATACCTTCTCACTATTGTTGGATCCATCACCGCCTGCCATGCCTGCAAATTCTTAAATGGGTCCAAAACCTAGAAAAATTAAGAAAAAAGTATATTAATATCAATAAAAAGATGTAATTTAAACCCAGGTTACAATGTCTATGTTATTTTAATACTAAAATATTTCAATTTGCAGTGTTTCAGATCCACTAATCAATTGACTAAAATCACCTGCAGAACAAATTGCTGCATTTGAACTTGAATACTAGAGGGAACTGCATGCAATTCAAATGGAAAATGAGAAGATTAGAAGTAAAAACTTGATATTAAAGGCAGTACTCTTAAAACAGAAAATTTAATATTACAAAAATATATTATAAAATAAAATCTTATTTTGTTTTATTTAATCATTTACATTTACTTATTTATCTACCTATATAAGTATATATTTACAAATGAAAAGTAGTATATGTCGTCGCCTCATCAGAATTATCTCAAGGATCCATGAGAAAATAAGACACTCAATAGGAATAAACTGAATTATATGTTCTCTTTAACAACATTACTTAACAACGATCGTCTAAAGAAATAAGATATTTTCAAACCTTTACTGTGAGACTTACTACGGAAATTTTATTTTTATCAATAATAATCCCTTGATTGCTTTATTACAGACATAATTAATGTTAAAATGATTTTTAATTCGTTACTTATCATAGTAATCTGTCCGGAGAACAAGTGTTAACGTTATATACTCTATTCCAATGAAAATAGAAATAAATGTAAACAAATCATACTTTTCAATATTCCAAGAGTTTTGCTGATAACTCTGCTATATAATGCACTACAAACAGTAGTTGATTAATATATCTTCATTTGTAACACAACAATATTTCACTTAACTACTTTAATCCACATTAATTTTACTTCCAAACTTACGAAAACAGTTTTGCCGACATTTAAGACGCTATTTTTTTATATGTATTTACTATTTTGTATTATGTTAGTGACCAGCTTAATGCGTTCTACATACCAAAATGATTTAAATAAGAAAATTAATCTTGGTATTATCTAGAATTGATTCTAAATTATTAATTACAACTTATTATTCTACATTTTGTTTAGAACAAAAAGTTGCTAATAATATTTCCTCTGTTATTTAAGTCCCGAATTAGCTAATAGATGGCACTTTACAGATATAAAGATTTAATTGAATATGTTACTTACATTGAAACCAGATGGCAGCACAGTCGAACACCCATATATATGTAATTTTAATATAAATAAAATAAGTATTAAATAAAAAAAATATAGTTGATTTACACAATAAAATAATAATAAATGTACTTCTGTTTTGTTTTTGAAAATACAGATAGAAATCAAATGTCAATTGCAAACGTCAGTTGACCAAGTTTTTTGCTAATATCGAAGCGTTATAGTAGGGTCCTAGCTTGTATAACTTTATCGTTGCGCTATAGAACTTGTAAGAATTTTTGACCTATTATGAATGACATTTTAAGACTTAATACTTGTAGCGAGGTTATAAGCCGCCGATAACATATTATGAATTAGACCGTAGTTTTGAGAAATAATTACTTAACAAAGAGTAATCCGCACATTAAAGGCAATGGCAACATTAGCACTTTCTTATGTTCAGAAACAGTCAGCAGATCAAATCAATTATTGTCAATTTACAAAATTGAAATATTAATTGTACTTACACACTTCATGTATGAAATATGTATCAAACGTTGATAAATATCTAATAATGATGAGACTCAATCATGTAAAAGAAAATTAAATCATGTTTTATAAAACTATTATAAAGTCATTTGTCAAAACGATAGGTTGACATTTAATAAGAATTATGATTTTGACTTGACTGGATTTTGATAAGAAAATACGAATTGATAACAAGCGTCATCTTTTTGTTTAAGAATAGCTAAAAGTTAAAAATAATGAGTGATGAAAAGTCTGACGAAGTTGACATTATGTACGGTCTGAAAACAGTTCTAGCCCAAATAGAGGCTGCCGTGGTTAGAAGGAGTAAAGTAAGTTTTAAGTTTACAACGTTCTAGATCAATTTTGATGAAGCTATTTCGTAATATCACTTACACTTACTATTAAAAAAAAATACAAATAAATAAGTAAAAACTTCGAACCTGCAGAGATTCATTGAACATTTGTTTGGCCTATTATTTTTTAAATTTACCTACCTTTTATTAAATTTCAGGATTTACCTCAAATCCCGCCAAAATTAGTTGCAGTTTCAAAAATTAAACCAGTACCACTAATCATACAAGCATATGAAGCTGGCCAGCGTCATTTTGGTGAAAATTATGTCAATGAACTGGCTGAAAAAGCTTGTGATCCACAAATACTTGAAAAGTGCAAAGAAATTAAGTGGCATTTCATAGGTCACTTGCAAACAAATAAAATTAATAAATTACTTAACTCACCTCAATTATATATAGTGGAAACTGTTGATTCAGAGAAATTGGCTGATAATATAAACAAACAATGGGTAAAGATTAGAAAAGATGAGAGCAAGTTAAATGTTATGGTACAAGTGAATACTAGCGGAGAAGAAGGTATCTAATTGAACTTTATGGCACAAAGTTATTGTTGTGATCTTTCTGCAACTGCTATTTGGTTGTTTTATATTTATAATTATTTTTATTATAATGGAAAAAAATTTTGAGCTAAGGAAACCTGCCTTATGAATTAATCTGTTTTTTATTTAATTTTTTTCTATTTTCAGTTAAAAATGGAGTGGAACCATCACAAGTAATCGAACTTGTTGAGCATGTTCGTAAGAATTGTCCTGATTTAGACTTCAAAGGCCTTATGACAATTGGTCAGTATGATTATGACATGTCTCAGGGGCCTAACCCAGATTTCCTGACTCTTGCCAAATGTAGACAGGAAGTGTGCGAGAAGTTGGACCTGGATATTAATAATGTGGAATTATCTATGGGAATGTCATCAGATTTTGAACACGCTGTAAGTATCACATGAGGGCAGGTATTGCTTGAATCATGTCATGTCAAATATCACTTTGTTTATCGCATTTAAATTATGACCTACATGAATCAAATATATTATAATAACAATAATAATAAGTCTTTATTTGCATTAATAGTGTACAAGAAATATAATAATGAAAACACAATATAGCCACATAGTAGCATGCAAATAAATAAATACTAGTTTGCACATATTATGTTAGAGGTGACCCTCCCTGGGTTAGGGAGTATTGTTAACTATGTAAATTATACCTACCAAAACATTTTTTATCTTTTTACATTAATTAACTTTTTATTTCCATTTTAACCCAATTACATAATTGATGTTGTTATTTTTTTTAAATTTCAGATAGAATTAGGAGCTACAACTGTTCGAGTTGGTACAAATATATTTGGTGTAAGACCACCTAAAAATAAGTAATCTGATCAATATGATTAATGGGGCTCTTAAGGTTTTGGAAGTCAGCGAAAAATATAATTATCTCATGTTATTCTAAGTTATTATGTTTAATAAATTAACATATATTTTATGATTTTTTTTCAAAGTTTAAACTTTTTATAGCCTATTCCAATTCCTATTCCTATTGTATTCGGAACTTTGAAAGTTAAATTAATGTGGTTATAACTAGTTAATTGGAGTAGTGTTGTATTATGAATAGGGGTAAATTAATCAAGAACTGTTTACAGAGCATAATAATGCAGAACGATTTGACAATCGCATGCAATTTGTAAATCTACGGTGTGCTTACATTTATTTCTCTTCCCATTGGAATAGGGTATTTATGTTTCTATAAATTTTAACCCTTTAGTACTAAGAAAATAATCAATTTTATGGCAATTATAATCTGTGAGAAACAGATGAAAAAGGAGGGTGACACTGACGATGTCGATTTGACAGCTGTGTGTCATTTCACGTTTTGTATTCTGTGATGGCATTCGTCACGTAAGTTCGTGTCTGTTCACTGCTGTATATATTGTAAACGCAAGGTGTTTTCTAGATAAGTGAAATTACTTTTGTAAGTCGTTTATTGAGAGTTAAATATAAAATTTTAACTTAAAAACTATATTAATTTGACTTAAATATATGTAGTGGTGCGTTGACAGTCAAGTTTGTGTTACTGTGATTGAATATTAAAAAGTTTTGTATCCTGGTCGAAGTTTGAAACAAGGCCGTGAATCATTAGCGCTTAATTTAACAGGTAAGTGGGAAGGATAACCACTTCTTTTATTTGTTTTTATTTGAATGTCACCCATTCTTTTTCTTTGTCGCAAACAAGGCTGAATAACAATAAAAATGATTATCATTTTTTACACATCAATAAGCTCTTTTTGTAGTCCTATAACTAATGATTTTATTTAAATTTATATATAAATAATGTAAAAACGGCATACTAATACGTAATATTATATTAAATATAAACTATTATCTAAAACAATAATTCCAAAAATGGAAGTGATTATTATCAACCAATCTTATATTAAATAATTATAAACCATTTATTCAGATGGTATTAATTTATTTCCTTTTGAATTACCAATCTTATATTCGTAATAATTGAGTCTTAACTTAGGAGAAACATCTATCTGTAATATTTAATTAACTACTCTACTTAGTTACACAATAAAGTTTATTGTAAATGTTAATTTGTAAATCAAGTTTTTATCAACTAGACTTACAAAATAATAAAATGATTGGTGTTGTAAATACATCTTGAACAAAAACAATGTCTTAATTGCTTCATCATTGCACAGTATCCCACAGTAGCTAAGGTGCAATCATCTATTATCAAGATAAAATTCGAAACAGTTTCTTAACTATAGAAGATATATACAGCTAAGAAGTAATAATAGTACTTTTAATGATCTGTATCACTGTATCTGTGCTTACATCAATTTAAAAAATATATATTCTAATTTCAAATAGGGCTATTAATTTAATGGTATTTTTATAAATAAATATCCCTCCTAAGCTAGTAATGAGATGAAAATTAAATGAAAAAAAAACAATTGTAATTTCAATATTAAATTATTATTGAATTAAAGTTAACATTAATGATCAATTATAAAATGTAATTTTTAACAATACTGGTATTATTTTAATTGTATGTGAGCTATTTATTTGGTCCCTGAGGAATAAGTAGTTGTTTTTCCTTCTTTTATTATTGTAATCTATTCAAATATTTTTGGTTGAGATTTTCAATTTCAAATTAAATTGATTAATAATGGACTTGAGTTTAATTTTTATATATTCTGAAAAAAAAAGTATATAAACCTGGGCGTTTTGAATGTTTATCTTTGCTCTTTATTTGATTGGAATAAGATATTTAAAGAAAAAACACTTGCAAAAGCTATGAATATAAGGTCTCTGGCATTATTTTATTAATTTTGCCTTCATTCTTAGTCAGAATAAATTTTAATATAATTACCTAAAATTATGTTTAATAAAAGTTAAAACAATAAATTTTTTATTTAGTAGATAACTTATAATACAATAAAATACTGATTACATTTCCAAAGTAACTCATTTAGTAATCATAGTAGGTATATGAGTTAAGTGAAGATTTCATTGAAGTTAAAAAATTGGTAGAGCTTTGTGCAAGCTTCTCTGGGTAGGTACCACCCACTCATCAGATATTCTATCGCAAAACAGCAGTACTTTGTATTGTTGTGTTCCAGTTTGAAGGGTGAGTGAGCCAGTGTAATTACAGGCACATGGGACATAACATCTTAGTTCCCAAGGGTAACATCTCTCACAATGCCAATGTCTATGGGCGTTGGTGACCACTTGCTATCGGGTGGCCCACATGCTCGTCCACCTTCCTATGTGATAAAAAAAAAGGATTACATTAACAAAGTAACTCATTTAGTAATCATAGTATAAGTGAAGTGAAGTCAAAATACATATTTAACCAGAACATTTGAAATGAGAATTTTAATTATGAGTATCATACATAGGTTTTTAAAATGTAACGGTAAGACTATTGTTTACATTTAGAAACAAAAGTCTGTAAGTTCAAAGGCCGCTAGAGTTGAGGATAATTAGTAAACGTGTAAATTTGTAACTGTTATTTAATAATATTGTCTATGGCAATGTTTAAATTTAAATGCTAAGACTGAATACAAAAAGTGTATATATCAGAAACTATATATATAAGACATGATGTCATTTGTTTAATATTCATAGTTTTTGTTTTGTGCTTCTATAGGAAACTTTATAGTTTGAAAAAAACATACTATTGTTCTCACAATGTGTACCTCTCCAAGCTTGTAATTAAAATGAATTCATAAAAACTATTTTCTATTTATAATTGATTAGTTTTTAAGAACATGAATTTACAAGATACTTGCTATAGATACATATTATATTGATATATAGGTACATATGGTTGCTGTTGTCACTAGCAAAGAAATACCTATAGCCTATAGACAAAATACAACCTGAGCTTTAGGTCATCCTTACTTGTTTAGATCTATCGTAAAGGTAGAATTTGTGCTTAAAGATTTTGTTATGAGTCTGATCATCTGTCTTAAGAACTTTTGTCTGTCTCGAGTTGGTAAAGTTGGTGTTCGAATGTTAATCGTGCATAAAGTTGTTATTAATATATCGCGAATAAACACTTTTTTTATTAAAAAAGACGATATTAACTAAGTCGCCACACAAATATTTATTTGAATGGTGGTGGTATTGTTTAGTGGGGTAGCATGTCCAAACAATGTTACAGTTCAAAATCAAAGTAAAAATTTTCATTAAATATAGAATAATCTACAACCGGAAAGAAAACTTTAAAACTGTGAAAAGCCACCGAAAAACCTAAGCGGGTTTGTTGCATAAGTTCGAAAGATATACTTATAACATACAAAGAAATCTAACATCCTAGTTCCCGGAATAGGTGGTGATTTGACGTAACGAATTGTTAATATTTATTACAGTGGCAGTCCATGCGTGGTCTTGGTATCGATAATTAAAAAAATAACTAAATAGACGATATATTAATTCGGTTTATGGCTTGTTCGAAATTCAAAATTATGAAAACTTATTTCGAGCTCGTTCTAAAATCCTGAGCTATTATGGTTTAACAGATAAGCTATGCTATTTAATTAAAATTTGAATCACGATATAACCCATTGTTAGACAAGTAGGCTATCAAGCGAGGACGAATACAGAGTATTACCAGTAAATTATAATCGAGTCACGGAGTCGGGTGTTAGAAAGTGAAGAGAGAAATTGTTCACGGAATGCAGTATTAAATGAAAACACGTAAAGAAATTAACATCTCGAGTTAATTGCTCGATTGTACTCGTTATGGGAGTATGTGTACGGTACTTTTTTTTCCCATAGCAAAGAACTGTATCATAATACGATCGTAATAATATTTTGTATAGTTCTTGAATAGTTTTATTTGGTAATTTAATTTTTGTCTTATGTAAACTTGACTGTTACGAATTTAATATGTGATCATATTTTATTTATGAGATATCACAATTTTCAAAACATAAATATTACTGTGTTATTTACTATAACGCTTCTTTTATAACATTTTTTTTAGAAAAGTGCTGAGCAAAGGCATCTCTTAAAGATAATTTAGAACTTAATAAACAATGCTTCTCTATTCTCAGTGGGTGATACATATCACTAATACAATACCGATATGCAGGTTTCCTCGCGTCTTATTTCTTGCATAATTTACAAAAACCAACTACTTAAAAACTCTTTGGTGCTTTAATATTATCACATTTGAAAATCGACTAAGTTGGAACAATTTCAATCTCAAAAAATATAAAAAAAATAATGAATTATTCTAAATTTAAAAATAAGTAGATTCGTCGGTAATAAAAGAACCATCATTATTTCGTAAACATTATTGTTTTGCGAATTGTCTCATCCAAGTAGCCTTTCCGCATTCGATTACATAACAGCGGTCACATTACATCGTCGCCTTTGTTCTTCGCCACTATTGTTCAGTAGAACCAGTGGTTAAACTTACAATTCTCTCGTATTTGTTACGGAAATACACTTATATGATTTACATAATGTATATTAGTTATGTATTTCTCAACTACTAGGTATAACTAAATATAGGTATATCATTATTGTTAGGACAAAAGGTCGTATGTATGTACAAGTTGTGGTCACCTGATGTTAAATGGTCACCCATTTAACATCAGGTGGCCTATTTGCTTGTCCACCTACCTGTAACATATGAAATAACGATTGAAACAAAACAACAGTAAATACTTCGAACTGTTTTATTTTTGTCGTATTGTACATTTTATTATTACGTATAATGTTTATTATAATAAAATAAAAGCGAGTTTGTTTGTAAGTGATCATTGATCATAATGAAATTTCGCATACACGTTAGAGTGAGGTACCTCAACTTCCCCCTTACAAGTGGCTGATAGCAACTAGTTTACAATAACGGTAATCAAAATAAAACGAAATTATCACGTCATTTTAGTTGGCTTAACCGAAATTGAAAAAGAAAATAGTGATCCATTGAAAGCGCACTAACATGAATAGATGATTATTGGATTTATGATTTCGAGATTAAAGTAAGTTATTAGTAGTACAAATGTCCACCTCCTTCTAGTCTCTACGTCGCCTATATCGCAATGTTTGAATACGAAACTTTTGAACCTATACCTTTTTTTTTAAATTTATTTATATTTTTTTTCGCTGGAAAAACACAATAACGCGTTTCCACACGAAGGTATACATACCCCCCCCCAGGTATGTGGGGCTCGCCGGTGCTCACGGAATACCCACTAAAAAACCATCGTCTCTTCGGTGGAGTACCTATACGTCTTACCTGTAGGACTATTCTGTATGATCAAAATCGAGACTCACCACAGCATGAAATGCCAGAAAGTGATATGCGATATTGATCATAATAATTATAAAATTACGCATCAAAATAGTATGTAGCCACAAGTCGGTTTTACATTTCACTGCTGCTATGACATACGGTGTCGAAACGTTGACACTAACCGCTAGACTAGTCTACGAAATGGTCGCACAGCGATCAACTGCTGGCCTCTTCTCATTTTTTTGAAGAGAAGGTTTTTTGGAGCTTATTCCACCACGCTGCTCCAATGCGGGTGGGTGGAGTAGATACATATGTGGCAGAATTTGCAGATTTCCTCACGTTTTCCTTCACCGTTAAGCACAAGATAAAATCACAAATTTAGCACATGAATTTCAGTGGCGCTTGGTTTTGAACCCACGATCATCGGTTAAGATTCACGCATCCTTACCACTGGGCCATCTCGGCTTACAACTCTTCACACTAAATTAACTAGAGTTACTTTCGCATTTATAATATTGATGTTGTTGCATCTTAATATGTATACAAACAGCAATAAATAATAATAGTACGTTCCGGTAAAGCGTTAATCATTATATTATGATTGATGGCAGTTCTATCTGCGAACAGTCAATTGGTTGATAATAACTGGCGCAAAAGCGCCGTGACTAGACTCTGACACACTTACCGAACGTTAATAACGCGTTTATAAACGCGAAACGTCGAAAGTATCGAGAATATACTTGTTATTTAATACCTTATGTAAATTAGAGGCATTTGAGTTTCCTACATCCTTTTGAAATGTTGATATTAAGACATTTCATTGGAAAATACTTTATGTCTTTAGGTCACTTTCGAGTGTAGAACGGGCTAGGCTTAGATGCAATATTGCTTAGTATTTATCTATAGGAATTAAAAATTACTATTTTTTTTTAAATTATAAAGTAAGGTAAAGGCTTTCGAATATTAATACTCAATCGTCATTACTATAATTTTGAAAATGGAATGAATGTCTAACTATATAATATATAATGGTATCTTTGTTAACTTACATAAATAGAAAAAGGACAACTATATGTTATGTGATGCTTTTAATGATATCTCATGTTTGTTTACGTCTCACTTCTGGGCAAAGGAATCACCTAATAACGCCTCTAAACATTCCACGGGCAAGGGTCTCCTCTCTTCTTTCTATAGAGGAGCTTAGATCTCATTAGCTTAACTACCGCTTGGAGCTTCTACTTTCTGCTAATTGCACTGTCATCATCATTGTCATCTCCAATGCCGCGCGTCAATTGGCAAAAAAGATGAAAATCTCACCAATGCGGTACAAATCAACTGGTCGTTGAGTCATTTCGGTTCTCAATGAACATTATTAATTCAAACACGCTATGTAAATAAGAATAATTTCGCTCTAATTTGAATCGCTTAAAGAACCGTTACAAATTAATCTTCGTGAACAATTCCTAAGGTATACATTATCTCATTATTCTCCGCTTCGACCTCTACGTAATCATCGACACGAAAATTAAAAGTGAAAATCGTAATCGCAAACGAACGATTTTCGAACGATCGCTACGCTTCTATTAAATATGAAAGCGGTAAAATTTCGCCGACCACAATTGATATAATTTCATTTCGTGACGAACAATGGACGACGGATTTATGAATATTTATTTTAATCTTTAAAATTGTTTTAAAAATTCTATTTTCGTTTGATGTCTGTGTGTTTTAGTGTTACATTCAATTTATCTTTATTACTTGGTGGTAGAGCTTTGTGCAAGCTCGTCTGGGTAGGTGCCACCCACTCATCAGATATTCTACCGCAAAACAGCAGTACTTGTTATTGCTGTGTTCCGGTTTGAAGCGTGAGTGAGCCAGTGTAATTACAGGCACAAGGGACATAACATCTTAGTTCCCAAGGTTGGTGGCGCATTGGCGATGTAAGAGATGGTTAACAGCTCTTACAACGCCAATGTCTATGGGCGTTGGTGACCACTTACCATCAGGTGGCCCATATGCTCGTCCGCCATCCTATACAATAAAAAAAAAATCTTTAGTTATTTAAACCAGACTATCTGTTAGGCTACACTTCCACTAAGTACACCTTATAACAAAATACCTACTATATTTTTTTAATGACGCAGCCATATTTAATCTATGGCTCATAGTTTATAGACAGTTGGCTTAGAATAATAGATATTTTATTTCAGATATCATATTTATTATTTCCTAAAATGTTAGTCCTTAAGAAACTAATATTTAAGAAGTGTAATTAACAATATTTTATTTATAATCATGCATAAATAAATTAACTAGGTTGTTTTAATGCGAATATTAAAAGCGTTGTTTTTTTTCAACCTGCATGTTTAAGTGCAAAATTGAACTTTATCGCTATTAGTTTTAAGATGAGTAATTGAGTAGGTTGACATACATTGTTCGTTTATTCGTAACGTTTATTTAATTAGATACATTAGCTATTTATCTGTATATGGTCAATGATGTCATCGTAGGTGGAGAGAAAATCATTGGGCCGCACGCATCATAGCAAAACTATAAGAAATGGGTCAGGGGATCGTACGCTACTTTTTTCGATATAAAATTTTTCTATATATTAAACTTATTCCCATATAAATAATGCAATATAAATCGATTACAAATTTATACGTATTGATACTTTTTTTTGTAGTATCTCGTTATTGACTATTGTACAGTGGAGTTTTGACTATTAGGCCTTAGCAATAATTAACTTCAGTTATTACATTAGGAATTTATTAACTGGTAATTAAATATAGAACTGTAATTTTGAAGATGCATGAAGATGTTTGAGTTTCTTTAGCAGGATCTTCTTAATCATGAGTATTTTAATTTCATAAGACGAGATTGATTATGATTGCAATTCAAATCGCTAAATTCAAACCGGGTCATATCACATACGACCAATCATTGCACAGTTATCAAATAACTTGACCGTTAGTAAGACAATACTTTTCGTAAAGTTAGTTGTCGAAATAACAGTATGATGTAATAATGATATAGAATAATTTTACTCTTTGGTAGGGCTTTGTGCAAGCTCGTCTGGGTAGGTACCCAAATATTCTTACTGCCAAAGTGTGAGCCAGTTTTACTACAGGCTCATCTTAGTTCTCAAGATTCGTGGCCAATTTGCGATGTAAGGAACAGTTATTATTTCTTAAAACGTCTATGTCTATAGGCGATGGTGACCACATACCATCAACTGGTCCGTTTGCCTGACGGTCTACGTATGTTATACAATTAAAGAGTTCGATTGTACGCACGAATACAGTTGCACTGTATCCCTCACTCTTAATCCAATGGGATGGCATTCCGACACGACCGGAGACCGCAGCTTAGCGCTTTCCGAGGCACGGGAGTGTTTACACTAAAAACTTCCGTCCGCTCTAAAACTTTTATAATAATGTCCTGACCGAATGCTGACCGATCACAAACCATCTGAACAAGAGAAATAATACACTTGTGCACGAATTTTATTTAGATAATTTAATTGTCCGATGCGTAAAGCATTTGGTTCGCCCGTATAGAGATCAAACGACGGATCAACAATAAAAAATGTCATCTTATCTCTATTTCTGTTAAAAGGTTTTAATAAGTTTTGAAGTCTGAATATTTTGCTAAGAAATCGTAGTATTGTTTTAATAAGCGAGTGATAATTAATTTTCGGTGTATTAAGTATTTTATTTCATTCGATTTATATAACTCGTGGTGAAAATTTTAATTGTTAGTATTAACCCGTGTGAAGATAAAAATCGCTAGTATTATGTCTTACGGACACTGCGTTATATAATTTTTTATATTCCTAAATGACTGCGCTTTCTTCCTTTGTGTGTGTTTAAGATAGTTAACGTTTTATTAGCTTATTAAGAACCAATTTCCCACCCTTGCTAATTATAATTTTAATAGAACTAATGAGATACGTAAGTATGAATTCAATTTTTTTTATTAAGATAAAAAAAAACTTTGTTTAAAACATTTTGAAAATATTGTTAGTTAAAATTATAATTTTAAAAGCTTTTTTGTAACATTTAAGTATGACGTTTCAACGTCAACATGATATAATTATTTGTCTTCTGTTTCTATCGTTTTAGGGTGTCGTCTTCGTCACTCGCTTGGTCATATTCATCACTTATCCTATCGCTAAACAGCACTACTGTATTGTTGTTTCGGTTTGATGAGTGAGTGAGCACAAGTGAGTCTTAGTTCTCAAGGTGTATTGACGATGTAATGAATGGTTAAAATTCTTATAGCGCCAGTTTGTTCATTCTTATGTGCAGTGGTGACCGCTTATTTGCCAGTCCGTCATGTTTGAAAAGGTGTCTTTCGGCCGAATACTGAAACGTCATTCAAATATTAAGTGCAAATCAATTATTTGAGCCGCCGTTAATTTAAAATTTAGTATGTGAAATTAGCAAATTAAAAAAAAAACAAGTTTTTGGCTATCCGTTATATTCTCAGTGTTTGTCATAAAATGGACAGGGAACAACAGTTTTCTTTCTAATAACGTTATAACATCTTTAAAATATAACTATAAATATAACCAAGAAATCCAAACAAATATTTGAAACATCAAAATACTGAACTCGTACGTTTAAATGGTAATTATTATATTTCAATCAATAGTTTCGATAAAGACAATCTTAAATTGTATGATCTATAAATGGAGATTGCAACCAACAGTATGATGTAAGAGATGCCTGAAGCTGTGGTACATTCTCATGTAATAGCGGTATCGGATTCCGTTTGACGATATTCTGTCTAACTAAACATGTTTTACTATCGGCCGAATACTGAAACGTCATTCAAATATGATTGGGACATAATTATTTGGACCGTCATTAATTTCAAAATTTTGTATGCGAAATTTGAAATTAATGCCGTTCCAAATAATTAAGTCTCACTTCATATTTGAAAGACGTTTCAGTATTCGGCCGATAGTAAAACATGTTTAGTTAGACAGAATATCGTCAAACGGAATCCGATACCGCTATTACATGAGAATGTACCACAGCTTCAGGCATCTCTTACATCATACTGTTGGTTGCAATCTCCATTTATAGATCATACAATTTAAGATTGTCTTTATCGAAACTATTGATTGAAATATAATAATTACCATTTAAACGTACGAGTTCAGTATTTTGATGTTTCAAATATTTGTTTGGATTTCTTGGTTATATTTATAGTTATATTTTAAAGATGGCTTTTTCCTGTGGCAACACTTTAATTGACATGTCTTTAAAACTTCTCCCAAACTTTTAAAATTATATTTTATTTAATATTCAATTTACGAACTCGAATCTTTGTATAATTATCTCTTATAATATTAAGAATCAACTGTATAAATAAACAATCGACTGAGTGCAGTTTTATAGCGTGTAATAATTTGGTGTTGTCCGTCAGCTGTCATTACGCAGGTAACGAACTCAATTTTAAATTTCGTATAATATATGAATTATTGTCATCTCTTTACTTACTGTTAAACTTAATCATTTTATCACCACACACTGTTGCCTTTGTTATATATATTTTTAACGTCAAAAGTGGAATTTTATATTTAAAAAAAGACAGATGTCAGGATGAACATAAATTTACTTTAAATTACAATAATTCTATTCAATCTAATCAAGTTATCAATACTCCATTCTACAAATATAAAAACATAATCAGTACAAAAACAATTAAAATGAAAATAATAGCGCTTACTGCAGATTGCAACAGTCACAAACCAGAATCTCTCGCCATCTAGTCCAACCAGCCAATGTGACAGCCATCAAACTCGGCCGTTTTTTTTATAGTGGAGTGTGACGTTTGCAAAATGCAACTCAACCAAGTAGGTTCGATTCTAACACGGCTTCTCCTGACCGTGCGCCGTCCTCGGTGTACTCGTCAAAGTCTTCAGCAGGACGTGCGGATGATGGGCCAGGCAACTGCTCTGTAGAGTCCTCGCCATCATTGTCAGAATCTGTTAAACATCAACATAAGTTTAAATAACCATAGAAACACTTTCGCTAGGCCTGGGGCTTACCGTCAAAATTCATTTGAGGGTGCCCAACCCATCACAGGGAAATACAGCAGTTCTGCCCGTATAACACGATTTTTAAACGAACAGAATTGCCATGTGTTGTTACAACTCCTGTTCTCTCATTCTTCACACATTCAAGGCCCTCATTCATGACCAAAAAAAAAGAGTAGATCAACTCTTTCGCTCAAAACTATTTATCCTACAATGAGTCTGTAACAAACATTCGTCACTCTCATTGTCAATACACGCATCTCATAGATACTGACTTTACCTACTTGTGCACAAGATAATTACAAACTATCCCCCCACTCGAGTATCACGGCATACAGGCAAGTTAATGCCCGATGCGTTTGGTACCACAACATTGATATTTAGTGGAAGCACGATCAACACGGGACTTCACCAGCGGGTACACTCCTAGACTGCGCCGCCAGTGCGGAAGGTATCTTCAAGGGGAGGGCGTTCGCCCGACACCCACATACCTTAAGACCAGCTCACATGACCCAAGAACTAGGAATGCACCGCCCGTCCGTCAACATACGTATGAACACAAAAACTGCTGCAGCCGGGCTGTTTGCCCACTCGATGTTCATGACCCAGCATCGCTGTCCAACGCCCAGCCGTGTGAGAGCCAGGCTCAATGGATCGCCCTGAGTGCCAAAGACATCTTTAAGGGGGAACCTAAGTTAACCACCCACATGTCTGAGGACTCAATGGGGTCGACCAATCAAACCCAACATCTCCAGATCGGGCACAGATATGTGACAGAGCGCACAACGTGCACTTGAAACGCGTGGCTCGCTATTTCACCTTGCGCACAGGCATACATAATCAGCAGCCACGGAACTGTAACATACAAAAGAAACAAATTAATTCACAAACTTTACTTTGAAAAAATGCAAAGCAACTCTCAGGACACCACTCTCCCTTCCATTGGACCAAAAATTGCGCCGCCGCCTGCGTGGTCTTTCCACGAGCACCGGTGAGCAATTTCAGCTCGTAGCGGTCGTTGGGCAATACTTTCATCACACGATTCGGGCCACTCATACCCGCATCAAGCTTCCCGTAGACTGAAAATAATTTATCACAAAAGCTCGGTCATCCACTTGGAAAACTTTGGGAGGGTGTCGCTGACGATTGACACGGGCGTCTTGTTGGTCTTGATTCTGCTTTAGCAGACATCTGGCACGATTCCTGCCCAGCTCCCTCGTTGCCTCGGCGTTCGGGAATCATTTTTGAAACGAGCAGGCTTCGCATATGTTTCCAAAAAGGAGACCAAGTTCTATGGTAAGGTTAGCATTAGTCGCCGCTGCCCGCACCTCACGAAGTATTTCGGCGTAATCCGTCTTTTGCGGGCAGAGAGACTTGAATTCTTTTACGAAGTTTGACCAAGAGCGATCATTAGTAATATCCTCACGAGATCGCGAACGAGACCTGTGGTTGTGTTGCTGCGATCTGCTATACTTCGCCTTCCGACGAGGCGAATCAAAAGACTTTTCACGGAACCGTGATGGTCGTGGAATTTTGAACAACAAATAAATTAATCGAATAAAAAAATGATTTACAAGATGAAGATAGATGCGAAAAAAATAAAATCTTTGAACAACAAATTAAATATTGAAAAACAAATGATTTGTAAAATGGAGGTAAGATACAAAAATAAAATCGAATCAAATAAAACTAATAAATCTATTTGTGAGCACAGGCGAATCCCACTTCTGATTTTAACGTCAAAAGTGGAATTTTATATTTAAAAAAAGACAGATGTCAGGATGAACATAAATTTACTTTAAATTACAATAATTCTATTCAATCTAATCAAGTTATCAATACTCCATTCTACAAATATAAAAACATAATCAGTACAAAAACAATTAAAATGAAAATAATAGCGCTTACTGCAGATTGCAACAGTCACAAACCAGAATCTCTCGCCATCTAGTCCAACCAGCCAATGTGACAGCCATCAAACTCGGCCGTTTTTTTTATAGTGGAGTGTGACGTTTGCAAAATGCAACTCAACCAAGTAGGTTCGATTCTAACAATATATATATTTTTCTATACAAAATAAGAATCATAGTAATCTTAAACATGATGACCCGCAGTACCAAGGCGCGTCAGGTGGAGGATCAACTCCAGCTGACCCTCCAAGAACTAAGGGTATCTAGGACACAGTGTGAGCAGTTATTAAAAGAAAGGGATGACAATGAACATGAGTTATTGCAGATTATTAACAAAAACAAAGAATTAAAACATGAATTGTCAAAATTGCATGTTCAATACTTAGACTTGCAAGAACAAAATAATAATCTGCAACAAATAGTCAATGGGTTTGACAGTTGCAGAGATGAGTATGAGGAAGCCCTCATGCTCACCAGTCAATTAAAAATTAAATTGCAAAAGGCCGAACAACAAATATTAGATCTTGAAAAGAATAATTTAAATCAGAAGGCAGCCCAGACCCAATGTCTATTTGATGAACTGGTTGGGAAAGCACCCACCTTAGTGACCCCAGTCTGTCATAACAATGACATTTCAACAGTAGATTTAACTGGGGATGACACGGTGACATCCTATCCAGTTATGAGTAAAAATAAATTAAAGAAATATATAAAAATTAATAAATATATTAAAAAGACACAAAAGCTTTTAAAGTTAAAAAATAAAAGCTCAAACTATGAAAAAATTTGCAAGGAAAGAAATGCACTCAGAATAAAAATAAATTCAAATTCTAAAGAGGTAACACAAATTAGACTGAGTTATGAGGCTGTTGTGAAGTCTCTTCAGGATGAGATATCATTGTTACACAGCTCTCTAAATACTGTGTCAAAAAAGTATGAAACGGCACAAAAAGAAATTTCTGAACATATTGCTGCTATGAACGACCTGCTTGATATAAGTAAATATAATTCAGAGCGCTTTGATTCGCTAACAAAAAATTGTGCATTTGACTGTCATAGTTTCCCTCAGGATCGTTCAGGACAGAATATGAATATTAATATTGATATCATGACTCCATCTCAACCTACTGCAACTCATAACAGCCACATATCTCTCAAAACACATTATATTTCTTCCAAAAATTATACTAAAGTATATAGTGATGAAATTGGAAGAAATATGGGTGATTTACTCAATAATTTATGTAAAGGACAATTAGTTACTAATTACTGCATGCCGGGTGCATCATATTCTCATGTAATGAAAAGTATTCTAAATAGTACTCATTGTCCTAATACAACTCTAATAATATTAATTGGGAGAAGGGGAAATGTAAATAAAAAAATGCTAGAGACATATTACTCACAATTGTTAGATTTAAATGTTGCTAAAATTATAATGTTTACATTTCCTTATATAAAACAATTGCCACAGGAAAACAATATTAGACATAAGCTTAATATCTCATTACATACAATGTCACATTGTAACTATGTAACAGAGAGTAAGAATTGTACGAAAATAAGTTTGATTGACATTAATAACATAATTAATTATAATTCATGCTCTTTGACCAGTAATAGGTATAACCTATCGACTTCTTATAGAAGACAGATAGCAAGCCTGCTATCATATTGTATTTTTACAAAATCAACCAATATGTTGGTTGACCGGACCGCTGCTTCTATTGAGCAGTGTAATAATAATAATTTGACATTTAATAGTTTGGAATGTGTTCCAAATAATTTAAATTAAATTCTAAGACAATAGAGGTAGTCTCTGGCTCAAATTTAATTATATCAAATAATAACTATAATTTAATATCTGCAAAGTCAATAACAGTAAATAAAATAAATGGAAAAATATTGAATAATTCAAATAATGTAAACCTGGTGCACCAAAACATTCAAGGAATGTTAGGAAAAGATTTAGAAATTGAGTTATTCATTAACAACAATAATATTGATATTTTATGTATCACAGAGCATTGGCTCTTAAATTACCAGTTTATGTTCAACTTTGATGGTCACCAGTTAGCTAGCCTGTTCAGTAGAAAAAAAGCAATACGCGGTGGCTCATTAATACTCATTAGTAAAAAATTTAAGTTTAAAGAACGTAAGGATGTTGTGAGCCTTTCTATTGAACAGACTATTGAAATAGCCTGTGCAGAGCTTGAGCGTGTCATTGTTGTATGCGTATACAGACCTCCCAATGGGTTATATGAATTATTTGAGAAAATATTGGAAAATGTACTGTTAAAATTAACTAGTTCTAATAAATATATCTTTGTTTGTGGTGACTTCAATATAAATTTATTAGAAAACTGTAGTACAAGTATTAGATTTAAATCTCTATTAAATTCATATAATCTTGCTAACTTATTCTTAGAGCCAACTAGAATCACAGTATCCACTGCAACATGTATTGATAACATATTTACTAATTGTGTACCACATCATAAATGTATCATAAATATGTTAAGTTCTGATCATTGTGGACAGTTGGCCTCATTTAATTCACAAATAAAAAAATATAATAAAGAATTAAAACAAACATTTGTCCCAATTAATAAGAATCGAATGGAGAAGTTCAGAGGTAATATTATGGCAAAGCTTTCATATCTACCATTTCACGAAAACTCCAATGTGTTTTATAACAACTTTTTTAAATTAATTAAAAATGAATTCAATGCCATATTTACTTCTAAGACAGTCAATTCAAGGAGTTTTCTCACATTTAATGATTGGGCGACTGTAGGAATACATAAGAGTAGGCAAAGGTTATATGAACTTTATAATGAAAGAACTTACAACCGGTCTCTTTCTTTCATTAATTATGTTAGTGCTTACTCTAAACTATTCAAACGAGTGTGTTCCTTAGCCAAGTCTTTGCATATAAAAAAAAAATTGTAGACGCACCGAATAAAATAAAAATGACTTGGAAAATTATTAATAGTGAAACTGGAAAAGTAAAAAATAATACTACTGACTTCCATCTGTCTATAGATAATATGCCAGTCACTTCTGACCAGAATGTTGCTAGTGTTTTTGAAAAATTTTTTGTTGACATTCCAATCTCAACAACTAAAGCACTAAATTCCTCTCCTACCGTCGCTGAATCGTTACTAAGAAATAATGTAAGTAGGTGCAACATTAGCTTTAATTTTAAAAGTGTAAATGTTAAAGATATAATCAGAACTTTCAACTCATTGGATGTCAAGAAAACGGCCGATCTGTGGGGGATCTCTGTTAAGGTAGTCAAATCAGTTATTGATGTGATTGCACCTTATCTAGTTTTTATATTTAATAATTGTATTCTTAGTGGCGTGTTTCCTGATCTTATGAAACATAGTAAGGTTATTCCTATTTTTAAATCTGGTAGTACTTCAGACCCCAATAATTATAGACCCATTTCTGTACTACCAACTCTTAGTAAGATCTTTGAAAAATTAATGCTTAATCAAATGTTAGTACATTTCGATACATATAAGTTGCTACACAGTAAGCAATTTGGCTTCACAAGGGGTCGCTCGACAACCGATGCTGGTGTCGAGCTGGTAAAAAATATTTACAAAGCCTGGGAAGAGTCACAGGATGCCTTAGGGATATTTTGTGATTTATCTAAGGCTTTTGATTGTGTGCAACATGAAACGTTGATCAGGAAACTAAGTCACTATGGCATTAGAGACAAAGCACTCAGCCTTCTGATTTCGTATTTGAGTAATCGGATTCAGAGGGTTGATGTACATGGAAAGAGATCTTCCGGGGCTCCAGTTGATATGGGGGTCCCTCAAGGATCTATTCTTGGTCCATTTCTATTCCTCATTTATATAAATGACTTGCCACATCTCCTAAATAATAAACATGAGATAGTATTGTTTGCCGATGACACATCTTTAATTTTCAAAATAAAAAGACGTCTATCAATATATGACGAGGTGAATAATGCTCTCTCTGAAATAGTACACTGGTTTAGTGCTAATAATTTACTGTTAAATAGTAAAAAGACTAAATGTATTAAGTTCACTATTCCTAACGTGAAATATGTAAAAACAAATGTACTTATAAATGGGGAAGCTTTAGATTCGATAGAAGCAACAGAATTTCTTGGTATAACCATAGATTCTAAGCTTCAATGGGGTCCTCATATTAATAAGTTGGCGAGTAGACTCAGCTCTGCAGCATTCGCGGTGAAAAAAATTAGAATGTTGACTGATGTTGATACGGCTCGCCTAGTATATTTTAGTTATTTCCACAGTATAATGTCTTATGGCATTCTACTCTGGGGGCATGCTGCCGATATTAATTCGATTTTTGTACTGCAGAAGAGGGCTATTCGTGCAATTTATAACCTGGGCCCAAAAGATTCACTTAGATGTAAGTTTAAAGAAATCAAAATAATGACTGTCGCTTCTCAATTTATATTTGATAATGTTATGTATGTACGCAAAAACATAAAAGATTTTCCCAAGAATTGTGACGTACATACTGTTAACACCAGGAACAAGCATAAACTTGCAACCACTGTTACCAGATTACACAGGGTTAGTAAGTCTTTTATGGGACAATGTATACGCTTTTACAACAGGATCCCAGAAAGCGTTCAAAAATGCACAATTGTGAAATTTAAAAGAATTGTTAAGGAACGCTTGTGTGCAAAAGGATATTACACAACCAATGACTTTTTGGATGACTGCACACCTTGGGAATGAAACGATCGCCTCCAGGGTATTTCAAATAAAGGAAAAAATCTGTTATTGTATAAATTGCATATATTGTAAAGATGAGATTTATATATAAAAAAAAAAACCCGCTGAGTTTCTTTCGCCGGTTCTTCTCAGGTCTGAGGTGTTTATTTCCGAACCGGTGGTAGATTTATGACAATCAATAAGTAAGTGTAACGCTTGAATATTGAATAAAGATTTTGACTTTGACTTTGACATTCGGCCATATATGTTATATCAACTACTATGTTGTCATAAATATATGCCATTATAATATAATTCCAAATTAAATTGAAATCAAAAAGTTACAACCACGGACAGCCGCGCACCGCGTCATCGATGCGTATCCGTCTGTGTGGACCTTGACATTCGGAAGAATTTTGTCATTCCAAAATCCAATTAGACTCTTAAGGCATTAAGTAATATTAAGGACGACCTCGGACCACAGCGCACGAGCTCGCACGACACCTTTGAAGTTACCGATTCGGCGGATACGAAGCACGACAGCGACATTTAAATATATGACCGGATATGAACGTAAAAAAGCAAAACATGTCCACATAAAATTGTTAAAGCATACATACTAGATATACTCGTAGATTCAAACGAAATTGAAATTTATGATAACCTAAATCTATAATCTCTACATAACTGGTATTATTTTGCATAAGAACGTTCGATGTCTTAGGTAATGTGTTAAATATGTTAATATATATGACATTGGTCTTGTTTACATTAATTATATATTAGTACTCTATTGCGTAATATATTATACGATATATATATATTTATATATTTGACAGTAAATAACCATGTTTCTGAAGTCTAGGAGCTAGATTCTTAAAAACAATCTTAAGTAAAATTCTAATACAAACTTTACAGCGAAAAGAAAGTTATGACCTATATTTTTGGTAAATTACTATATTTTTGGAATCAATCTGCTGATTTCCACGCGATTGTGCTCAGACAAATTTTTACACTGTAATTATGTAGAGCTGGTCATTTATACACGACCAATTATCTCGTACGCAATTACGAATATCAATTAAAAAAATCAGTCTTGGCGTTATTCTATCTACCGACACTTAAAGCTTCCAATTCGACACCTTTACTAAAATTTAATTAATTAAAGTTATGATATACAGATATTTTTTTAAATCGCAATTTGTACTAGAAATCAATGCAACGAATATTTATTGTAATATATTAATATATATCCAATTAAATCGTGCTTTATGTTTATGCTCCGAATAATATTTGTCTCGAGTTGATTATAAATAATGTTTTAGCTCAAGCTATGCGAAGCGAAGGAAAGTACACGCACACACACACACACACGCACACAAAACGCACAAAATCAAAATAAAATTTATGGAAGCAGGCTTTTACAAAGGTAATTGTATCATTGTTTCATACTTAGTGGTAGAACTTTGTGCAGGCTCGTCTGGGTAGGTACCACCCACTCATCAGATATTCTACCGCAAAACAACAGTACTTGGTACTGTTGTGTTCCGGTTTGAAGGGTGAGTGAGCCAGTGTAATTACAGGCACAAGGGACATAACATCTTAGTTCCCAAGGTTGGTGGCGAATTGGCGATGTTAGCGATGTTAACATCTTTTACAATGCCATTGTCTATTGGGGGTTGGTGACCACTTACCATCAGGCGGCCCATATGCTCGTCCGCCTTCCTATATGAAATTAAAAAAAAAACGTAACTTACCACTGGATCGAAATATTGATTCTAACGAGAATAAACCACAAGAATCAACGAAAATTAAAGACCACTCAACCACCTCGTTTATTGCATTATTGTATTAAATATGCCTTCTATATACATTCTTGTATATATTATTTTTAGGTAAATGTAAAATGGCCTGTCTAAATAATTAATAAAAAATACACACACATAGACGAAATATAGAAATAAAAAAAACGTTTCAACTTGACTACTAGGACGCTCACGCATGACCGATTACATACGCTTGGTAATCTTTTATGGTTAGCTTAACAGTTAACGAATTACACGATTTAGTTATAAACGTCGTTAATCTGCGTCTAAATCTATAAAATCTCTATCGATTACTTAGTTTGTGAAATCGAAATGAATTCTTACTATTTGTATAATTTTATTAGATAAGGTTCGATTCAATCAGTTGGTATGTGTACTTATTGCAAGGAATCCTGCACCAGTCAGTTAGTGATCTCTGCGTAGTAGCGTAGTGGAGAGACGTTTATTCTACTTACCCTACTTCGCTGTCCTTAAATAGATAAGTATTTGGCCCTCCTTTATTTATTTCGTTTCTTTTTTATTTCATTAGTCGCTTAGTTATATTTATATTATTTTATAAAGTCTCGTGCATCGGATAGCTCGTAAAGTCGTCTGTCCTGCGTCTGAACTCTTTCCGGTCGTGTCGGATTGCCGTCCCATGGGGTTATGGAACTATTTCGCGCACACACTTGCGCACTATAATATATCTTGCGCAGTTGGATAATCTATATTGAGATTGGCCGCCGGTCTGGAAGACTATGTGTGTATATTTGCTAATTAAGACACAGAAGAATACCACTGCCAATTTCGAAGCTGTGATTTTTTTAACTGCTAACCCCAAAACATTTTAACGGCCGTATGCTGAAACGTCCCTCAAAGTTAAACGCTACTTAACATTGAGAAGCTCCTAAATTAGTATGCGAAATTTGAATTTAACGGCTTCTCAAATAATTAAGTTGCATTTAATATTTGAGTGACGTTTCAGTATTCGGTCGTAAGACAATTAAAATGGAGGGTTATGTAAAACGTGATCATACTCAAATCTATTAGCACCTTGAACTGAATGCTTGAATGTTATTACGCTAAGATTGAATTGTATCCAATAGTCTTAATTGATTTATTAGTTTTATGGTTATGACATAATTATGTTAAAATTTTAGTACCTAGGCTACCGAGTTTCAATCGTCGCTAATAATTCATTAGTTATAATCTTATTTTGTCAAAACATGCGTTTTTTATGAATTAGGTATACCAATTACATTATAAATAGATAAATTGTTCGAGCCATTTTTCAATTCAGTTTTGCGTTAATATATGAAAGACATCTCATATATATTGTTTTAGTTTATCTTTGTAACAAAGATATCCCCACATCTGAACTTACGTCAATATCTTCTAGAAGCTTCCAATAAAATGGAGAACACAAAAACTCGTTCCATAACAGAAGATATTCTCTATTGGTTTTCTTTTACACAATCGTCTTACAAAAGCTCGAGGTTGTTATATTTTACGATGCGATTAATGTTTATTAGCTTAAACCTCGTGTTGAAAGTCTCTCTTTACCGTATTGCCCTTAACTGTATAGAATCATGGTTGTTTGTTAGTTATCAATTCATAATAAATTGCCTATAATAAAAAGTTTGGCTCTTAACCGTTAAAAGATTTAGGTTAATTGATGTAAAGATAGCTCTATGATGACAAGCCGAGATGGCCCAGTGGTGTGAATCTTAACCGATGATCTTTGGTTCAAATCCGGGCGAGCTCCGCTGAATTTGATGTGCTTAATTTGTGATTATAATTCATCTCGTGCTTAATGATGAAGGAAAATATCGCGAGGAAACCTGCATGTGTCAAATTTCACTGAAATTCTGTCACATGTGTATTCCACCAACCCGCATTGGAGCAGCGTGGAATAAGCTCCAAATCTTCTCCTCAAAAGAAAGAGAAGAAGAGGCCTTAGCCCAGTAGTGGGACATTCACAGGCTGTTATTACTTTACTTTTATAGCTCTATGTAAATTCGATAAAGGGTTACGACGCCTAATCTCCAGTTACTAAATTCGAAATAACTATGTATCTTATTTATTGTTTTTTTGTATCAATTGTTTTTGTAGTAAATATTTTATTATGTCAAAAATATTTTTTCAATATAGAAGCGTTACACTTTCTTATAGATTGTCATAAATCTATCACTAGAAAGGTAATAGACACCTCAGAAATTACTAAGAAACGGTAGGTATATCCCCAAAAAGCTAGAATAAAATAAATAAAATAAAAGATTTATAAAAGACGGAATTGTCAGGTAACAAACATAAAACATACAACCAATTTGACAGTCTTCCTTTTTTCTTAAAGTCGGTTTTGCTTATGATAGATGATGGATAGTAGTCAGTGAAAGCATTTGTCGTTTCCATATATAATCCAATTGTCTCTTCTGAATTATGCCTCGTAGTAATTCTGCTACCTGTAACTCAACAGTGTTACATAAACGCTTGTATAAGAAGGCTCATTAACACAACGGCGGGTGATACTTATTTTTTTCATTGTCAAATAGTCAGCTTAAAATTTTTGGATACATAAATTAGTTAGTAATGACCTTCACAGCTGCCTTATGTAGTGTGAACGTAGTACGAGCCAGGTGGCCAGCGGTGCTCATCGTGCCGTGACTTGGCCGTTACGAGGGGATTTATATATGAACTCATTCGAGGGTATATGCGTATAATGTACTCACTAATCGTCAAGGTTACGTCCCTAAAATTTTGGTAGTATAAGTCCATACAATTCTGGAACTTTCGATAGGATTATCTTTGAGGGTTGAGATAAATATAATAATGATCAGTGACTGACATACTGTATGTAAGGTATATTATATATTGTGGCGTTACCTGTGCATTATAATATGCCCTACGCAGCTGGTTGATCTCTCTTGAAAATTACCATCGTTCACTGTCTCGTAGTGCTGGCAGAATACATAGTACACCAGGGCCTCCTCATAAGCAAAGAATGTGAAATGTTTGATTTTTATCTATTTATTAAAACTTTCGCCTACTTCTCAAACTATCATTTCCTCGTTGAATATATGTTTCGATTTTTTGTTCAAATATTGAATAATGATAAAATGCCACTAAATCATATTTTATACAGAAGTAAAAGTAGTAATGATTGACTTGATGGCTGTTAGTAATTTACATATTATACCGGATGAAATATGTTCCTCAGATGAAAGATCAAATAATTTGAATGTAATAGAAACAGAGTTATTTTTATTTAAAATTATATATTTTACCAGATTATTATATTTAAAATAATTTAACAAATATTAAAGCAAATAAATAAAAAATATTGCTTAGGTTTAAGATAAGATATTTTTTTGATTTTCACTTTCGTTTCGAAACTCAGTGCCTTAAGATTGTTGGAGTTGAAAATTATGACAAATGGTCACGTTTTATGAGCTCAGCGTTCGTTTCAATGTTCTCAGATCGAGATGTATAATTGCGTATAACATTTTGAGGAATATTTTAGGTATATATTAACATAATATATTATATAGGATATAAACTAAGTGTGATTTTTGTTAAATGGTAATAAGTCACGAGTGATATGTATGTATATATTTAGTAGATATATATTGAAATAATATATTAGGAACAAAAGCATATACGAGGTCATAATCACATAAAAAGTCTTAGTTTTATCCATGTGCGATTATTTTGTAATTTGTAAGTTTACTATTTCATTTGAGAAATAAAGTTGCCGTTTATTAACCCCTATTATTTTCTAAAAAGCAACTGTTAGTCAAACCACAGTGGGATCGACCGACAGCTGCTCGGAATCCACACAACTAATAATGATTGTCTATATATAAAACATCTGACACAATTATAAGGTGAAATCACACTCACCGCCACCGTGCAATCACTTGAGAATGTTAATAGCAGGCTTGTGAAGTCGTAAACAGCTGAACGGTCTATTTGAAGTGGATATTCCTCTGATATTTATTTGCTGTTACAATAAGTACTTTAATTATTTAACTATATGTCGAAAGAAATTTAAGACGATTGCATCTGAAACCGTCTTGACCAGTGAGGCAGCTTAGGGATTCCCCTAGTTCCAGGGTCAAAGTTATTTGAATTTTCAATCGAGAAATTCGAAATTTCAACCTGTTCTACAAGCTTGCTTAAACTGGTACTTGGTATGTGAGACACTCTGGTTTCAAAGGCGCTGAGTGCGCCCCGAACACCGGAGTACCCACTAAATAACCAGCGGTACCCTTTCCATCTTAACGAGGAGCGCAAAGAGTGAAGTAATAGGTTACACCTTGATAAGCACATACACTACGAGCTCACGGGAAAACAGCTTCTAATATTACGTTTTCATTTGATTTCATTTGATGTGAATTATTTAAGTTAAAATTAATCGTCTTGAATATAAAACGCGATCGTATTCAAAGTCACCGTGTTAATAGAACGATATTTAATAAAATCGTCATTAGCAATTCAAAACAGCTTATTCATGTATATAATTTATGAGTGCATTTAAATTTGCATTTGAATTCATATTATTAATATCTGCACGAATTATTTTGTTGTAGTATTCTGATGTGCTATTAAGAAATCAATTCGTATAACATTCGTGAAATTTTGGAAATATCACCATATTAGGTGATTTTCTATTTCAATATACTGATTTAAACTGAATGTTATAATTATTAACATTACTGGTGGTAGGGCTTTGTGCAAGCTTCTCTGGGTAGGTACCACCCAATCATCAGATATTCTACCGCAAAACAGCAGTAGGTACTTGGTATTGTTGTGTTCTATTTTGAAGGAGGGAGGGATGTTGAATATTCGCATCCGCATCCGCATATGCGGAGCTTCCGCATAGATTTGGACTTCCGCATCCGCATCCGCAATAATCAATGCGGATTTTCATGCGGATGCGGATGTCATACAAGTTGCGACAGGAAAGGAAAGGGCGGGGCCGCCGAGTGGCGCGAGCCGTTCGCACGTGACAATAACCAATGGGAGCGATATTGGTGGACAAGATCTGACGCGTTTGTTGTGAAGCATAGCAAGCAAGCTTAAATAAATCTTAACGTGTTTGTTTGCGCTGTGGATTACTTGTCGTATAGATAGATTTTGAATGTTATTGTGATACAGTGATCATTGTGTGTATTTAAATAATCGGAATTTTCAGGTAAAAGCCATAATGTTACAACGGCAATACATTTTATTGTAGGTAAAGTTTATTGTTTTAAAACAATATTCTTTATTTTTCCAGCGAGGTTCCAGTTATTGTTAAATTATCTAACAAGTTAATTAACAATGTCACCACCGACGCAAAGTAATATATGGAATTATTTTGAACCAAATAAAGAGGACCGTGATAAGGCTGATTGCAGAATATGCAATAAAAGCTACTCTCGCAAGGGCCGAACGACCTCGTCCTTAAAAAATCATCTTAAGTCGATGCACCCAGAAGAATTCTCCATATTTGAGATTCAGAACATTTTTAAAGGAAAACAATTACTGAAGATAAAACCTGACCCTGGTAAGTTTCATCATATACAATTATAATTAATTAGTTTTTCCTTCAGGCATTGTTTACATAGTTTAGTTTGGGTGTTGCTGCCACATAACTCGGTCACTTGTATAAAAATTTTGACAATTATCTGTTTAAAAGTCTTATAGAAATGTTATTAAGATCTGTTCAATATTATTTTAATAAAGTGTAAACGAATTTGCATATTTCGTTTTTTCAGCAAATGATTAGTTTAGAAATTTATCATAGTATCATTATTTAAATAGGTAGTGCTGTCTTTTTTAGCATCTTTGATAGTTTATCCTTCCCATTTTACGAAAAAAATTAAATGTAAACAAACAAACCTGTCTGGTATAATCCGACCAAATTAAGAAACACTCGTTCCAATCTAAAACAGTCTTTAATGAAGTACTTTTTTAATTATCCGCGTCTAATGTTTTTAGGTTTTAGAAAGGAAACATTGGCTTTTTAGTTTCTATGTAAATGTCGGTTAGTTATTTGTTTTATTTTTTTCTTAATTTAAATTTTATACGTATTAATTATGACTTTGACACTAAAAAGTTTTATGTTTTTCATAAATGAAAAGAGTGTAACAGGCTATTTGTGATAAATAATCACATTTTGTTATGATAATCATTATATTAGGTTTAAATTGTGAAAGCGACCTCAAACGAACTCTTTTTTACGATTTGTTAACATTTGTTTTCTTCGTAACTTGGATAGGGAATAGAATAGGTAATATCTCTCAGTTTGACATGACTTTGACAATTTTCATGTGATATTTTTTTCGTTCCATTTAAACTTTTTTAATCAGTAATATTTAAAAAATCCGTTTCGCGTTATTCTCTTATATCTAATGTTTATATTTTTTTGCAATATAATGTTATATAAGGTTACACAATTATTTTTTTCAAAATGTATCTTATTTTGAGAGATATTTACAAAAATATAACAAGTCCATATTTTTTCTTTTTTTCGATAATTAAACACGACCTTAGTTCATTTCTTTTAGGTAGATAGTTTTTTGATTCCGATTTTTTTTTATTTATATCTTTATTCCTTTCAGATGAAGTTGCCACTCCTCTGCAAGAAGCAAAGACAGAACTCTCTTTAGAAGAAGTAATTGTAAAAGAAGAGAAATGGGACGTTAATGATTTAAATTCGAAAAAAATTGATAAACTCATTGGAGAAATGATTGCACTACAAAATGTACCGTTTGACTTTGTTGAAGGGCTGGGTTTTCGCAGATTAATACAAGAATTAGCACCAAGATATAATTTTAGGGGACGCAATTTTTTTACTGATTTTGTATGTAAGGAATTATACTGCAAAGTTGCTCAAAAAGTTAAAAAATTAATCGAAAGATTTGATTGCATGTCGTTTACGTCGAGTATTTTGTCGGATCCAAGCTTAAATTCTTCTTTGCTTAGCCTGACTTGTTATGGTATTGCAGAAAACTTTCATAGATCATCGATTATATTGAAATGCGAGACATTCGACGGCCGTCACACTGGTGACATAATTTCCGAAAAATTTTATACGATGCTTTCTGAATGGAGTATTAAAAAAGAACAAGTGCATTGCCTAATCAGAGATGATGGATCAGATGTGAAACGAGCCGCATTAAATGACATAGATTGTACTGTTCACAAAATACAACTTGCTATCTGCAGTTGTTTAGATTCGCAAGAAAACATAAATATACTCAAACAAAAATGTAAGAAAATTTCGACTCATTTCATTCATTCAACTATCGCTCAGAAACAACTGCAAGCAATTCAAGACCGACTGAATCAACCTCATCTCAAAGTTTTCCAAGATTGTGTAACGCGATGGAACAGTACGTTTTACATGTTCGAGCGTTTTTCAAAGGTAAAGGATGCCCTAAGTCTTTACATCAATGATAATGAGATGGACCCTATTTTGCCAGAAGAATGGAAAATCATTGAAAGTTTTATTCAATTACTGAGACCTTTTGAGGAAGCCACACGAGAACTGAGCAGCTCTCACGCTATTATTTCATCTGTAATTCCAATAATACAAATGCTTGAAAAAAAAGTTGATGAATATTTAACAAGATCACAAGAAACAGATCCGATTCGACAGGCCGTCACGACTCTGAAAAAAGAACTTCAAACAAAGTTTACCAGCTTGGTAGAGAACAATTTATATACCATCGCCACCTACTTAGATCCTCGCTATAAGCACAAATGTTTTACACCGGTGACTGAGAAAAAGATTAAAGACGACATTTTGATGATTATAACGACAAATACTGAGAATGACGATTCCGGTTCTCTGAATTCCAATTCCAAATTGACCAAAAGAATGAGAATGACTGATTCCACGGAAAAGAATATGGAACTACTAGGACCGGGGCCGTCAAATTTCATCAGAAAGCCATGCTTAGAAAACGACCTTGCTATGTTGTTAGATTCAAGTGAAGATGAGAGTCAAGATGTACCAGAAAATGGTAGCATTGAAGCTTTACTCAAAAAGGAATTACTTTCTTACCGCGCTACAAAGAGAGTCAATGTGGATGATAATCCTCTGCATTGGTGGAGTTTTTATCGAGAGGAATTTAAGTTATTATCACCGATAGCACGAAGATTTTTATCCACTCCACCAGGCAGTGTTCTTAGCGAACAATTATTTAGTAGTTCGGGTTTAATTTACGAACCTCTGTGTAACCGCCTCGATTCAGAAAAGGCGGCAATATTACTATTTATTAAGTATAATGCTCCTATTTTTAACTTCAATTACTAATATGAAAATTAGTAAGTGAAGTACTTAATTAAAAATTGTAGCATTATACTTAATACTAATTTTAATTAATAAAAATGTTAATAATTTCTTTAACATTGTTTTAATTCTTCATTCATATACTTTATTTATATAAGATCTTAAACATCCGCTCATAAGAAAAAATCGGCATCGGCAACATCCCTGGTTTGAAGGGCGAGTGAGCCAGTGTAATTACAGGTAATAGGGACATAACATCTTAGTTTCCAAAGTTGGTGGCGAATTGGCGATGTAAGCGATGGTTAACATATCTTACAATGCCAATGTCTATGGGTGTTGGTGACCACTTAACATTAGGTGGCCCATATGCTCGCCCTATGCTATAAAAAAAGATAAGAGTATCTAAACGTAAAATTTGTTTGAATATAACGTTGTAATTTATAAATCAACTATGTATTCGTAATTCAACACGGCACTTGTACTACTTACGTCAGAAAAAAACTTGCATAAGTTTTACGTCTATATCTGGTGTTGCCATTTCCTTTTCCTAGAGCCTACATTTTAATTTAGTCTTAGTTAATTGGTTTACTTTATTCGCATCTGTAACAGTCCGTGAAAGATTAACCGTCTTATTTAAAATCGTAATGACAAGGAATTATTTTTATGTAATTTTTGAGTGAAAATGTTCTGACTTTTGTTTTTAATCCTGGGACATTATTCACACAAGGCCATCTGATCCCAAACTAAGCAGAGCTTGTACTATGAAAACCAGACAACTGATATACTTAAACATAATATTTTTATTTTGTAAATACATACTTATATATAGATAATTACAGACTCAGGACAAATATACATATTCATGCATACAAATGTCGGTGCTGGGTGGGGATCGAACCCCCGACCTGCGACATGAAAGGTAATTTATTTATTTATTTATTTATTTATTAAGGACCATCAGCAGTCACTACACTTACACATGTAATAATATAAACATATTCAGACTTAATATAAAGTGTGCGACTCTTTAAGACGGCCACAACATGCAATTTAAGGTACAATAATATATGTTTTTTTAATATTACTTATAATAACAGATTAAATATTAACAATAATTTTATATTACTAGAATACAAGTGAATGAGAATTCTGAGAATAAAGCAATAAAATAACACCTATTATAATTAACGAGTGCAATTACATTTCTTAATCTTACCAACCACGCCAACCGGCTCGTCATATTAAACGAAGGGGTTGACACGGATTGAGTTCCATGTCCTCATCTATTAACCGCCCAACTTCATATCAGTTGGCGTGCCCCCAGCGCCCGGCACAGTGAAGTGAATCGAAAAATAAATACCGAATTTGGACTTCTAATTAAAAAACTAAAGTGTATTAAACTGTAAACGATTACTTAGTTAACTGTTTACCTAATATAAACATATTTTTGATAGAATACAGCGTAATTAAATAAAAAAGCTGATAAAACTGATGAGTGATATTTTGGTCGTAAATATACGACTCTGGCGAAATGGGTCCGAAAATATTTGTCGGATTAATCCGACTTAGGCGGAAAAAAGGTTAAAATTAATATTCTGTATTTCCTAACATTGGTTAGTAGAGTTTTGTTTTAACATAAAATACGAATTCTATATGATGTTATTTAACAAATCAAATTATAAACATTCGTTAATCATCATATTATAGGATTCAATTGAAGAACAGGCGAACTTTAATGATAAGGAACTGTCATATATACTATATATTATATTTTCCTTCATTATGTTTATGTAACTCTGTGTGTACAATAAAGCATTTGTTATGCTTTGTGTTTGTTATACACTACACTACACTGCCTCGTTGGTCTTGATATAAGGCCGCAGACGCCGTGGTCCTGGGTTCAATTCCCAGGTCGGGCAAATAAATAGTTATTGGGGTTTTCTGTCAGAAAATTCTCAGTAGCAGCCCGGAGTTTGGAAGTGTTGTTACACTCCCGTGCCTCGGAAAGCACGTTAAGCCGTTGGTCCTGCGCCTGAACTCTTTCCGGTCGTGTCGGATTGCCGTCCCATCGGATTGTAAGAGCTAAGGAAAAGAGAATGCATCTGTATTTGCGCACACACTTGCGCTATAATATCTCCTGCGCAGTTGGCTAATCTCTCTTGAGATTGGCCGCCGTGGCCGAAATCGGTCTGGAGGACCTTACTTATACTTTATTTTATACACTACAAGGGAAATTGATTAATATATCTTTATTTATAAAACAACACTATTCCACTGAACTACTGATATCTACTTGAATTTTACTTCCAAAACTTCGATAACAACTTTGCCGGCATAAAAATACAATTAATTGGCAAAGTCATAAATATTATTCATTCTCGACCAATGATATCGCGTCAATTTAATGTCAAAGATTTTTTTGTCTGTATTCCTCACCGTGATTGGAATAGGCTTTATATATGTACGATTCTTATATATGTGATACTGGAATAAGAAAAAAAAACGAAATAGAGTACCTAATTTTCTTTTTTTTCCAAATGATAACTTCACAACTACTCCAACGTACAATTCCAACAAGTTATAACCTTAAATATTTTGATTGGTGATTGTAAAATGCTTCATTTTTTTAAAGTCACATAGACTTTCAGTTGTGACTAAAATGGCAACAGATTATGTACCCAATGTCACGTAGGATGCACAGACGATACGAAATATTGATGTTCTTATTTTAAACTTTACTAATGTCACGATCGTTATGGCGTCATATTTGATATTTAAAAATCAAAAGGATCATTTTTGACCTTCGATTAGTGAATAGTAATAGTAACTCTTCTAGAATTTTTTTTGGAGTATTAGGTATAATAATAATAACTAGTACAAATATATTATCAGTTATCACGTACATTAAGTGTAATTATTCATGACCATTACCTTGACTACCGTGTTGTTTATTGTCTATGATATTAGATATAAGACCGTAGATCCCGTGGTCCTTGGTTCAGACCCCCCCGATACCGGGCTGATGAAACTTCTCTAACTCTCATTCCGGTCAGATTTGTTGTTCCATCGGCGTAGAGTGCACCTGTACGCGTACACTCTCGTGCACTTTGATCTCCTCGGCCATCGTGGCCGAAGTTAGTGAGGAGGACATAATTACTCATTAAAAACAATTAGTATACATAATATTTTAAATAGTAACACTACAGTATTACCGTCACTATAATAAAATAAATAGACATACGCTTTACTTTTGTTGCTTTACGTATGTATTATTGCGTTTATTTTCCTCATGAATCATTTACGCAGTGGATTGATGGACTTTGACTTTGTTCATAAATTGAATTTTTTTAATTAAAAACGTTTGCGTAGTAAATTTTAGTACACAGTCGTTGCGTCCATAGACAACACGCCCTAGCTATTTCTTTCTTATGGAAAATTATAAATAACTACGAAGTTTTCTAAATTTCTTCGTGTTTTGTTTTTTTTTTACTAAAGCAATCAACGGGTAAGTCTTCTTATTTTATTTTCTTACATAAATAAGTGATAGCAGAATCAGACAATAGAGCCGCGTTGATCCAGTGGCTAGAACTCGTGAATCTTAATCGTATAGTGATCGCGGGTTCAAATCCAGCCAAACACAGCCATTGAATTTTTATTGGCTTAATTTGTGTTTATAATTCATCCCGTCGATACTCAACATCGTGAGGATTATTGCACGTGTTTAACTTCACTGAAATTCTGTCTCATGTGTAGATATGTACCTATGTGTGATTGAGCAGTGGAATAAGCTCCAAATCTACTCAAAGGGACGCAATAACAAGCTGTTACGGTAAACAACCTTATATATTGTGTTTGTAATCAACAAAAATGTTATCATGGAAAGTTACCACATAAAAACATTGTATGCCCGTTTTATCAGTTTCCATAAATAAATATCATAAGTTTAGTAATAAAAAATATGTTTCAAATGTGGATTTTATTAAATTAAGCCTTTTTAACGATTATCTCATTTATGGTCTCTCAGTGGGTGGTGAAAATTCTTGGAATTATTTACCCGATCGGTTAGTGATAGTGAAAACCGCAAATCTTTTAAAGCTAAGCAACGTTAATAATATAATAAAATTTATTTTTTAAAACACGAATTAATTTATTACAATCTCTATCAAATGAATATCTTTATCTCAATATGATCAAAAACGTGCTACCTACATACGGAACATACGTGCTTCCACAGATTACGTTATGTATTTATACTCTTGTAATATTTGTAGACAATAAAATAACAGTATAATAGCAGATAGCTTTTGCGCAACCACGGGAGTATTGAAGTCATAAATAACTTTAAAATTATATTAATGAGATGTCATCAGTCGAGATCTAGAACAATCTATGAAATTTGTTGTTGAATTCACGAATAAATAGCTTTTTTAATGTCGGCGAAGTTGTCATCGAAACCAATCGGAATAATTGGAATAGTTTTGTATTATAAATAGAGTTATATTTAACAAGAAATTTTAACGAGTTCATAATAATATATTATGTATCATAGCAGAATTATTACAAAATCTCATCGACCATGGACCCACGTTAAATTGTTTATTTCTACGCCCTCATCGATTGCAATAGGCTCAGCTATCATAGGTTAGTTTTATTCTCTCACTCATCCGTGTAATGTTGATAACCGACTTATGATGATATACTATTTTGATCCGTATATTCTTGAAATCTTATAATTATAATGGTCAATATCGCATATCACTTTCTGACATTTCACTACCTTTTTTTGCGGTGTGTTTCGATTTTATTCTTCTAAAATAGCCCAACTGAACTGTTCGGAACTTTGCTTTAACTAATTAAAAACATAAATATCTATAAGAGTCGCAATTCAACGAAATCCGATCGACCGCGAAAATAAGTTACCATATCAATAGTCCCTCCTGACTGATTTCGGCCATGCGGCGTTAATCTCGAGAGAGGCTAGCCAACTGCGCAGTACCTACATATTATAGTGGCCAAATGTGTTGCTCAAACACAGGTGCACTCACTATTCCCTTACTCTCATAACCAGATGGGACGGCAATCCGACACGACCGGAAAGATTCCAATTCAAATCAACCATATTATAATATACATAGCTAAACTTTGATATAATATCTTTAGTACCTACGATACGTTCGGGTTACAGGGCAGAAGCTATACAAAGATTTATTTTAAAACAGAAAAAATACTTCGCTGTCTTTAGTAATTGTGAATACATTTTCTGTTTAAGATTAATTTAGTTCACAGATAATAATGTTAATTAAATGCGGGCACACTAAAGTATGTACACGCTTACGCACACATTTTACTTGTATTCATCAACTAACACTGTACAGTTCTAAATAATGCTGGTAAAATATATTATCAATTTAATCATGAATATTCTGTTGCTAAATAAAAAAAATAGTAAACGAACGCTTGTGTGCTAAAGGTTATTATTATACAATTAATGAATTTATGAATGATAGCACGCCTTGGAAATGAGACGATCGCCGCATGGCTATTTCTTTTTTTTTTTGTAAAAGATAACATACCAACATAAAAATGACAAAAAAAAATTAACCCGCTGAGTTTCTTTCGCCGATTCTTTTAGGACTGGGTGTTTCTTTCCGAGCCGGTGGTGGTTTCCAGTTTGACAATCAATAAAATTGTAATGAGTACAAACAGCTTTACAGTGTGTACTTGGTAATGTTGTATTCCGGTTTATTTTTCTACGAATTCTTTTAGATATGTTACATAATTAAAATATCGTTACACTCATTACACAACAACACATTTCGTGTTCACAGCTATTATGTTTTTGTTCGCTACAAGTTTGTTTATTTGTGAGATAATCTTGAAATAATGCTTTTGCTTTCTCTTACTTTATATTTTAGTACAACTACATATGTATAGACAGAATTACGTTTGTGTTTATTATGAACGTATTTTCAGTTGAATAGGAAATTAGGAATACGTTTAGTAATGTAGCGACATCTATCTCGCCATATACGAACTAAAAACTGACGTATCCTACATCGCGATATTAAAGTTATCCGAGCGATTGAACATATATACAATAACCCGATAACAACCGTCGGGCAGTAGTCCACCAGACACAACACCCGTCTGGTCGGAGGGTCCTCCCCTTTCAATGGTGGATGAGGTACTTTACCTCTGTTTTCTTCACCAAAAGTAATAATTAATTCTATAACGAAACTATTTTACAAAGGAACATGTATTCGAGTTACTTATATTGTCTTGCGACATCTTCATCGCTGTTCTTTATCATCATTATTATTATACAATAATTTATCGTGAAATTAACTATTTATTCAGTACGTGATTTATCAGTGATGAAGGCACGACTGGAAGGAATTGTAAAACTTGTTGAAACTGTGTACAATACTGCTCGTTTTATAATACCACCAATAAAGGATGGACATAACATCTTCCCAAGATTGGTCGTCCATTGGCGATATGAGGAATGGTAATTATTTCTGACATCGCCAATGTCTATGCATGGTGGTGACCACTTACCATCAGGTGGCCCATATGTTCGTCCGCCTACCTATGCAATAAAAAAATGCCAAGAGTATAAAGACACCTGATGGTATGGTTACCATCGCCCATAGACATTGACATCGTAAAAGATGTTAACCATCGCTTACATCGCCAATGCGCCACTAACCAAGGGAACTAATATGTTATATAGTAATTACACCGGCTCACTCATCCTTCAAACCGGAACACAATAGTACCAAGTAGGTACTGCTGTTTTGCAGTAGAATATCTGATGAGTGGGTGGTACCAAAGTTGTTTTCTAACTTTACTCTTGTGATTGGAATAGGCTATAGTGACATGTAATTATCGACAAGTCTAATCGTACTAAAACAATACCTTGACTTTTAAATGGCAATAATGTAACAGTACAAATAATTTTCTTTGATTGTTTCAGATTTTCTTTTTCACCATGGGAATGAAAACACTGTTATGAAAAGCAACAATGTATATCGCCGTCTCGTAAATACGCTAACGAGAAAACGAGACATAAACAGCGTTTGAAGAAATGTGACATAACGCCATCTAGGGGTAACCGCTTGTATTAGTAAGAAAGTGGCTCGAAACGGTGACAATGAAGTTAAATTTATTTAAACGATCGATGATTTTCGCGACTTTCTTCGGGTCCTGTCTGTGTATAGCGCTGATTGTCGCGTCTTTGGGGACCACGCACTGGGTGGACGCGAGAGCTAGAAGATTGTCGAATCCAACGGAATCCGAAGGAAGAATCAGCTTTGGACTGTTTGAAGGACACAAGGCATTGAATTTCGCCTATGGCTGGAGGAATTATGATTTTAGCTGTAAGTATTTTAACGTATTTTTTTTTTATATGTTTTATATGATGAACAAAGGTCAGTTGTTGGAAGCCTATCTATCTAAGCGATTTCCTATTTTTATTTATAGTTATATCTTACAAAACACATACGCAACCATTACATCAATTTTGTCTGGTCCTGTTTGCTTGATGGCTCATCACTGACTCGCCCATTTGTACCGGAACAAACTGACCGACATGACTAGTGGCTTTATAAGACCTAAGATCCTGAAGTCTTCGTTACAAACCGCGGGTAAGGCCAAGGGCTTACCTGTCAAGAAACTGACTCACCCATTCTTACCGGACCTGTAGTCCTAGTCACAAACCTCGTGTTTTCTGTCAATAAACTCTCACTAGCAGCCAGACTCCGGGTCTTGAAATTGACTGTGTTTGGGAGTGCAGTTGTGTTTGCGCACTCACACCAAATTTAACATGTTTAACGGCCGCTTAGCGATGTAAAAGTCGCAGGTGAGATCGCAACCCTTCAGTCGTCATCACTCCATAACGCTTAATTTGGGGGTAAAAAAATATATTAGTAAAACTTTAAAGTAGCAACAGTGCTGTTTTTCTTCTTAAATAAATTATACATATTTTATTACTATTATTTTTGTTTAATCGTTTCAGTAAAAGCTGGTAATCATCCAGCTCGACGTTGGGCGTGGTGCGGTACCGCGGCACAGTTGGCGGTGGCGTTGGCTGCCTCCGCTGGAGCCTGCGTCTTGGCCGCATTGGGATCCGCTGCAAGGAGTCGTTGCTCGCCACGACCTTTGCTTTTATGTAATAGTGCTATTGGTGAGTTTGTAAACTTTTGGTTATTTACAAACCCGTCTGGTGTCATGGCAAAAGTCAGTAGTGCAACTACCTAACATTTAATATTATGTGCTAAAACTTTCTTCTCGCTTACTCCTTGAGTCCATATTGGACTAGAGTTGCGACAGATATAGCACATTGGAGCGAGATGGAGGACGCATATGCCAAGACGCACCCCGAATTGCGAGACATTCTTTGATTTATGATGATCCAACCATTTTTACAATATATATTACACTTATTGTACAATATTACACTCATAAATTCGGAATAAAGACTTGAATTGAATTGATAACATGCTGTATCTTGTAGTATAATATAATGGTATATGGTGGGATGTACATTGATTTCGTTTTTTCGGTAAAGCAATACAAATCTCTCTTCATTTATTAGCTTAGATGGATGTGTTGATGTGTTACTATTGTATGGACGCGACAGTGCTTCTTCTTTTTGCTACTAACAGTGCTGTTGCCGTTTTTCATCTACCAAAAATATTACGACTCCAAATTGTTTGAAGAACCTGCTTAAATAAAATACTTTACATAACTATTGTTATTGGTTCTCTGATTATGAGTTAGGAAATTGACCAATCGCATAAGAATGTTTAGAGTTGAAAAGAAGTGTCAGTGACGTCACCAGGCAGCCCGTAAAAATCCTTATATAGCACACACTGTTCTAAAAATGGGACGAATTTGATAATGATGATGATCGGTGATGTACCCAAATAATTCTCCACGTAAAAAAATAGAGCTCTACATCGATAATCTAATATTTATAATAAAAAATTACGTTGTATTTTCAGTTCTTTTCACGTTGGGCGCAATAGCAGTATGGTTGACGGAGTTCTTCCTCAGACTGCAGCACAATGTCATGTCGGATGAAGATCTAGCGAACACGTGGACTTCGGACATGACAGCTGACTTGGGGCTCTCTTTCTGGTAATATTATTTAAGTTTCATATTCATAAAGTATATGTTTAAGTATTATATCCTCTGTGTGGCAATCGATTTTCTTTTTTTGATAGTGATTGACGAGCTTTAGTGTTATCAATGGAAAATTGGAAATAGGATTATAAAAATGTTCATATACATCAAATTTTCAATTATGGTTATGGGCAAGTATCGACCACTAAGCGAAAATGTATGTTATCTAGAATATCATACAATTGTTTTGTGTATTTCATAATGCCTGAACAGCCTGAACTACTTGGATAATTGTTTTTTTTTTTTAATTTCAGGCTCGTAGTTGCGGCGACAATAACAGCATTTATAAATAATGTATGTATCCTCATAGCTGCTTCGGACGGACGGGACGTCGATACCATCGCGCCAGCCTTGGAAGAGAAGGTGAATGGGGCGATCATGTTGTATTAATAGACTAAGTGACGACATAAGTGGACTTTTTAAACTGTGAATTTGTGACAATCAATGAAAATCTGAATTCACTATACACACGCTACTTTCAGCTCTAATGTCTAATAACTTTACGGGCTATAATCGTATAAAAGAGGCGTTAACACGATTAAGAATTCCAGAAACAAAACTGGCATTCTACTTAAAATAATATTTTTGTTCCACAATACCTTCCACTTATGTCTTCAAATGTTAACTAGTGACGCAGTTTAACTATCGACATATCGATAGTTGTATAAGTGAAGATGTACATTCTTAATTCGATAAGTATGTGTTATTGTAATCTATGCAGTATTCTCATATGTGTATTATTTCTATGGACCTGGATGTATAAACTAACCAATATGTTTTTATAGTTCGTAATACGAATGGACGGGAATAATTTCAAAGGAATTATGACGGTAAATTGAAATGTAAGTTAGTTCTCAATAAATAATTTACAAAATATAATGCATTTACTCGATATTAGTAGGAATGTTCGCCTTTTTATTGTCTACACGTCAGCGCTGTGAAAAATGACTGTTAATAATAGTTCAGCTAACAAAAATCACACAGTTTCAGCTAACTCAAATCGCACATTTGTCTAAATATTATATTTTTTTTTCATTACAATTATCTACAAGAAATATTTAATAATTTGCAGTTTTCAGCACAACCGACCTTGTCGAGATCGATTCCTTATCAGTTCTGTCGTTTCTTCAGCTATTTTGTTGCGTTGTCATTGGTGACATTCGCGCCCTGTGCGTCAAGCGATCAAAACTAATTGACTCTTTGTTTAATAGTTATGTTTTAGAAATACATAACTTCTTAATTTTTTCCCGTTAACCATGTCGAATTGTGGCCTGCAATTAATATTTGGGAAAATCAACAAAATAACCATTTTATCAATACCTAATCCACATTTTTCTGATCGACTAAGTAATGTACGCGCGGTGCTAAGTGGTGGCAAGTCTTACGTCATATAAGTTCATTTGTTCCATTATGTATTTAGAAAGAGTTACGTTGAGAAATAGTATTATATAAGTATTAAAACACAAATTTAAAACAATTTAGTAATATATACGTGGACTTAAAAATACATAATAGATACATTATTAAATTATGTGCAACTGAGTATAAGTGTGATGTTAAACTTATTTTAAAAGTAAAATGGTTAGCGCGTTACAATGTCATTAGAACTTGAAATTTTACTCTCACAGCGAAGAAAAACTTATTCCAAATAGTAATTGTAGTTGTATTTATAATTATAATTAAACAATAGACAACCTTAACACAGTTTGTCTATAGGCAATCGTGCTGAACATTATAGATGTCGCGACGTAAATTGTATTTCAGACAACCGAGCACAGCAATTTTGTAAGAACGCACTTTCATCGCACTTCATACAATTTTGATGCGCGTATTGTTGTTATGTTATAATTATAATGGTCAATATTGCATATCACTTTCTGAGATTACACGACCGTTTTCTGCGTTAAGTTTCGAGATTGTTCGTACAAAATAACCCTAATGATAACCAATATCATGCATATTTAACTTTATTTAATATGTATTCCTTATATATGCACATAAACTTATTATTAATTTGATTGTTAAGCTGACTTTTGACTTTACACGGGTTGTTGGTTTGCTCTTTTAATCGACATTACATGTACATGTTGTGATCACGAGTCGACTGCCCCAATTTTCGTCGTCTATCTATATTATATCCATTCTCACAATCGATTTATATTGCCTTCATGGAAACTATAATGCTGGGAACACACTATATTAACTCATATGGTAAAGGTGCTCCCACACTACTCGTGATCACGTGACCATGATTGTGTATCGACAGGATAGCACACATACCAGAAGCTTAAAGATTACAAAATGACTTCCATTTATAAATATATCGATAGTAACTTTGTTGCTCACGTTTATTCAGAAGTGATAAATGAATGCTCAAATGAAATTAAACTCAAATATCCGTCCATAAGAAAATTATAATTAAGAACTGTATACACTGTTCCAATCGAATGAGGAGTAAAGATAAACAAGCCTTTGACTTACATACATTTATAGGCGGACGGACGAGCATATGGGCCACATGATGATAGGTGGTCACCAATGCTCATAGACATTGGTATTGTAAGAGATGTTAACCATCGCTTACATCGCCAATGCGCCACCAACCTTGGGAATTAAGATGTTTTGCCCTTTTGTGCCTGTAATTACACTGACTCCCTATTCAAACCGGAACGCAACATTACCAAGTACTCCTATATTGCGGTAGAATATCTGATGAGTGGGCTGTACCTACCAAGACGAGTTTGCACAAAGCCATACCACCAAGTACCCACACCTTGACGTTACCTTTATTTAATAAAACACAATACTACTTAACTAGTTATAACCACATTGATTTAACTTCCAAAAGTTCCGATTACAACTCTCTTAAATAGCCCACTTTCTCGCGAGTCCATAGTCAATACCATAGATTATACAAGATGTCGACCAATGATATCGCGCCAATTCGATATCAAAAATGTTTGTTTTTCTTTCCTCCTCTTGTGATTGAAATAGTTTATAGCATGTTTTATTTATAGTTTCTAAGTCTTAGTTAAGTGATAAGGCTGAATTTTAGCGTTAAATATATAAACAGTTACAAACATTTATATAAAACTTTATATTTATGGAGTTGATTAAAATCGGCCTCGTAAACAATCTCTTGTAGAATTAACTTGAATCAGATGAATTGTTTCTTAATAATTATTGAAAATCTACTTCAAATTTTTAATTTTTCTTTAACGTATTGAGTTTTTTTTATTGTCATATGTAACAAAGGAATATTTTTGGTAAATACTGCAAATTTTTCTAATAAAAAAATGTCTAATGTATTTTTTTTCTTGTGTTTTAATTATTAGTGCCATTAAGTTAAGTCTTTTGTAATTATCTTTCAACTGTAACTAATATTTATATTTTGTATGTTTTATTTTAATTTTCTCGAATAAAATCTAATCTGATTTTTTATAATTTTGTATTATTTATTATAACCTCAAGACAATGACAATCTTGTTTGTTCGTTTTTAATAAAACCCATGTAATTCCTTGTGTTAAAAATATCATATATAACCTTTCAATTTTAATTTTACTTCAACTTAAATCCCATTTTTTAATAGAATAATTAAGCGGACGAGCATATTAGTCACCTGATCGTAAGTTGTCATCAAAACTCATACACAAGGGCATTGTAAGATATGTTAACCATCACATCGCCAATGCGCCACCAACCTTGAGAACTAAGATGTTATGTCACTTGCGCCTGTAATTACACTGGCTCACCCATCCTTCAAACCGGAACACAAAAATACTAAGTACTGTGTGAGTGGTACCTACCCAGACGAGCTTGCACCAAGCCCACCAGTAAATCATACAAATAAGTTTCAATTCAAAAAGAATACATAGCTATTCTGGGTTTGTAGTTAATGCATTCAGTAACTAAGGCGATATTTTAAATATTTTAGAATATAATATAATAGAATAATCTTTTTTGTAAACACAAAAAAGTACAATAAAAAACCATTAAAAATAAATGCATAATATTAATTTTAACAGTTAACAACTGACCCTTCGCTCCACTCAAACGAGGGCAGATATAATACAATTAATTTCATTTTCATAATAAATATGAAACACAAGTACGTATAATAATTATAAAATTCCTCACAGCAGTTATTGACTTGTTTTCTTGGCTCTTTAATATTGAAAATAGATCGATTGTAATACTTTTAATTATTGTTAAAATACAATAAAATAAAAATTTAATCCCAGATTGCGCTAATATGTAAGGTCCTCCAGACCGATTTCGGCCACGGCGGCCAATCTCAAGAGAGATTAGCCAACTACGCAGGAGATATTATAGTGCACAAGTGTGTGCGCAGACACAGGTGCACTCTCTTTTCCTTAGCTCTCATAATCCGATGGGACGGTAATCCGACACGACCGGAAAGAGTTCAGGCGCAGGACCAACGGCTTAACGTGCTTTCCGAGGCACGGGAGTGTACACACTTCCAACTTCCAGACTCCGGGTTGCTACTGAGAATTTTCTGACGGAAAACCCCAATAACTATTTATTGGCCCGACCTGGGAATTGAACCCAGGACCATCGAGTCTGCGGCCTTATATCAAGCCACTAGACCAACGAGGCAGTCAAGGCTAATATGTATGTATTAAAATAATGAATATAAAAATGAATGTTATTTTTTAATACCTGATTCTATACTATTTTTGCGATAATTTTGAAACTACAGTTTTTATTGATTGTTGAGGAAATGTTTCTGATATAGTCCGTGCACTATCAGAATGGTATAGAACCTTGTCAAAGTAAATCGCAGTTCATTCGCAGTTAAATGACAGTTCTCGAGCGAAGGAACGTTAGCAAATAAATTCTTAATAATAATTTCCCGACTACGACAAAGGTTACATTTAAGCAGATTATTTCTATGTAAATATATATATATGACCAGCCGGTTGGGGTGGATGGTAGAAGCTTGCCTTTCACGCCGCAGGCTATGGGTTCGATTCCCACCCTGGACAGATATTTGTGTGGATTAACCTGTCTGTTTGTTCTAATGTAATCATTAAAATAATTGTATGATCATAAATCCCTAAAATAAAGCAGCAACAAATCACAAAAAAATACATAAAATTAACTAAATAAAATCCTTTGGTATACGTAAAAAAAGTATTTATCTGTCTTATATATGTATCTATTTGTTTGAAATACAATATTCATAACTAAATATAATGAGGCTTGATTCAATAAACATATATTATACAACCTTCCTTAGTATAGAACGTTATTTGTAAAGGATAAGTCCTTTCTAAATTTGTTTGCTATCCGAAACCCAATTTTTGCTTCAAAGATCAAATATATACTTCTTGAAATTGGTTATTCAGCGTAACTATTGGGTAATTCAAGCGAACCAGAGTGTAGACCCACCTTTTGCCGACATACTAAAATATTTAAAAAAAGTAATTCGAGCACAGAGTATACAATACATTACGTTTTGCTCAAAGCGCGCGTTTGACATTCAACGCACGTTCAGAAACCGGCGCGATTGAATCGGAACCCTATTGCCTTTGCCTACGTAATGCGTTTAGAAAACGATTTTGACAAGATTGCGACTAAATTGTATTTTGTTACACACCAGTTTACAAAAAACGGGTATGAGGCCTGACTTTTAATGATAAGGTTTTATAGAAAGATTGTTCGCTTTGTTTAAATCTATTAAACGGAACTATTTGAGCAGTGGTCTGTTAATACATTATCGTTAAGTCGAAGTCTTAAGTCGCTTTTCGAAATGTTGGTAGTAAATTTGCTAAAATTAATATATTGTAATCGTATATTGTTTATACTTTGTCCCCGTCTATTATTCTGGTGTATCTAATAGTCCTATTTTTTAATCTTTGACCCAGCGATTATCGCTGTGAAAAAGATAACGTTCATCAATCAAAAAAGGTTTTTCATTTGTAATAATTAAATCGAAAAATTACATGTTATTTCGTTACAGTAAAGGTTCATTCACTTCGTTGTAGAAGCTAATTTATAATTTCGCATAGGTTCTAATTTAGGAGCTTTTCAATGTTAAGTAGCGTTTAACTTTGAGGGAAGTTTCAGGATTCGGCCGTAAGCATCTTTAATAAAAAGAAAAAACTTTAAAAAAAAACTTAGAAGTATAATATAAAATATAAGTATTACGACTACTAGAAACTATATACATAATAACCAAATCTCAACTCGGCGTTTAATTTTATAAAACAAAAACAGTCATGTCATTGTACGAACCTTTTCGACATGCGATTTCCGAAACTCATAACATCGGCAAAAATATTGAATCGTACCAAATATTCATACGCCTATCAAAGGTCCCTTTTCTTTCAAAGTGAATATTCAGTACACGTAAATCCGATATTAGTCTCGTGTACCTGCGCGTCACATTACATCAATTTGTAACGTATTCACGGAGCTAATATCTTTCACACATTATCTCTAAGTGCTCACATCCAATTCGACGTACTTGATATGGGATAACGGACAAGTTCAGAATGAATTCTATTGGTGTAGAACTTTGCTTGAGCCTCTTGCTTTGCTTGATTTTTAATCATTATATTTTTTTAAATACTTTACTTTTTACTTGGTGGTAGATCTTTGTGCAGGCTCGTCTGGGTAGGTACCACCCACTCATCAGATATTCTACCGCAAAACAACAGTACTCGGTACTGTTGTGTTCCGGGTGTTTGAAGGGTGAGTGAGCCAGTGTAATTAGAGGCACAAGGGACATAACATCTTAGTTCCCAAGGTTGGTGGCACATTGGCGATGTAAGAGATAGTTAACAACTCTTACAATGCCATTGTCTGTGGGCGTTGGTGACCACTTACCATCAGGTGGCTCATATGCTCGTCCGCCTTCCTATGAAATAAAAAAAATAAATAAAAAAAATACACGTGTGAAACCGCGGGCCACAGCTACTTAGTATATAAAAACAGGCAGGACGTCTATTGGGTTTTGCTAGTAAAATAAAACATCTTATGACCTATTGCAATGATGATAGTGAGATTATCTTTGGGCGAAATTGTGTAATTATTTTTGTGCAAGCCCAGCCCGTATAGATACCTCATCACAAATCAAATGTTCTATCGCCAAATAGCAATGGTTAGTTTTCTTGTGTTCCTGTCTCAAAGATTGGCAAGCCAATGTGACTGGCACAAGGGACATGACATCTCAGTTTCCAAGTACATGTGGAGATTTTCATTCGTCACAAACAGGATTTCTCATATTTTGAGTTCTCATTCGCTTATAGGCTTAGTAACTCATACGACTGTATTCTGATGTGACAATGATATTTTCGATTAGATTCTGACCGAGATAGTGTATAAACTTTATACCAAACTCGAGGGTCAATATTAGTATTTGTAATTGCTTTAAAATGTTTACTATTCCTGAGATTATTCCTGAGATTATTTATTATTTACTGGAATAGAGCTTTAATAAATTTCTTTTCAGAATTTATAGTCTTCGACACACGAGATTAATTTAATTTTTTATATATTAAATCTAAAATATTTAAGATTAGATTTATTGATGTCGAAAATATATACAACGAAACTGTCAGCTATCAAAATTTAAAAGTTTCATGGTTTCATGTCAATCATTCATGGGTAAAAATTTTATCTATAATGTTAGTGAAATAACATATGCCGTATTTTCGAACGTTATCTTATACTGGACGGAAAAATTTTCAGATGAAATTTTCTATTTCAGCTCACGTACCCACCACTTATATTACAGACGTACGTTCTACCAATGTTGTATAACTTATTTACAAGTCGTTCATCTTTGTTAACTTGAAATTTGTTTCATGTGCCAAATAAACGGAAACTACTAACGCGCACGTTACGTAAAGTTGGTAAAGTTTTCATGAAAAAATGGCCGTCACGAGATGAGGATCTGAAATTTTAATTGATAGTAATGATTATTATTTTTATAATTATAATAATATATAGCTATATATAAGTAGTGTAGGCGTTTGATGACATACGAGCGAGACGCCAATAAATAAATACCATCAATAAAAAATTGGCCATACATTGGCTAATTTAAAACATTATGAACTTTTTTTTTATAATATAGGTAGGCGGACGAGCATATTGGCCACCAACTTCCATAGCATAGACAATTGCATTGTATGAATGTTAACCATCGCTTACATCGCCATTGCGCCACCAAGTTTAGGAACTAAGATGTTATGTCCAACGTTCAAACCGGAACACAAAAATACCAAGCACTGCTGTTTTGCGGTAGAATATTTGATGAGCGGGAGGTACATACCAGGGATGTTGCGGATGCCGATTTTTTCACATCCGCGGATGCGGATGCGGATGCGGATGTTTAAGATCTTATGTAAATATAGTATATGAATGAAGATTTAAAACAATGTTAAAGCAATTATTAACATTTTTATTAATAAAACTAGTATTAAGTATAATGCTACAATTTTTATATAAGTATTTAAAAATAGACGAAGTTAAAAATAGGAGCATTATACTTAATAAAAAGTAATATTGCCGCCCTTCCTCATGTTCTTTTCTTGTCACTTGTTCTTTTTTAATACTCCATTCAGAAAGCATCGTGTTAAATTCTTCGGAAATTATGTCACCAGTGTGACGGCCGTCGAATATCTCGCATTTCAATATAATCGATGATCTATCAAAGTTTTCTGCAATACTATGGCAAGTCAGACTAAGCAAAGAAGCATTTGAGCTTGTAACCGACCAAATGTCAGACATAAACGACATGTAATCACATTTTCGATTAATTCTTGTCGTTGTTAATTTGACGAGGTGGTTCAGCCCTTGCCAGAGTAGCATTAGCATAGTTTTATTGCATATTTTCTTTCTTGTCGCAACTTTTATGACATCCGCATCCGCATGAAAATCCGCATTGATTGTTGCGGATGCGGATGCGGATGCGGATGTCCAAATATATGCGGATGTTCCGCATTTGCGGATGCGGATGCGAATATTCGCAACATCCCTGGTACATACCCAGACGAGCATGTACAAAGCCCTACCACTTCTTGTATTGGACATTCATTAAATATGTCTCTATATCGACGACAAAACGAATAGTCACAATTATAATTATTCAATTTGCTAATTAGGTATAAGTTTTAAGGATAATAAGTTAACGTATCAAGCAAAAGTAATGTCTGTATATGAGAAAAACCAAAGTAGTAGTAGTAATCAAATTTAAACCCTATTTAGGAGAAGTATCTCCTAAATAGGATTTAAATTTGAATAATTACTAGGGTTTTATACATCCGATATTTTTTTACGTAAGAGGGGGCAAACGAGCAGGAGGCTCACGTGATGGAAAGTGCCTACCACCACCCATGGACATCTGCAACAGCGAGGGCTTGCAGGTGCGTTGCCGGCCTTGAAATGAGAACGCTCTTGTCTTGAAGGTTTTTATGTCATATCGGTTCGAAAAAAAAAACACATAAAATCTTTTCTGATTTTGGGATGACAATAAGGCGTAGAAATAATATTTATCAAATGACGGGTGGAGAAATTCGATTGAGTTATTTTGTAATTTTAAACAACTCAGTTTAATTGTAAACCAAAATGTAGTTCAGGCGAAAGTAATATCAGAAGATCAAACGGATTAACCGTTACATCTTGCTTTGTACTGTTAAATTAGTATTACTATATAACATATGGGTGGGTACTGGGTATATTAATGGTTTGATGTGACATATCAATGTTTCAATCAGCGCCATCTATCGGTTGTAGTAACACTTGTGACTGTCCCACTGCTGGTCTAAGGCCTCTTCACTTCTTTTTGAGGAAAAGGTTTTGAAGATTATTCCACCACGCTGCTCCAATGAGGATTGGTGGAATACACACTTGACATAATTTTAGTGAAATTTGACGTCATGCAGGTTTCCTCACGATGTTTTCCTTCACCGACAAGCACGAGATGAATTCTAAATCACAGATTAAGCACATAGAATTCAGTGGTGCTTGCCCGGGTTTGAACTCACGATCATCGGTTAAGAATCACGCGTTCTTACCACTGGGCCATCTCGGCTTTTTTATCGTAGTTGTAACGTACGCCATTATACATTTTGTTAAATTGAATACTAAGTTTCTAACCATTTTCTCGTATTTGCATGCTTCTATATAAACCTTTGTATCTGTCTTGCAGTTGAATTCTAATATACTTGCACCCAACAGCATGAACTGAAATGTTGCACACACGTCCAGTACAAGTGACAATACAATCTAGTACAGTTTTACTATCTATATAAAAATAAAGGTTTGTATGTTTGTTCAGTATGCATTTCTAAACCATACATCCAATTGTGCAGAAAAATTTATGAGTTATTTAAGTAAGACCGCGAAGAAATTCTGATTCAAAATACAAAAACTGTTCTTTGTTAATTTTACAATATGAACGTTTTATGTAAATTCTTATTGAACCCGTCACTGCCATATTGACCACCTGATGGTAAGTGGTCACCAACGTCAATGAACACAGTAAGAAATATTAACTATTCATATCATTACCAATGCGCCATCACCTTTTCACAAAGCCTATACCTAACGAAATAATATACCTTTTAATATATAAAACTACATTTTATTAAAAACATCCCTATTTACCAAGCTCCTTCATCTTTTTATAATAATCTGCAGGCGTAATTGCTTTTAGCTTTACTGTACCAAAGAATTAATTTTAATAACGCGAGTTTGTAGTCACAGTTAATTTTCATAACATGACATAGTCGCTTTTAAATAAAGTATCTTATATTTCTTTACCAACTAGTGTTCAAACATACAGCGGCTTAAAACTCGTACAATACAACACGAGTAGTTTTAAGATACTCAACTCTCGTCTGTGTTCAATACAGTCACCATGCAGACTAAAATAATTTAGAGGACAAACTCTTTCATTGTAAGAAAATGGTTGTGTCTAAGTGGCAAAGTGGCAACAACATTTAAAACTATACTGAAGCTTCAAGCTTCCACATTGCATTTAGATACATGTGCTTAATTGGTGTTTATAATTAATTTTGCGTGACATGAATATGTGCCACATGTGTCCCACCTGCTTTCACAAGGAGAGGTTTTTCCCAGAAGTAGAGCATAGTTTTTCTGTTACATTACATTTATATACTTATAAAAAAACATCATGAGTATATTTCGATCGGTTAACTCAGACAGTCTCTTTAGTCTCCTCTCGCTCGAAAGCGTGGTTATCCGAGTCTCATTTAAAGCAGATAATTATGTGGGTGAGGGACTTTCCTAACTGTTTAGAATTTAGGAAATGTTTTCTGCTCAAAGTTTTTAGCTCGAATAGTTTTTATATTGGGACTACAGAAAATAAATTTATGTTCAACTACACAACGATGTCAAAGTTCGTATAAGAGCACATAAACTTTTAGTGATTTTATTTAAAGAGGCGCACGAGCTAGTGGGCCACCTGATGGTAAGTGGTGACCACCCCATAGACATTGGCATTCTGAGATATATTAACCATTGCTTACATCACCGCGCCACTAACCTTAGGATTAAAATGATATGTCCTTTGTGCCTGTATTTACATCGGCTCACTCACCCTTCAAACCGAAACGCACAATACCCTGTTTTGCGGTATAATATCTAATGAGTGTTCATTATATTAATATGTATATATATATATATATAATATTAATTATATCTAAATGAGTATATAATGAACTATTCCGTTTTCATTTGCGTTAAATTATCGAGGAATTTCCGGGATGTGGAGATACGATATCGACGCGTATGTTACACTATTATAGTAATTGTATGTATAGTAATTAATCAGAACTAAACCAATATAAACTATAATGTTGATACAGTATATCGGTTTCACTTGAGACTTAATTATCGGGGAATTCCCGATATGTTTCAATATAAAATAGATCTGCCTGCGTCATGATGAATGAAATAATCATGCAATATGTTATTTGTTACAGATTATGAAGTCATCCAATACATGATATGTGCATGTATTGGATGGTGTTTATCTTACTTTTTTAGGTTACTTTAGGTGGTAGGATTTTGTACAAGTCTCCGGTAGGTCTCACTCATCAAACTACCGCTTAATAGCAATATTTATTGTAGTGTTCCGGTTTAAAGGGTACACGAGCCAATTAATACAAGCACAAGGCTTATCTTAGGCTCCAAGGTTGGTAACGAATTGTGTAAGGAAGGGTTATTATTTCTTATTTCTTTCTTTTGTTTATTCTGTTCTTCTGTTTAGCGGTAGAATATGTAAAGAGTGGGTGCTACCTACAAAGCAGGGCTTGCATAAAGCCCTACCAAGAAATAGCAAAATAAATATAAATAGATTGGGTATTTTATTAATAGCCATACTTACAAACGTTGCTTAGCCGCTTATTATAACCATGCGTTTATGAAAAAGCCGTAAATTTATAGTTTATAGTAAAGAACAGAAGCCCTCTTCATAACTAACACATCCAGACCCACGTAGGCAGTGGACACGTCATTCGAAAAGTGAGATGACTCAAAAAACAAAAAAAAATCCTTACACGGTAATTATGACTTTATTCTGTCAAAAATGTTACATAAAATGTCTGTGTTGAAATCAAGCTAATGTAAATCCTGCTCGTATTTCAATAAGGCACAATTTTGTTTAAAAGCTAAATTAACGGTATAGTTATTTGAATTAATTTTATCAAGCCGAAATATATACGTAAAGGCATGTTACTTCCTACACTGTCGCTCGCAAACTTTTTATCTTCGAGGGAAGTATTCTGCAGTGTACTCAAAGTTTTATAAACTAATTTTTAACTCTAAAAGCTTTTAAACAATGGCGATAATTCTCCGTTTACGTTGAGGTGTCACGACTATATTTTTTATGTTAATAAGTCTTATACTAGGTTATGTTTATTTAGATATAATAAAATTTCAAAATTACTGGAGAATATACACATTTTTTCATGGATCTGATTAATTATTAGGTCTTGATCAAATACGAAAATATCCCTAAAACGAAACCGATGTGAATTAAACCATTTATTATAATCTTATTTAATTGAATGTTAATTAAACTATTACTAAATTAATTACTTAAATATCGTATACTTATAGGATAGTATCCACATTTCAGTTTCCACTCATAGCTGGGCTATTGTTCTAGGCTAAGGCCATGCGAGCGCCACAATATCCGTTGTGCGAGCGAGACAGATTGCTGATGAGAGGGACAGCTTACTGGAACAATGCTGGGTGTTCTAACGTGTAGCTTATTGTTTCCGAAGTGTCATTTAAACTAGGTATTTTATAGTGAATATACGTTGAGCCGTTGTGAGTTTTTCATCCATTTCTAGTATAATGTAGGTTTTAAAGAATATCGTGGTTAAGATTTTTCATATATTTTTAAACAATAAACTAAGTTATTTGTTACTACTCTATATTACTTGGTGGTAGGGCTTTGTTCAAGCTCGTCTGGATAGGTACCACCCACTCATCAGATATTCTACCGCAAAACAGCAATACTTGCTAAATTGTTGTGTTCCGGTTTGAAGGGTGAGTGAGCTAGTGTAATTACAGGCACAAAGGACACAAGATCTTAGTTCCCAAGGTTGGTGGCGCATTGGCGATATAACTGATGGTTAACATCTCTTACAATGCCAATGTCTATGGGCGTTGGTGACCACTTACCATCAAGTGGCCCATGTGCTCGTCCGCCTTCCTATGCAATAAAAAAAAAGTATAAATATGTCGGCGCATTTGAATACGAGAGTAGACGATCTGGCTCGAATGGTAACCTAGCAACGGTTATCTGCCAGTCTCGTTTACTCTAACGCAGCACTAAGCGCTAGTACAAGAGATCTGACAGAACCGCCATAACCGACGGATGTCAAGAATAACGTGCTACGTGTTTGGTGGAGCGTTATCCAACTGGTTGTTGAAGTATTCTCCTCGCCCGAATACCCACGTCTACTGAAGATCAAGCATGAAGTCAATAGATAAAGAATGTACCATAGACGTCCTTTTAAATATATATTTTATTTATGTATAAATAGTTTTATTGTATACCGAAGTTCGTGGTTTATACTCGTAAAACAAGCGGTTCATCAGTTCAGGTTTGATGTGACCGCTTGTTTTGGAAAATATTGTCTACATACGTAAGCAAGGTTTACTTGGTGATACGGCTTCGTTCCTTCTTCGTTCGTTCTTGTATTGTATATTATATATGTTTATATATATGTAGTTGAATAGTTCGAGTTTATGTAAACATCATGACGAAATCGTGACTTATGGATTTACCAGCTCAGCTGTAGGAAATAGACAGTTACTGGAGTTTGTAGTTTATTAATTATATCTACCCTTATCGATTACGTTTTAAAATCTACATATTTTTCATATATCTATTTTCATTAAGCAAAATTATTCGATTAATAAATAAACCGTTAGGTTTTTTTTTAAAAAATGTTACTGTAGGAAAATAAAAATAAATAATAAGGTAAGGAAAATAAAAAGGTTAGGCAAAATAAAAGTAGCGACTCCGTTTCAAAAAAAGATATATTCTCAATCTATATAAATAAAATGATAGAGGTCTGCAGTTGGGCGCACATCGCGGAAAAACTACTGGATAGATTTCAATGAAATTTTCTAAATTTATTTCATAGACACTTGGTTGCCCTTATCAAAAAATTATTGCGATATCTTCATTTAATAAAAAGTTATTAAAGTTTCAAGAAACAACGATTTGTATAATATGCACTGCGTGTGCACGTTCAGTAATGTATGTTTAAACAAAGTATATTTTTGCTTGCGATCTTTTTGATGTTTTTCTCTTCGTACACATAAGAAAACTTTGTTAATATATCAAGCAACGCGTACGAAGTCGTGGGTATCAGCTAGTATATAATAAATTAATAAGACTGTAGTAGAAGGAAAACGAAATATTTAAAATTGACAGATTCGATTATTACCAGCCAGCGGCTCAAATATAATTTAAGTATACAACCTTTTTGTATAAGATTATATTTTTGCTTATTTAATTATTAATTAATAATCCAACAATGACTAACAAGCGAGTGAAACAAAATAGGCAGCATCAAATCTGTTATAATGTTAGACGAGAAAAAACGAGGGGATAGTCGCGTTTTAATTTATGACAACAGATAAGGTTGGCTAAGCGTTAGTGCACGTTTTGTAATAAATAAAAAATGATAAAGCTTTGAGTTTTTTTATGAAAATTAAATTATAAATTATGCGACAACTTGTTTTTTTTTGTCTTGATGGATATTAGTTAGGTATTTATTAATTATATGTGTGTTTATGATTCATCTCGTGCTCGAAGGTGGATGAAACCTGTACGTGTCTGATAAAATTCTGCAAAATATGTATCCACCATCCAGCATTGGAGAAGCGTGGTAGAGTAATCACTTAGATTTTTTCTCGGAGAAGAAAGACTTCTTGATTTGAAATATCTATTGGTACAATTTTATTTATTTCTTAAGAAACTTGCATGCGGCGACAATGACGTGCATTGCCTAACGTCCCGTTAAATGGACACAGTTCCGCTTTCAAGCTACGTGTCGCTTTCATACGCTACCATGTCTGAAAAAAAACTCCCAAAAATTGTCACTGAATGCAAAATAGGTCGACCGTGTCGGTAAACTCAAAGGGTTTTGATTTCAAAGTTCGTTATATTGAAGCGGTTAATTTGCTGTATAATGTATACAAAAATTATGATGACAATTAAATAAGAAAATAAGCTTTTGTATATATATTATTAGTAAGGATAGGTATTAATAAAGCTTTGACTACCTCGTTGGTCTAGTGGCTTGATATAAGGCCGCAGACGAGTGGTCCTGGGTTCAATTCCCAGGTCGGGCCGATAAATAGTTATTGGGGTTTTCTGTCAGAAAATTCTCAGTAGCAGCCCGGAGTCTCAAAGTTGGAAGTGTGGTACACTCTAGTGCCTCGGAAAGCACGTTAAGCCGTTGGTCCTGCGCCTGAACTCTTTCCGGTCGTGGCGGTGTCGTCCCATCGGATTATGAGAGCTAAGGAATAGAGAGTGCACCTGTGTTTGCGCACACACTTGTGCACTATAATATCTCCTGCGCAGTTGGCTAATCCCTCTTGAGATTGGCCGCCGTGGCCGAAATCGGTCTGGAGGACCTTACTTAATAAAGTTTATCACTGCACGTTTTTTATTGCAGTAGAATATCTGATGAGTGGCTGGTACCTACCCAGACGAGTTTGCACAAAGCTCTACCACCAAGTAAATCAACTCAACAATCAACGTGTGACAAAATACCACTGCGACTGTCTCTCTGAATATCCTAAACTATCAAGTATCCATCAAGCCTTATTGGAGTAGCGTGGTGGAATAAGCTACAAATCTTCATCTTCAAGTCAGATAGTAACAGGCTTTATTTTACAAAAACTCTCCTCTTAATTAATAAGCTGTTTGCAACGTTATCAACAAAACTATAAGCCGTGTGCATACAATAGCAATTTTAACAATGAAATTCAATACAAAACAGTGGTCCAGTTAACATCTGGAACGAAGTCGAGATGAGTTCCACTATTCTTGGAATTCTAAATTTCCAAGTATTCTTATTTTCGAGACAAGAAAAGATCCAGTGATACAGTATTTCCTTTTCAAACAAGTTTTTCGATGGGAAATATTTGCAGAAAATACTTGTTATTGTGTAACGAAGGAGTATTTAAAGTAAGCGAATTGAATTACCTAACTTTGGGGTGTGTTATAGACCAGGGGCCGAATTTACTAATCTATAACGATTTTTTTTTATTGTATAGGAAGGCGGACGAGCGTATGGACCACCTGATGGTAAGTGGTCACCAACGCCCATAGACAATTGCATTGTAAGAAATGTTAACCATCGCTTACATCGCCAATGCGCCACCAACCTTGGGAACTAAGATGTTATGTCCCTTGTGCTTGTAATTACACTGGCTCACTCACCCTTCAAACCGGAACACAGCAATACAAAGTACTGCTGTTTTGCGGCAGAATATCTGATGAGTGGGTGGTACCTACCCAGACGAGCTTGCACAAAGCTCTACCACCAAGTAAATACGATATATCTATAACGATACGATTCCGATTAAATCTCGATCCAACTTCGATTAACTTATTCGAATCGAAACCGAATTTGTTGACAAACATTAAGGCAATAGTCGTTAATTAATTAAACTAATAGGAAAACAGATAAACACCAACGATTACGTTTGGATTCAACTGCGATGAATTGACAATTTGTTAGTAGAATTGACCGCTGTGTCCTTTTCTATATCTCTGACAACGTGTATGGAAATTTCATGACAATTGGGTAAGTAGTTAAGACGTAAATGTGTAACAAACAGATAAAGTAACAAAAAATTTGTTCATTATTATGTTAATAGTTTCTGCTCGCGTCTTTGACAGCGTTTGCGGTTTGGGGTGTGGGGTACTCCTGCGACTAGTAGGTGTTAGGTAAAAATATACGATAATAGTCCGGGATAAGTAAAGCGGTAAATATGCAATAAAGGAAATAAGGTTTTTTGTATTTGTTATATAAATTTTTTTCGTTTATATATTATGTATATATTTTCTTATAAACGCATAAATAATTTTGCACTAAGAACACATCTGTGACCGCAAATACGTTCACTGGGAACCGACGACGTAAACTTGTAATTTAACAGTTCTTTTTATATAATATTTCGTGTGTACGGAATGTAATATAAGTGTCGCCTTGCAAAGGATACATGGATTGGATTTTACGATGGTGGGTAACGTAGTAATCCATTAATTGTAGTAAGCCATTTTATATTTTCAAATAACATTCGAAGCAGGAATGAAATAAATTCAGCAAATAAAAAACTCAAGAGTCATACCGGATTTGAACGTATAATCCTCGGTCAAGGTCCACCACTGTGCCATCGTGGCGGTTATCGCTACTATTGTCGTATAGCAATACATATAATGTTGTATTGTGAAGGTTTATATAATCAAATTGTGCGATCGATTTTACTCTCATATTCATATTTACTTGATCTCTTGGGTAAATTAACATAGATGACTGATATAACTCTAATAAGAGCAGAGGTCACGTGATCTGAACGTTGAACAGTTACACCTTGTGTATAACACAATTTACTCGGTTATTTAATGTAAAAGTAGAATTCTATGGACTGTCGAAACGCGCAGGAACAGTTATCGGTGGTAAGGCTTTGTGTAATCACATCTGGGTTGGTACCACCCACTCATCATATATTCTACCAGCACTCAGCAATACCTGGTATTGTAGTGTTCGGTTTTGAATGATGAGTGAGTAAGTACAGGCGCGAGACATCACATCTTAGATACCAAAGCTGGTGGAACATAGGCAACGATAGGAATAGTTATTATTTTATACAGTTTTTTTTATTTCATAGGAAGGTGGACGTGCTTTTGGGCCACCTGATGGTAAGTGGTCACCAACGCTCATAAACAATGGCATTGTAAGAGATGTTAACCATCACTTACATCGCCAATGCGCCACCAACCTTGGGAACTAAGATGTTATGTCCCTTGTGCCTGTAATTACACTGGCTCACTCACCCTTCAAACCGGAACACAACAGTACCAAGTACTGCTGTTTTGCGGTAGAATATCTGATGAGTGGTTGGTACCTACCCAGACGAGCCTGAACAAAGCTCTACCACCAAGTTCTATAACTAGAGTAGTGATAATGGTCCATTTGCTAGTTTGCCTACCTATTTCCAATAAATGAATTATTCACCGTTAAAACTTGTAACATATATTTGCAAAGTTATGACGTCACAAATGTGTTCGAGCCTAGAATATCCACTTAGGTAAATTACGGCCCGTTCACACCCCGGGGGGCGGCTGACGGCCGCGCCAATGGATCGGAAAATTATTTTCTGTTACCTGTGCGACTAAACATTGTTCTCGTAAATATTTTCCACTTATTGAGAGTTAGTTTGTTGCTTATCATTTTGATATCACGTGATATGTTCACTGGAGTTTTTATTTGTTAGTAAACTTAGTTGAAGTTTTTTTTAATTTTAAATAAATTATATATACGAATACACGTGTTATCCAAAATATTACTCCCCGCATTTTTGCCTCCACTGGTGACGGGAGGACTGGTTAATTTTTTAGCTCAGAGAATCGGAATTGCGATTCAAAGGGGAAAGCTGCTAGCATTCTTGCCACCATTTGCCGCGGTCACGACTTGTATAATAATTATTTTTAATTTTTATTTGTATTTAGTTAAGGTTATAACGAATCATGTATTCTTTTTATGTTGACGGTAAAAGTTCAACCATGAATGTATTATCTAGCCTGTCTATGTCACCTCTTTTTGTTATAGCCATTACATATTACTATTAATAGTAAAAAAAATACTTCAAATATCTCACTGCTGGGCTAAGGCAGTCTCCGGTTGCTAGGTATCGGCTTAATCCCGGACTTAAATTATATCTACCAGATTTTCTTTTGATAAGTATTTAAAATTCATAAAACGTAATGATTTAGTACGTGTCCAGGTACAAGATATATCTTAAGATTAAGGGTTAAGTGGGGAGTTATTATTAATAGTAATTGCATTTTTATTTGAAGCCTGGTGTGGCTTATAAAAAGTTACTAATTTTATATGTACGAAATTTAAATGATAACGATATATATATAATATAAATATAATATAATATAATATAATATAATATAATATAATATAATATAATATAATATAATATAATATAACGATATATATATACAGCGTGTAACAAAACCCCCATCTGGCGCGAAAGGGGAATATTGGTGTTTTGTGGACATTACTAAAAATAATATTAAAAATCCCATATTCATTAATTTAAAATAGTTATTGTAATTTAAAATACCCATTTTTGTGCCCTAATTCCCCAACATCGAGCAAATTTTTCGAAATGTGACAACCCCAGATTTGTTAGGCGGCTTCTTTGAGTGCTTTTGAAACGCCGCTGGAACGTGTAAGGCCGTGTCACTACTACTAAGCGCGATATTGTGCGATATTAATTTTCAACTAAAATAAATTAGCTCACGAATCACCTAGTTCACACTCAGCAAATGATCTGAGCTGATTGGATTCGGACATGGAAATTTTTCAGGGACACATACTAATTAACTGATAATTTTATACTTATAAGTGATACATTTTTTTTCCTACACAATCAAGTGTCCATGACTAATTAAAACATAAACAATAACATTAACCACACAGCTTATAAGAGACTAAAGAGAAAGAAAATATAAAATAAAAATAAATTAATGAGCGTGATGGAAGACTGCCCTAAACTATTACCAAATATTTATTATTTTTCGTTAAAATATTTTTCTTTGTCAAGCCGCCGCTGTTTCACGCCGAAAGGCTATGTCGGCGTCTTCAAAGAGGCGGCTAGCGAGTCGCCGCTGTTTCACGCCGAAAGGCTATGTCGGCGTCTTCAAAGAGGCGGCTAGCGAGCGTCGGCACGTGTCATGTGAAGAAGTAATGTTGTAGAATAATCGATAGTTTGATTATCGATAGTAACGCATGCGATAGTATAGATAGTATTGCAATACCCATTAGTTTTAACTAAAACTTATCGATTTTCACCGATGGTTTTGATCTTAATGATTTTTCATTAACTAAATTGATAGTACAAAACCATCGATGTTATTAATAGTATCGATAGGTTTTGGTTAAAACTAATGTATTTTGCAATACAATCGACACTATCGTTTTTATAGAATAAATTACTATCAATATCAATAGTACGGATCGTATTGCTCTTATAAATAGTATTCCAAATTGCACACGTGTCACTGTTATCGATAAATTATCGATACAATTGTTTTTACTTCACTAGATAAATAACCGATTGTCTATTAATAACTACTTTTCTATTTCTATTATTCGGTCAGTTTGGCGCGTAAACTAATTAAGAGTGGTCGTTTTGCAGTTAAGTTTATGTTCCGCGATATTTATTCTAATCAAGAGTATTTTACATGTTAATGTGTCTGGGTAAAAGTGACTGCAATTATGCAACGGCTCGTAAAGAATACGAGACACGGTCCGCAGTTCCACAAGGTACTCCAGTGCCATCAGAGCGTGCGTTTCAACTCTTCGCCGCAGCCATCACATTAGTGTGAACACCGAGTTATTTTTCAACTGAGATGACCTCATGACCCTATGTCCTCGCTACCCAATAGGTAAGTACCTAGCAAGCGCTGTCGTCACGCCTGTGTTGCCATGTGATTTTCGTCATTTTATTTAGTTAAATATTAATTTTATTCGGGGTAATTTTTTTTCTTAGTATTTTAAAATTGATTACATATATTAAATCGACTCAAGATACCTAATAACCCCTTCACGGGTCGGACACGAATATTGTTACAGCCTGTATAATATAATGTCTTAGTATTTACTAACATATTATATTATTTATAACTTAAGGAATATAAATTATTACTTACTTACTTACTAATTATAAATTATTATAAACTATCTATTTTTTATGTTGCTCGCTGTTATCTGTTTATACATATTATACAAATAAGAGAAACGAAAATAATTCAAGAGGGACGTACACATGGACGATTGTCCTTAAAATATATATTTTTTATATATACGAGTGCTTAGTTATGTAACTAATATTATATTTAACATAAACGCATTTTTTTAGGTAATAATGATCGATCTGTACAGGAGGTCCACGGAGACCAGATAGCAATGGATTGGAAAATTATGTCTAAGACCTGATAAAAAATAGAAGTGGCAAATTATTAATCGTATTATTATATTCGTAAGCCTATAACCTAATATATATATAGATTTCTTAAATTTTCTGAGACAGTTTAAAGATATTAATCTTTTTAAATTTTGAATAGTATTTTTGTAAGGAACAATAGAATTGGTACGTGTAGCTATTTGTAACATTCTTAGTGAAGAGTATTGTTGCCAAACTTATCTATATATACAGTTTTTTTTTAATAAAATAGGCAGTAGTTCAAATTGTTCACCAGTCTACGTAGTCATCACCTTGTGCCTGTTGTTAGACTTTCTCACTCATCATCATTATTATAAATATAACTTTCTCACTCACACTTCAAACAGGAAAACAAGTAATACTGAGTATCGCTGGTTGGCGGTAGAATATCTAATTAGTCAGTCACTAATAATAATAAATTAAGAACAAATTAAATCGATTTGTAACAATCCGTTTTATTAAACGGTCATTCTAAATAATAAACCAAAACAATTTTAAATACCGATCATTTCCAAAGTGAGTCATTCAATTCTAAACTTTATGTTATCTATGGTAAAGTACTAACTTGGATCGTATGCGTCGTAGACAAGGGGTCTGCTGGCTATAAATATGATACGAGACTAAACAGTACTGAGGATCGATGTCTATATTTTATTTAAAATACACGAACCACATTTATAGTGTTACCAGTTTAAGAATTGTCGATTACTCAATCGAAGATTCATGTTCCGAAGTTTCTGATTGATTCATCCAATGTTTAGCGGTAAGAGCAGATATCGTGAAAAAAACTATAGCAACAGAACAGTAGCCTGTAAATGTCCCACTGCTGGGCTAAAGCATCCTCTTCTTTTTTTGAGAATATTTTGAGCTTATTTCACCACGCTGGTCCAGTTCGGGTTGGTGGAATACACATGTAACAGAATTTCAGTGTAATTAGACACATGAAGGTTTCTTCACGATGTTTACCTTAACTGTCAAGCACGAGACGAATTATAAAACACAAATGAAGTACATGAAAATTCAGTGGTGCTCGCCCTGCTAAGCCCGGACGCTTGAACTTGCGACCATCGGTTAAGATTCTCGCGTTCTAACCACTGGGCCATCTCGACTAATTTTATCCTGGTTTAATACTCAACAACTGCATGTGCTAATTATTAAATAATTAATATCTGTGTATTTTACCAATGCAATGCAAAGCAATGGCTTTTTTATGTGGTGTGGTAATTTAAATCCCACAAATGAAGTTCTTTGTATAATATGTATTGTGTATATTTATATACATATATGTATATATATATCCTCCAAACAAAGTGGCAACCGCTGAAGAAAAATTTGCATTTAAAGTGACGTCCACCTGCTTTTGACGTCCGCATACCGGACGCCACTTTTACGAACGTTAGCACATACGTCCTTATGATCCTAGCTATCCGTAGAATAAAAATGTGTGGACTTAAAAATGTTGGTAAAAAGATTGAAAAAATATAATCAAAAGTTCCGGAAGATTTCACGGCCGAGGTGTGGCGCTCCTGCAGCGCGTATATTATTGCCGCGAATATTTTTCTTAACAATAACGACACGTCCGCTTATTGGCTTCCAAAGACCTTGAGTTGTGACGTTGCCAACTCGCTACATTATTCGTTCGGTTTACTTATCTTCTTAAAATCATTATAATTAATACTGCCATTTGTAACGTACGTTTTGTGTAATAACCGGCGACCGGAACTCAGTTTTACTACAACGAAAATTAAAATTAAGAAGTACTACATATTTAATATTGAATATTTTGTCAAAAATGAGTTCCCGAAGTCTTCGTAGTAAGAACATTTTAAAATTAGCCTACTACTACTAGTGGTTTAGTGGGGATTCGATATTGATTCAGCGTTTATTGTAAAACTGACACCACATTCCTGGAATATATGTTTATTTATTTATTTATTTAAAGATGAAACAAACAGTAAAATTGAAACATACAATTAACAAATATAACACATACATACACCGATCAAGTTTCCAAATATAATCACTACATTAGAGAGCAAAAAAAGCACACATATAAAATTTCAAAAATATTTAAATTACAAAACAAAATAATAATACAACAAAAACCTAAAATTGGAAATTCATATTACAAATTAAAAATTATACAACAATGGATAAAAATAACAATAATTTGAATACTATACAAACGTACTAGAAACAATGCTGCGTCCGTATATAAGGACGCAGCATTGGTTGTAGTATATTTTATAATAATTCGTTACTAATTTTTTTTTTATTTATAGACTAGATGGGTGGACGAGATTTTTTTCATTAGCAAAAATATTTAAAAAATCGAAAAATCATCAAAAGTCACTTTTTAATAACAAAATATCCACTAGAAACAATGCTGCGTCCGTATATAAGGGCGCAGCATTGTTTCTAGGATATATATTTATATAATAATTTATTATTAAAAAGTTTCCTTTTTATTTATAGACTAGATAGGCGGACGAGATTTTTTTCCATATTAGTTTTACCACAAGGTTACCATAAGTAAGTAGGTACCTATTTACCTATATGTGTTATAAATATTTGGTATATTTTTTTAAGTAGTTAAGGTATTAAAAATATCAAAGTTATTTTCAAATAACGTTGAGCTCTTTTTGATCTTCCTATCGATGCACCTTATATTTTTGTTTACTTTAAAGTTAAAATTTGTAAAATTAAAACAGTACGTAGCTCTTATATTTACCACTTTTACTCGCTGGTAGTGCTTTGTGCAAGATCGTCTGGGTAGGTACCACCCATTCATCAGATATTCTACCGCAAAACAGTAGTACTTGGTATTGTTATATTCCGGATTGAAGGGTGAGTGAGCCAGTGTAATTACAGGCGGAAGGGACATAACATCTTAGTTCCCATGGTTGGCGGCACTGGCATTTGGTGATGTTTTTTTTAAAGTAAATCTACTATGCCACTACTATCTATGGGCGTTGGTGAATTACAATCAGGTGACCCATATGCTCGTCTGCCTATCCATGCCATATGCCATATAATCCTATACTATAAAAAAATGGTGATCGCTGTCATAAATCTAATCTTTTACTTTCCTACTACTAACTTGGACTTTCCATTAGAAGGCTTGACCATTAAACTTTTATAGAATATTTTTTAATACAATATTTATTGTTTTAAGGAATCAATTAAAAATACAAATTAGAACGCCAAATAGAAATACACACGCAACTTTTGAATCTCCTTCTCTTGCAAACCTCATTGTCACTTACATTGCTAAAAAAACCCTACACGTTTTCAAAATAAAGACTGGTTAAAGATTAATGTTTTTATTCAAAATATTTACAGTTTGACAGAAAGTACCAGTCAGCTTGAAATAATTTGTAGCTCTAAATAAGCTTGATTTTTGTTTGGTACACTGTTATTAATGAAATTTTAAAAATCAAAATCAATTTATCTTAAACCCTTAAACTTACTGTTTACGAAACAAATAAAATATTGGATACAATTGACCATAGACCTTAATTTTTTTAGCAAATTTTCTTCATAATTGATAGCAAAATTTTTCCAATTTTTTTTTTATAATTTTATTAGTGGTGATTTTTGATATTGTTTACTTTTAACCTAAGACTTAATATTAGGTTACTGTACAAATTATAAATGAACATATAGTATAAAGCATAATATGTACTATATAAAATTCTTTTTTCATTTGTTATATAAGCATACTACAAATGAAAAAGCCTGCCTTGTTAAAATAAATGATTATTGGGTTTTTCTGTCAGAAAATTCTCATTAGCAGCCCGGAGTCTGGAAGTTGGAAATGTTGTACACATTACTCCCGTGCCTCGGAAAGCACGTTAAGCCGTTGGTCCTGCGCCTGAACTCTTTCCGGTCTTGTCGGATTGCCGAGCCATCGGATTATGAGAGCTAAAGAAAAGAGAGTGCACCTATGTTTGCGCACACTTGTGCACTGTCATATCTCCTGGCTAATCTCTTGAGATTGGCCGCCGTGGCCAAAATCGGTCTGGAGGAACCCCCCCCCCCCCCCAATATAAGCATATTATTATTAAATAATTGTTCAATTTTGGTTTAATGTTAATTTTAAACGAACAATACACTATGTCCTGATATGACTAACAATTTTGCTTAAGAATATGTATCTTTTATTTTGAATTAATTGTGTTATTGTTGTTATTTAAATTGTATACGAATTTGCTGTTTCTTTTGCTAAAACTAGGTAACAGAAAGTGTTGTTGAGAATTATCATTTTAAAAATAAAAAAGGTCAATAATTACATTATTAACTGTTACAGTGTTATATTTAATACTAGCTGCCCGTCCCGACTTCGTACAGGTAAAATAAGAATTTTATCCCGTGCATTTTTTAATCAATAAGTTATAAACATTCACCAATCGATGTATTCGCCCATATAACAGTACAGTGTATGTGTGTTCAGTACAGGGCATATAATAATTCTACTTCTTACTAATATAGTAAACACAAAACTTTGTATCGATGTATTGACGTTTGTTACTATTACACGCAAAAGTACTGAATGGATTTAAAAAAAACTTAATTATTATTAAGAAAAAAATAACAAATAGGGTATAATTTATAAAGCTATTGAGTAAATTGACCAAAAGATAACATGGCATGCCTGCAAAAACCGTAAGAGGTACACGAAAATAATGTATGGTGGAAATATATCTCTTAAATCGTTCTACAAAAAAAACACGACGGCATAATATTATTTCTATCTTTAATACGTACGCCATTATCGCTTAAATTGTGAATCTAAAATACAATCAAATTTTATATTATTTTCCGAAATGAAAATTTTGTATAATTAAATTGATTCACGTCAACAAAATAATAAAATAAATAAACAAATAATTTTATCACTTCCAATATTTAGTGGGACGCGGGGCGCGCAGGCGGTTGCATCGCGCGTTAGTATGTCCGCTTGAAGTTTTTTAGTGCATGATAGTTTTAACATTACGATAACTCCTAAAATATTAATTTAAATTGGGTAGTGAAAAGGGCAATTATAACATACATGAAATGCTTAAAGTAAATAACGTATTTAATTTGATAAGGATTAACATCATATCCGTTTTTAAAGCTTTCCAATTACCAAATTATTATGTCACCATTTTTTAAACATTAAAGTGTGTATAGTTAGCTATCCTTAAAAGATAGACATATGCCATCACGGACTTTTCTGTATATTTATGAAAGGGGAACAATTTCACCATACATTATTTTGTTATAATGAAATTTTGTACTATACCTACTCGTTTATTTATATATTAACACATCTATATTTTCACAATATTATACAAATAGTCAATATCCAAAAAATATGGACACATTTCAAAATTAAAATGCCTGATATTTTCGCACGCCAGCTAGTTATTATCATACCGCATTGGGCGTAAATCCATCAGGAATTCATATTTTTATATATCCTATTAACTAATATAAATGTCAAAGTGACAATAGCAAAGTATTGTTAAAAACCATATTAAGTATGTCCTTTTATGTACTATTATGATCGATTACTATGATGATCGAATGAGTTTCTAAGATGTAAGCGTAACAAATATAGAAGCAAGCTCACTTTGACATTTATATTAGTAAATAGGATATATAAGGATGGGCGAATACATCGATTGGTGAATGTTTATAACTTATTGATTAAAAAATGCACGGGATAAAATTCTTATTTTACCTGTACGAAGTCGGGACGGGCAGCTAGTATTAAATATAACACTGTAACAGTTAATAATGTAATTATTGACCTTTTTTATTTTTAAAATGATAATTCTCAACAACACTTTCTGTTACCTAGTTTTAGCAAAAGAAACAGCAAATTCGTATACAATTTAAATAACAACAATAACACAATTAATTCAAAATAAAAGATACATATTCTTAAGCAAAATTGTTAGTCATATCAGGACATAGTGTATTGTTCGTTTAAAATTAACATTAAACCAAAATTGAACAATTATTTAATAATAATATGCTTATATTGGGGGGGGGGGGGGTTCCTCCAGACCGATTTTGGCCACGGCGGCCAATCTCAAGAGATTAGCCAGGAGATATGACAGTGCACAAGTGTGCGCAAACACAGGTGCACTCTCTTTTCTTTAGCTCTCATAATCCGATGGCTCGGCAATCCGACAAGACCGGAAAGAGTTCAGGCGCAGGACCAACGGCTTAACGTGCTTTCCGAGGCACGGGAGTAATGTGTACAACATTTCCAACTTCCAGACTCCGGGCTGCTAATGAGAATTTTCTGACAGAAAAACCCAATAATCATTTATTGGCCCGACCTGGGAATTGAACCCAGGACCACCAGGGTCTGCGGCCTTATATCTAGCCACTAGACCAACAAGGCAGGCTTTTTCATTTGTAATATGCTTATATAACAAATGAAAAAAGAATTTTATATAGTACATATTATGCTTTATACTATATGTTCATTTATAATTTGTACAGTAACCTAATATTAAGTCTTAGGTTAAAAGTAAACAATATCAATAATCACTACTAATAAAATTTTTAACAATAGCAAAATTTTTTAACAATAGCAAAGTATTGTTAGGTATACTCTGTCCTATGTCATTCACTGCGGACGAAAATTAGTTTAAGTATAATTCTATTAACAATTGTAAGAAAGAGAAAAAAGCTGTCATTTTATCTCTTTCTTACATTACAATTTTGGCAACGCCGCATTTACGCATGACCATGAACTGGAAGTGAAAAGTCGGCGCAGTAGGTAATTTAAGACAATATACTCCGGAAGGCAAATCTTCATCAAAATGCTTCGGGGTTCGAAAATGCTTGGCCCCGACTGCAAGAAGAATATCGCGGAAAATAAAGTTATAGGAATAAAAAATATATCACCGGGTGGGAAATCGAAAAACTTAGCAATATTCACTTCAACATTATAAAAAAAAATATCAGAACTAGGGGACGTCGTAACGTTGCACAACGTGCATGACGCCAAAAGTGTTCCAGGATGTAAATATATATATTAATATTTATATATATGTATATATAATTCACTCGCGCTTTATGTCCTGCTAGTATATTAATACAGGGTTGTTTGGAACACCCCCCGCGTGGGATCTCCACCTTGTCGTGGTGGAGGGGGGCTCAGTACCCGTGGTAAGGTCGGCCACGGGGAAGCGAGGCGGGATCCCGGGTGTGGGGCGCTCTCTCCCACGACCAAATGGGGGCGCGACATTTGTGCGTTGCGGTGGGGCCGCAGAGGAAGAGGAGATGCGGTGTTGTCAGGTTGCCGTCCTCCCTGTCCTCTGCGGCCATCAGGGTGTTTTGGCGACAGAGCCCAACACCTTAATCCGTCGCCAAGGAGGTTGTAGCCTTCGGGCTATCCATCGGGGTGTCAGGGTAGAATGCTCACGCGACCCGTTGGCACCCCCCTAAAGGCGGTGAAGTATACGCTGTGGTTTTAGTGGGTATTACGGCCTTGCATTTCAGCCGTCCCAGTCCCACATACCTCCCGCTTTTCATCTTGCGGGGGGTATGCGTAAATGCATTTCCACAGCGAAAAAAAAAGGATTGTCTGGAAGAGATAACTACTTGAATCATAAGACTGCCCCTTGCATGCATCACTTATATAGTGAATAAATAATTGTGGTATATATATATATATAGCATGACTAGTCCTAAGCTTTCATCTTTTTATTTCTTTCCTTCTTTTATCTGTCTCTTTTCTTCTTGTGAGTGTGTAATGAAAATATATATTATTATATTAATTCCTCTGTGTACTTACACCTGAATTGCCGTCCCATCGGGTTATAATAATAATAATTTCTTAGGACAATTTTCACACACGGTCATCTGATCCCAAACTAAGCAGAGCTTGTACTATGGAAACCAGACAACTGATATACTACATATACTACTTTTTCTTTAGTAAATACATACTTATATAGATAATTACAACCAGACTCAGGACAGACAGACATGTTCATGCACACAAATGTCTGTCCTGGGTGGGAATCGAACCCACAACCTGCGGCGCGAAAGGCAGGGTATCTACCAATCACGCCAACCGGCTCGTCTCGGTTATGAGAGTTGGGGAATAGTGAGTGCACTTGTGTTTGCGCACACACTTGTGCACTATAATATCCTACCTGCGCGGTTGCCTAATCTCTCTTGAGATTGGCCGCCGTGGCCGAAATCGGTCAGATGGACCCATTATACATCTGAATAAGGCTTAAAACTTAACAGTAACACAACTGAACCTGTTTTTTGCGAATAATGGATTTTATTTTGCTCTTGTATGTCACTGCCATAGCAATATTAGAATTGTTAGAAATAAATAGCTGACGAACGTTGCTTGCTGGACTTATCTGTTTTAATTAATCTACTCGGTGGTAGGGCTTTGTGCAAGCTCGTATGGGTAGGTACCACCCATACGAGCGAAGGGCGAAGCGAATTTTTGAAGGGTGAGTGAGCCAGTGTAATTACAGGCACAAGGGACATAACATCTTAGTCCCCAAGGTTGATGGCGCATTGGCTGTGTAAGCGATGTTTAACATTTCTTACATTCCATTGTCTATGAGCGTTGGTGACCACTAACCATCAGGTGGCCCATATGCTCGACCGCCTACCTATGTCATAAAAAAATCAATGACATAGTGCGGTGATTGATTCAATAGAGCTGAAAACAATGTACAACCCCTAAAAAAGTTAAGTTTTAAATTCAAATTACTTTATTCAATATTGAAGTATTACACTTACTTATTGATTGTCAATCTGGAAATTACTACCGGTTCGGAAAAGAAACACCCAGCCCCGAGAAGAACCGGCGAAAGAAACTCAGCGGGTTGTTTTTTTTTTCTTAATTTGTTCAATGCCAGCATCAGTTGTTGAACGACCCCGTTTATTAAAAGCTAGATATGATTTGCGTACGGGTACACCGTAGCTTAGAATTAATTAAGGAATTTTGAAAATTAACTTAATTAGTGATAACGGAGATAAAAGTTTGTATGTTTTTTTTCTCCTGAATTACGCCTGTAGACTATAATATAAATCCTGAATTACGCTAGTAGCCTATAAACAACATGTTCTATACAAAAAGTTTAATAAATTTTACTTTTAAAAATATTAAAAAAGACATTTGAATAAATTAGCGTGTCTGTTCTTAAGTTGGTAACTAGAAACAGACAGGAGTTGTTTGTACGGTGCAATTTAGATCGGAGTGCCACTCTGAGAATATACGGCGCCGACCTTCGGGTGTTGTTTGAAAACTTCGCGCGGAGCTATCGGCCATGTTCTACGTCTGAGTTTGTAATTTTATTATATTGCTTTAAAACAATTATATTTTAATTGTTTTATTATTCATTTTTAAAATGAATTATAATTATATTAAAATCAAGCATGCAAGAAACTTGAAAAGAGAAAACAAAATATATCTAAAAATATATTTGCGGTTAAGGGGACACCCGGGTTTGAACCGGGGACCTCTCGATCTGCAGTCGAATGCTCTACCACTGAGCTATATCCCCACTATGTAAGACATTGAATTATTAAATTATTAACAAAAGACATGTTTTTTTTTCAGAATAAATATAAGTTTAGAGGGACTTACAAGAAATTGCCAATGCCAGCCCTAGATTATGTTTAAATATAATTATTTAACCAGTTCGAGTATAAATAAAAACAAAGAAATTGACTATCATTTATTTGTGATTTGTTTATCCTTCTCATCTTCGCCATCATCTGTGCTTGCACACAAGTTGAACATTATATATATCTCCTATGTAGTTGGCTAATCTTTTTCGAAATTAACCAACTACACAGGACCTTGGTTGGTCGGTCGACGGTCATAGACGGCTTGATTCAAACAGTCAGGAGGGAATCACATTATATTACTTATACTGTGAAGTATATCCTTATAGATATTTAACAGATACACAAATATATAATATATATTTCATTGTATAATTTGTGTTTATAATTCAACTCGTGCATGGCGGTGAAGGAAAGCATCTTGAGGAAACCTGCATGAGTCTTATATCTCTGAATTTCTGCCACATGTGTGTTCCAAGAACCGGCGTTGGAGGAGCGCGGTGGAATGAGCTCCAAACCTTCACCTGAAAAAGGAGAGGAAGCCTCACATCAGCAGTGAGACATTCACGGGCTGTAACTTATTTGTTACTTTAGATTTAATTTAAATAGGGTAGGTACTGAATGCCCGACTACATTGCCATAATAAGAATAAAAAAGAAACATCAAAATATAATTAAATAAAAGTATAATTTAATACTTTTATTTGTCCTGAAATTAAAAATTATCATAATATGATGAAGATTGATTGAAGATGATTTTTTGTGAAAATCTGAAGAGACAAACAAACAAAAATCCTCTTTAATACAATTCAAAAAGTCATTTTGAGTTGACAACTAGGGGACACCCGGGTTTGAACCGGGGACCTCTCGATCTGCAGTCGAATGCTCTACCACTGAGCTATATCCCCGTTATAAATAAAATTGAATTAATAAAATATTAACAATCGTCAATATAGTTTCACTAACATATTTCTCTTTATAATTATCATTACAATTTATTTAAATATTTTATTTATAACGTGCTGTTGTTGCTAAGAAAACCAAATACTTATATAATACCAAGAACCAACACCCCTCTTATTATGTCTCCAGATGACAGGCTGGTTAATTTTTCGCCCAGAGGATCAGCATTCTTGCCACCATTCCACGCGGTTGTGATTTGTACTATAGCTATTTTTAAAAAGATTATTTTTAAAATACAAAGTTAAGGTAGACATATAATTAAAAAATTAAAACATGGTAAAGCAGCTTGCATGTATTGTATGAAAATCTATATTTATCTACCAAACCCCATTGGTGTAGCGTGGTTGTATAAGCTCCAAGTCTTCGCCTCAAGAGAGGAGGAGGCCTCATTTACAGACTCTCAATTTTTATCTACTCTTACGTTGTATTTTCTTGGAAATTGTACTACGTGTTATTTCATCTTATTATTATCTTTGCATCATATATTATTACTAAATACATTATAACATAATTATTGTGAAATCTAACTTATTAGTAGTATATATTTTTTAATATTTTGATAATTCAACCTTGTTGACAACGGGGATATAGCTCAGTGGTAGAGCATTCGACTGCAGATCGAGAGGTCCCCGGTTCAAACCCGGGTGTCCCCTAATTGTAATGAACAATTTTTTCATTTTAAAAATTAAAGTAATATTTTTTTAATATTTTGATAATTCAACATTATTATCATCGGGGATATAGCTCAGTGGTAGAGCATTCGACTGCAGATCGAGAGGTCCCCGGTTCAAACCCGGGTGTCCCCTAATTGTAATGAACAATTTTTTCATTTAAAAAATTAAAGTAATATTTTTTTAATATTTTGATAATTCAACATTATTATCATCGGGGATATAGCTCAGTGGTAGAGCATTCGACTGCAGATCGAGAGGTCCCCGGTTCAAACCCGGGTGTCCCCTAATTAACATTTTTTTTTAAATTCAAAAATTAATTGGAAATTCAAAATGCAAAACTACAAAGTTGAAGTAATTTTATACATATTATATTATATCATAATGTAATCATTTATGGTGTTAGAGATACGTGATTGATATTAGTTTTCATTTACAACGCGATAACGTTGCACATCTCGTTGCGCAGTCCGGGCGAACACCTGTCGCATTCTGAAGGTATTTCCAGGCAGGTTCGATACCGACAATACTTGACCCGCTTCTTTTTGGTTCCTTTGTTTGTTTGAAAAAACAAATCATATTTTCAGTTATAAACATCAATAGCGTATTCCAATCGAAGAAGAAGTAAATATAAACTAACCTTTGTTTAATATATTCTATCTGCTAAAAGCTGGTCTGCACTGAGTCACTTTTTTTTATTTTTTTCTTGGGGAAATCCATCATGGATACCCTCCATATGTGATGTAGAATGGAGGGTTATGTCGGACTCCTACCGACTAAAACCACCACGGTACCCTTCCCGTCTTAAGGGGAGCGCCACGGGATCGCTTGCGCATGCTACCGTGACGCTCCGAATGCACTGAGGCCCTAGCCAAGTTGACATTCTACAATCGTAAGCGTTAATAGAAAACTAAACAAATGTATGAGAATGACATCTCTCAACGATAAGTCACGTGGTCATTCTCATACAATTTTTAGTTTTCTATTAGCGTTTACAATTGTAGAATGTCAACTTGGCTAGGGCCTCCGGTTATGTACTACAAACATCCTGGATCATCTTATTTATCAATACTAATATAATTTTTGAACGATGTTCTAATTTTATCTATTACTTAGATCAGGGTTTCCAAGACGAGCTTCACGGTTGAATGCGCTAGCGATCCCGTGGAGCTCCCTTCAAGACGGGAAGGGTACCGCTGGTTTTTTAGTGGGTATTCTGATGTCCGGGGTGCACTCGTTGCCCTGGACATACGGCGAGTCCCACATACCCCCCCACTTTACCCGTCGGGGAAACGCGTCATGCGTTTTTCCAGCGTAAAAAAAGGGGTTCCAAGAAGTTTATTCTCATAGACCACTTTTAAAATTTAGCTGGTTCCAGTTCCTTGCAGCTACTTCCATCCAATTTTTTACAAGTAACAGTCGCTGATCTTTTTTTTTTGCCTACATTGTTAGGTGTAGTCAAGCCTACATTTTATTTCTTCACTATCGAAAGTAAACGAATTTTCGTGGACCCCCGTTTATGAATGGTGAACCCCCTTTTTTTGTCACGCCCATGTATCCCTGGGAGTCCACATTGGGAACTAAGGACTTAGAAAAACCGTCTGAATAAGGGGTTATATAACTAAAGATATATGAAAAATAAGAATTGAAACTGATGTTTATTTCTATAAAAATACTAATTTATGTCTTATGACCTTGATCACGTCTTCAATACAAATTGTAATGTTTAAATATACGATATAATATAATGTTTACATACTTAAAATATACTTGAATTATTTTAAATGAGAAATAGACCGACTATTGTAACCTTTTGGTATTGGATCTAGTTCTGCAAACGAAATGGAATATAAAAACAATAATATGGATATATTATTGTTAGATATATATTTAGTTTTATGATTGATTGATTGATAGTCTGATGATAAATGTTTTTTTTATAATCAGTAGTGGACACCAGTGGTCGTCATTCGACCAAAGAACATAATTTTCTACATTTGATCTTGAGATGGTTGAGATTGAGATTCTTACCCTCCCTATCTTCGTATGCTTAAACTATGACCAGATTTTACATTTCTCTAAGTTTGAAAAGGGGCACAATTTTAATAGCTACATAACTATTATTGTGTGGAGGGCTTTTTGAGGTTTGGGTAGGCACCACACACTTATTTAAAATTGTACAAATAGTAAAAGTTACTTTTAATATTGCAAACACTGTTGTGTTCTTGTTAAGTGAGCCAGTGAAACTTCAGGTACAAGATAGATCTTAGTTCCCAAGGTTGGTGGCGTATTGGTGATGGAAGGTGTAATGTTTCATACGGTACCAATGTCTAAGAGCATCAAAAAGATAATATTATTATGTATTTGAACAAAATCTTTGTTATTTATCATCATCGAGATAAAAGCCAGTTATGACAGATGGTCAACAGTTCCGCTCATCGCAAATATTTATATAGGTTACAGGGGCGGGTCGCGGTTTGGGTATCCGTGTTTGAGTTTTGTAGGTATCCGTAACCCGACTGAGGGTATCGTGGTGTGGAGTTCGAGAAATTTGTTAATTTATTTAAATAAATAATTTAATACTACAAAGTCACAACAAAGGATAGGTAGGCAGACTGGCAAATGAGTTATCCAATGGTAAGTGGTCACAACTATTAGATATATGAGATAGGTAAGAAATATTGATTGATTTAACCATTTAAATCGCCAATACGCCATTAATATTGGGAGCCATTTTTTTTAAACTCATTTATTTATTTGCATCACGCATCATACTCGTATACATGATACGAATAGAGGATATATCTCCTGTGCCTGGAGTTGGTTACATTGGATCACTAATTTTTCATACCGAAACATAACAATACTAAAAAGAGATGTAGAGGTGTAAAGAGGTCGTACCAAACCAGATGAGCTTCTAATTGTTATTTTTATCGCCATGACATTATTGCGATTTCAATGTCGCGTGTAAATAAGGAACCATTTAAGTTTGTACAAAATTGTTTAGGTTACCCTTCGATTAATAATGTACTAGATTAGTGGTAAGCGCTTCAAAAACGGTAAAAAAAAAATGATGTTTGTGAGGTTATTTCAAATTAGTATGTTGCAATCATAACTTATTGCTAAGGAAATAAGGTTGAATATGGAACAACCGTTATTGTACATTTCCTATTTAATTTTATTAAGTAAGAGTGGGCAAACGAGTGGAGGCTCACGTCATGGGAAGTGACTACCAACGCCCATGGACATCTGCAACATCCGAAAGACTTGCAGATGCGTTGCCGGCCTTTTAATTTCCTATGTCTTTCTGTCATTCATGGCGTAAGATCGTAAGTGAATGTCAATTCAATCTAAGCCGCACTTTATTGCCTGGAAACAAGGCATAGTTTAGGTCAAAAATTATTAAACCTTTACATCGTTTTCTTCATTTTATGTTTTGTGCCATATTTGAGGATTGTTTTTGTTCGTGACGCGTTATCTAGTAGTATTGTTGATTGAACGGGTTACCATTTAATATTTGTATTATTGTGCGACGTGTTGGAGGGCCATTTGAATTAATAAATATATTTATAAAATCATCACTATACTGGAATAAGCTCCAAAACCTTCTCCTCACTAAGAGGAGAAGAGGTCTTAGCCCAGCCGTGGGACATTCACAGGCTGTTTTTACTTTACATTACTATCACTATCACACAGCCAAAACGACTGAGTCTAGAAAGTTAACATTTGGGACATTGATTTATTATATAAAGTAAGGATTTGCTTAGAAAGAACCTTTAGGAAATTCTAACTTTAATGAGACGATATGGGGGAGGCAATGTTTGACCTGTACCCGTACGAAGTCAGTACACACAGCGGCAGTACCGTTTTGTAATTGCGCCAGTCGATCAGAAACTCTATCCTTTAAATGATAATTTAAAAAAAAAACTTAATACCTTATGAACTTAATAAAGAAGAAATAAGTAATAAAAAAGACATACAAATTAAACGCAAACTTTCAAAATTTTCAGCATTTATTCGCCTCAATTTAAACAGACGTACCAACTATACAAACTCGATACACGTTTCGTTCAGAAGCCGGAATGTCGTCAGGAAATAAGCTTTTAGACGATATATTGCCGTGTTAGTTCCATACATACAGCGTTCGCGCAAAGTTGGAAACCCCGAGTTGGCTTTTACGAACAAGAGTGGTTCAATTTAAGATATTAGCTAGTGCTTTTCCGTGAAGTTTTTTGTTTATACTTCAAGTAGTTAATTTATTTTTATTTATTCATTTAAGGATCACCAGCATTAGGTACACTTACATATATAACATTTTGACTTAAATCTGTTTATATATTCATTTAGACTTAATATAAAGTGTGCGACATTTCTCCACGGCCCCAACATACATTTTAAGTCTCAATCTTTTTTTTTATGTAAGTGGAGGCAAACGAGCAGGAGGCTCATCTGATGAAAAGTGACTACCACCGCCCATGGACATCTGCAACATCCGAGGACTTACAGGTGCGTTGCCGGCCTTGAAGGGAAGAGTACGCTTTCTACTTGAAGGTTTTAATGTCATATCGGTTCGGAAAAGTCGCCGGCGAAAGCTAGTTCCACAGAGTGATTGTGTGAGTAATACATGGAAAACACATACATATTTTATGTTACTTAAAACAATAATTTATATAATACTAAACATTCATTCGTCCGAATTCATTATAGATATTATCAAAAACTATTTTGTAAATACCGTACCAAATATGGACATAAAATGTATCAATATTATTCAGAGCATCTATTAAAAAAGCAAATTCTGAAACCGCTACATTACAATCATCATACAAACCACGAGCGAGAGCATTGATCATTGGGATTCAATCGTTAAATAAATGAACAAGTAAAATTGAACTCTATAACAACGGAATAAGGGTTTATGGTGAGTATCAATAAATGTTTGTTTGTAAACATTTGACGAGCGATTGGAGGAAAAATATCCCTGAAATAGTTCATTGAGTTCATAAGAGTTTCGTTCTTTTGATTCTATTGCCGGTACCTTGTAATCAAATCGTCATATATTTGTTGGGACTTTGCGATTTTCCTGTAGTTCTAATTATTCATACGTCCTTTTGGTTTTGTTTATATTTTTTGGTTATATTTGACACAAATATACATCACATCTATATTAATATGAACAGAAATTATTTTTATGAATTCACCCAAAATCATAACTTATATTACTAGTGAAGCGATTTTGATAAAACTTAGCAATGAAGCAAGTTCAAACCTCAAGGATGTATATGAGACAAATTTTATCCAAAGTATCGATATTTTTCTGATTTTTTGAAGGGAAGTTTTATAATATCAAAACGAAACTGTAGTCTGAGCCAAAGCCAAATTTCAGTTCGTAATTCGGTTATCGTTTTCGGAAGAACATCAGTTATTTCAACTTAATAATCTAGAAATTTGCTAAAATTCAGCGCTTAAATTACTTGTTTAAAAAACTTTACCCTAACAAATCAACAAAACGATGTTGCTAGTACTAAAAAACATGTTATAATTTATTTAAAAGTGGGGGAATTTTATCAATACTAGCAATACTAATATACTTATATTACAGCAATAATACGTAAACCTTTTTTTTTCATGAACGACACGAATATCGAATTCGGACAATTTCTTACACATAACACAATAGACGTACAAAAAACATTTCGAAATTAATGTAAATAATAAAAGCGGTACAACTGAAGTGGGTCGGAGAAATAACAATGAATTAATACTTTAGGTGTGTAAAGGAAGCCAGCCTCTCATTTCCTCTTCGCCAACTTTACGGATATGGAAAATATGCCTTTTATTTCTATTTGCGTTTGTATTTTATATTTTTGTGATGAAAAAATTTAATCGAAATTCAGACGGAAACGGATTTTTTTAATGTAAATGTATCTGACGACATCTATAAATGATTTACTTATGTTATAAATGCGAAAGTTACTGTCTTTATGTCACTTATACGGCTAAACCACTGATTTTTTTTAAAAACAACCCAAATAAAGAGCATATTATTACCCATATATGCCTCTCGCGATAAGAACCGCGCGAGCGAAGTCGTCGACGAAATATATAAAACTGATTCATATATTAAAGACTATCTGTGCCTCGCGGTTTCACCCGCGTAATAATAATCCTCGATAGAACGTCTATACAACAAAATAAGATATTTTAAATTCGAACCAGTAGTTCCTGAGTTTAGCCGGATCAAACAAACAAACTCTTCAACTTTATATATTAGTATGGATTTAAGATAAATGAATCAATGAATTTGAAGATCTGTAAGGGCTTTCCGAGGCGTGCGACACACAGACTACAAACGTTACAAATAACTTCTTGAAAGAAATTAGTAAATTTATTGGCCGTACACATGAATGAATCAAAATTGGTAATTCCCCTAAAACAAAACATTCAACTATCCTTCGATTCCGTTCATTGAAACTTTTTAGCAGTCGTTTGACACCAGCTCACCATTATTAATGATAAAATAGAACTCCATCACTTTTTACGAAGACGACTGCACAACGGATAACTTCTGTTTCTTATTTCCTTTATAGATACGGAAAATAAATCTCCTCTGTGTTGTGTTCACGTTTTATAGGTTTTGCTTGGAAGGAAATGATCTTCTGAGCAATTATAGTTACTGTCACGCGTCTTTCTTCAGTTACTGTTTTTTTTTATTGCATAGGAAGGCGGACGAGCATATGGGCCACCTGATAGTAAGTGGTCACCAACGCCCATAGACATTGGCATTGTAAGAGATGTTAACCATCGCTTGCATCGCCAATGCGCCACCAATCTTGGGAACTAAGATATTATGTCCCATGTGCCTGTAATTACACTGGCTCACTTATCCTTCAAACCGGAACGCAACAATAGCAATATTGCTTTTTTAAATGATTTAATTTATATATCAGACTAGCTGTGCCCTGCGGTTTTACCCGCGTATAATTAATACGAATATAATGAATAAAAATCAATCTAGAGCCTTCCTCGATAAAAGGCCTATACAACCCAAAAAATACTAAATTCGAACCAGTAGTTCCTGAGATTAGCCGGATCAAAAAAACAAACTCTTCAGCTTTATATATTAGTATAGATCAAGCATATGATAATATAAATATAATATAACATTGTCTAGAGCAATTTGAAATAAATCACAAACACGTTCACTAAATAAATCTATCAAAAGTTTTTGCTGAACAAATGTTTGAACATCACGCAGATTTGCTCATTTACAAAATTTTTATGCTTGTGTCTTTAAAATGTTATAATAATTATTATAGTCAATGTCATATCATCTTGACGAGTGCGTTCTTGTAGTAACAGCAAGAGTAACGGCCTGCGAATGTCGGTATAACATGGGTAAAGGCCTCTTCTCCTCTTTTGAGGAATAGGTTTAGGAGCTTATTGTCAAAATGTCACTTACACATGTGTCAAAATTTCAGTGAAATCTGACAGATGCAGGTCTCCTCACGATGTTTTCCTTCACCGTCAAGCACGAGATTAATTATAATCACAAATTAAGCACACAAACCCACGATCATTGGTTAAGATTCTCGCGTTCTTGCCACTCGTAGGACATAATATGTAAATCACAAATTACTTGGAATTAGTGATACGTACTCGTATTTTACTGCTTGCAGAAAGCCTAGAAAAAAAATCACGGTTTTATAACAAAATATCTCATTGTTCGTTATTGACTAGCTAGCTCTAAGGTTCTTTAAAATGAATAGGTAATATACTCCTAGGTTATTGTATTCTAACAATAGGCAAGCGCCTCATTATTAAGAAAAAGAAAATGGAACACTTCGGCTGCATCGCTTGCACATCGTGACTGCCTATACCTCAAGACTTGTGATCTATGTTTGTCCAAACAGATTACATAGATCTTTACATAGATTATATACAGTCCACAAATTCATAATGTTTTTAGTTGCAAATAAACCTGCGTACTAGCTACACGTCGTTTTATTTAAATAATCATCTATTAATCGAAATTAAACTTAATTGCATAAACATATGGTCCATAATCGATCCGGATAGTGTTAATGAGTATCGAGCCGGCCGACGCGCGAGAACAAAAGATTTTTTTTACCTGAGGATAAGGTGACTTGTTTATCTAAATGCAACGTGCAAGTTATAAGACAATTTGAGAAACGATTTTTATTTATTGAGAAATTACTTTATTAAGAACAAATACTTTTTACGAAGTACATGTGATTTTCAATAGTAGTTTCGTGAGTGAGTGTTATAGAATCAAAATTAATAAACTGTTATTGTGGAACTGGAATATTACGTAAAACAAGTGACCGATCGGAATATTATTATTACGCAATTTATTATTACTACGCAAGTTTATTTGTTACTACGATGGAGGCACTTTATTTATTACAAGATGAGTTATTCGAAAATTTAATGAAAGCGGAAAGGAATTTTAAGAAAACTGCAAAAGAACGTATTAAACGTCAGTATTTAGAAACGAGATTGGAGGTTTTAGAACAGCTATTTAAAGATTTTAGAGAAGGCCACAAGGAGATTGTTTTAAAAGGGAAAAGTAAGAAGGAAGCATATTTTACAGAGGGAAAGTATGAGATTTTTGAGGAGTTATATATGCAATATAAATCCAGTTTGCGAGAAGCCTTGCAACAGTTTCCGCCGCCAGTTACCGATTTACCTAACCCACCAGCTACTATTAAAGTAAATGAAAATTGCAGTGATGTTAAACTACCACGCATACAACTACCCACTTTTGGGGGTAAGTACGAAGAGTGGCAAACCTTTTACGACATGTTTTCCTCGTTAATACATAATAATAAGAGTATTTCATCGGTACAGAAACTGCATTACCTTAAGTGCAATTTGAATGGAGAAGCGTTAAACCTGCTGAGTAATTTTTCAACAACTGATGCCAATTATGAGGAAGCATGGAAGCACTTAGTTCGGCGTTATAATAACAAGCGTTATAATTGCAATGCTGTTATGAGGTCTTTATTTGCCACAAAGAAAATTCAACACGAGTCAGCCATTGCAATTAGGAGTTTATTGGATACAACGTCCACCTGTCTTAAATCTTTGGATAATTTGGGCATTAAGACTGAGACCTGGGATGCAATTGTTGTTTACTTAGTCGTTTCGAAATTAGACATGGAATCTATCAAACAATGGGAGCAGCATTTAAACACGAGATGTGATGAATTGCCCACTTGGATACAATTGAGAGACTATTTAGAATACAGATTCCGCTCCTTAGAGATGATAGATACGAACGCAAAACGTGATGTGCAACAAGCTAAGCCAGCCATTAAATCAAAATTATTTCATGCATCAATAGAGAAGGATAGGGAAAAAGAGAACAAATCTAAGGCTAAAAAAGAGTGCCCGATGTGCCACGAATATCATTTTATCAACCAGTGCAATCGTTTTAGTCTTATGAAACCTAAAGAAAGACAGGAGTTCGTACAAACAGCTAAACTATGTTTTAATTGTCTGGCACCGACTCATGCGGTCGTTAAGTGTCGTCAACCATTCAGTTGTAAAAAATGTGGGAGAAGACATCACACGATGTTACACTTTGAAAGAGATAACCAGGAGACAACCAGTAGCCGAGAGCAAGCAACGGTAGTGTCATCGAAGGAACCACAACATGAGAGAGCGAGTACATCACGAGGTGATACATACATAACTGCTACATTTTCCAGAGGGGAGCTACAACCCAACAGCGTGCTGCTTGCGACGGCTAAGGTCAAGGTATTCCATTCTAACGGTTTTAAGTATATTGTTCGTGCTTTAATTGACCAAGGGTCTCAGGCATCTTTTGTATCTGAGTCTACTGTGCAATTATTAGGTCTTGTACGTAAACCAGTGAGTGGCTGGGTGTCAGGGCTAGGAGATGGTCGTATGAGAATTAAATACACGGTTTTACTTCGCCTGGAATCACGTCATAATCCTGATAGTTATATTCTAGTTAACGCTTATGTGTTGCATTCTTTAACATCACTTTTACCTTCAACCAATTTGAGTACTCCCAAATGGGTGGAAATGGACAACCTACCTTTAGCAGATCCTACATACGCTGTACCAGGTAAAATTGATATATTATTAGGTGCTGAGGTTTATAGTGAAATACTACTTGATGGTGTTATAAAGCATCCTGATTGTAATGTAATAGCACAAAATACGTTGTTTGGATGGATTTTGTCTGGAAAAATGTCAAAAGGACCTCGAGCCTTAGGAAAGGATAATTTTCTTAGCATGCATTTACAGATAAAAGAGGATGAGTTACTTAAGAAGTTTTGGGAGATGGAAGATGAGCCTAATTTAATAAATAAGGAGATGACTGATAGCGAGAAGGTATGTGAGGATTTGTTTAATTCAACTACAGTAAGAGATAATGAAGGTAGATTCATAGTGAGGTTACCCTTTGCAACGGAAAATCCTAAATGTCAGTATGGCAATACAGAAGAGAGGGCGATAAAAAGGTTAGAATATTTAGAGAGAAAACTATCGAAACATTCAAAGTTGAGAGAAGAATATAATAAGGTTATGAGTGAGTACTTGAGTATGAATCATATGAGAGTGGTTTCTGAGAGTGAATTACAGAATCCTAAAGCTGTCTATCTTCCTCATCATGCTGTGGTGAGAGAAGATAAAGACACTTCCAAAGTAAGGGTTGTTTTTGACGCTTCGAGCAAGGGTGACAATAGTGTGTCACTAAACGATGAGCTTCTTGTTGGGCCAAGGTTACAACAAGATTTGAGGCACATATTGATGAGATGGCGTCATCATAAAATCTGTGTCGTAGCCGATATTATCAAAATGTATCGGATGGTGAGAGTGGCAGAGGAAGACACCGAATTCCAGAGATTAGTATGGAGGTTTAATCCAACGGAGCCCATACAACATTACAAATTGTTGCGTTTAACGTTCGGTACAGCATGCGCGCCATATTTAGCCGTGAAAGTATTGCATAGACTAGCTGAGTTAGAAAAGAAGAGGTATCCAATAGCTGCGAGGATAACGAAACAGTGCTACTATATGGATGATTTAATGACGGGTGTTGATACGGTTCCTGAGGCAATACAAATTTATGAGGAGATGAATGAGTTAATGAGAAGTGGTTGTTTTGAGTTACAAAAATGGAATAGTAACAATGAGGAGTTTTTGGAGCAGATTGGAAAGACTGAGTTGAATGAAAAGCAACCTATAAAACTAAATGATTTAATAAAACTACTAGGATTAAGTTGGAACAGAAAGAACGATAATTTTGAATACGTGTTAAACTTACCTGAACCTAAAGATTTAGTTACTAAAAGACAAATATTATCTGATGTCGCGAGATTATACGACCCCTTAGGTTGGATTGCCCCCGTGATAGTAAATGCTAAGATTTTAATTCAGAAATTGTGGAAGTCAGGTCTTGAATGGGATGAGTGTTTGACGGCTGAATTGCTTTGTGAGTGGTTAAATTACAGACGTAAGTTAGTAGATCTACAAAATGTCAAAATACCTAGATGGATAAATTTTACGCGAGATTGCAAGAGAGAGTTACACGTATTTTCAGATTCTTCAAAATCAGCTTTTGCGGCAGCGGTTTATATACGAGTAATTGATAGTTCAAATAGAACGCATGTACATTTATTGACCGCGAAAACTCGAGTTGCCCCAATCGTAAAGGAGGTTTCCATTCCCCGACTCGAATTGTGTGGTGCCACCTTAGCAGCCAAGCTTATTAGTGAGGTGTCACAAGTTCTAGAAATACCCAAGGAACATATCTATGGATGGACTGACTCCACCATAGTGTTAGCATGGCTGAAAGGAGGCTCAAGTCGATGGGTAACATTTGTTAGTAATAGAGTGTCCACTATATTAAATATTATGGACTACAATCAGTGGAATCATGTCTCATCGGAAACAAACCCTGCAGACTGTGCTTCGCGTGGTCTGCAGCCTAAAGAGTTAAGTGAGCATGTATTGTGGTGGAGAGGACCGCACTGGTTGTCAGAAACTACAATACCTATAAATAAAAACCTAATTGAAGACACACATGAAGAGGAACGAATCCAATCTTTAACTGTTATATCTGATGTTGATGAGGATTTATTTTGGTTAAAATATTCATCGTTAAATAAACTATTAAAAATTGTATCATATTGTAGACGAATTTTGAATTTTAAATTTAAAAAAGATAATAGACCTAAACTACCTAAATTTATAACACCAAAGGAAATGAGCGAAACATTATTATCATGCATTAAGCAAATACAAGAGCGCGAGTTTTCATTCGAAATAAAACAGTTAAAGATTCGAGAATATGTTCCTAAAAGCAGTAAATTACGATCTCTTTGCCCCTTTTTGGATCAGAAAGGGATACTAAGAGTCAGTGGACGCATAGCACTATCAGACGCATGTTACGATACAAGACATCCGATAATTATGCCTGGTAAACATCAATTCACCAAGGTCTTAATTGCGCATGCTCATGAGAAAACATTGCACGGTGGTCCACAGGTTATGTTAAATTTCCTGAGATCCAAATACTGGATCTTACGTGCTAAAGAGCGTGTTAAAAAATATTTTAGAGAATGCACGATTTGTTTAAGATATTCAACGAGAAAAACTACTCCTATTATGGGGTTGCTTCCAGAGGCAAGGGTAAAACCCAGTAAACCATTTAAGTCTACTGGCGTGGACTACTGTGGCCCTGTCTTTATCAGATTCTCACCAGGCCGAGGAGCTAAGTCTTACAAAGGTTACATTTGCATCTTCGTATGCATGGTGACACGAGCTGTCCATTTAGAAGCAGTGACCGATATGACTGCCAAAGGCTTTATTGCAGCCTTTAGGCGATTCACTGCTCGTCGAGGCCATTGTCAAGATTTATATAGTGACAATGGCACTAACTTTGTTGGTGCCGATAAACAAATGCGAGATATGTTTAATAATGCCCGATCTTCTCTTCCCGGAGAGATAGCAGAGTTACTTTCTTTAGATAATACCACCTGGCACTACATCCCTCCCCACTCACCTAATTTTGGCGGATTATGGGAACCATCGGTACGCAGTACTAAGACCCATTTGAAAAAGGTAGTAGGAAATGGTACACTTACTTACGAGGAAATGTCCACTGTCCTGGCGCAAGTTGAAGCGTGTTTAAATTCCAGACCGATTTCTTTGATGAGCGATAATCCAAATGACCTTCTGCCCTTGACACCAGGTCACTTTTTGGTAGGTGAACCATTGTTAAATATTGCAGATGAGGATTATACTAATTGTAATGTAGTTGGTTTAGATAGATGGCGATTAACGCAAAAGATTGTAACTGATTTTTGGCATAGATGGTATAAAGAATATCTAGTTAATTTGAATCAAAGGTATAAATGGAACACTAAACGTAATGAACCGGAAATAGGCGATATTGTTGTTTTAAAGGAAGACAATTTACCGCCGGCTAAATGGTTACTTGGTAAGATTATCAACAAATATCCTGGACCTGATAATGTAACTCGTGTCGTATCTATAAAGTGTAAAACCGGAGAATTGAAGCGTCCAGTAAGCAAAATTTGTATTTTAACTAAATAAAATGTATTTTTTATACCTTTTACAAATTTATATGCCTTTTACAATGTAAAAAATCTAGTATAAATAGATAATTATGTTTTTTTGTTCATTAAAATCAAATCAAAATCAAATCAAATCAAATAAATCTTTATTTGGACATACACGTTGTACAAATCATTAACAAAATTATATAAAGTAACAAAAGACAAGAATAATGTGATGCCCAAATTGGTAAACCACTCAGCTTGTGTTGAAACCATTGTTAAATGAGCTTCAACGCTGGTATTCTGTGGTCGCCATTAGCTACGTACGTCACGTCGTAGGTAGCGATAAAAAAATAAATAATGACAAATAAAATAAATAACTAATTATAAAAAATATGTTTTGTTCTATTTATATGGATGAAAGTGTACGCCCCAGTCGTAGTCTAGACGCTCGTTTGATCGAACGCTGATAAACGCCAACAGGACTTGTAAAGAAAGATCTGTATACAGAAATAATATTGATGTACCTAAAGTTATTAAATTATAAGTTGACTAACGTGTGTTACTACGTGTAATAGTGTGTGCTACATAAAATTGCTTAATAAAGAACTGTTAGAACTAATATAAATATATGATGAATGCTACAGGGGGTAAGTCAAAAATAAATTTGTTAATCCCACGTTATAGAATACAGTAATGAAAGGTAATTGTGATAATAATTAAATACACGCTATTCGCTGCCAACAAGGGATATAAAAAACAGTAAATTATAAAATATATAACTATTTTCTTATTTCATTTTTAGCTTGGGGGTTTCAAACAGCCCAAAGATAACATCGAGCAATCGACACGTATGACAAAACACAATATGCTGAAAGTAATGACGCACCGCCACCCTGCCAAGAAGCCATATCAAGTAGGTAAGAATTTACATAAATTTTACACAAGAGACCAAAAGTGCAAAAAAAAAAAAAAAAACAATGGTATATGTTTGTTAAGAATGTAATTGTAAATCGGTTAAATACATTCTATATTTGTTTTTAAACATATATATTGTTTTTAGGTTTCGAAGAGGTGGCGGTAGGTTGTTCCAGCACTTTGTCGCCGTGTAAATAAAACTACCCCGAAAGGCAGCAGTCTTATACGGCGGCATGGACAACGAGTAGGATGAGGCTCGTGTTTCGTGAGTTAGTCTCTGCTCACATGCCCATTTTAGTTTGTGATATAGGTATGGAGGCATTTTGTAATTCACTATCCCGAACAATAAAGTCGCGAAATGTAATTGTCTGCGATAGTCCATCCTCAACATCTTAGCAGAGTTCAAAAACGGCGTAACATGTGAGCGTGGTGGAATGTTAAAGCAGTATCGAGCACAGGCATTTTGTACTTTTTGGATGAGATTCTTAGTACGCACAAGCAACCTGGGACCTGTTACAATATCAGCATAGTTTAATTTTGATAGTACAAGAGCCTCGCATAAATCTACTCTTACTTTTGGTGTTATATATTTTCGTATTTGATATAATAGTTTTAAACGATAAAAACAATTACTAACAGAGAGCATAATGTGTTTATCAAATCGTAGATTCTCATCCATTACAACTCCCAGATTGCGTGCTTCTGTAACACGTTCGACCTCAACGTTATTTAATTTGATATTTGGTGATAAGGTTGCAATTTTCCGTATCTGAGTTGGTGTACCCAAAATCATGAATTTGGTTTTCTTCGGATTTAACATTAAACAGTTTGAATTGGACCATGCAGTAATTCTTGTTAGGTCTTCGTTGAGCTTATTTAAAGCTATGTGTAAGTCTGCAGGTTTAAAAGATATGTATAATTGTATGTCATCGGCGTAAATATGATAATTACAGTGTTTAATGGAATTGATGATATCGGCACAATAGAGAGAAAAGAGTACAGGCCCAAGGATCGAGCCTTGTGGCACCCCTCTTGTGGTAGCTCTACTACTGGAAACACATTTAGACCCATCCTCCCGAGTTACTTCCACGACCTGTGATCTATTATTGAGATAACTGTGAAACCATCTAATAGTGTCTGTACTGAATCCGTAATAATGGAGCTTGGCTAATAATAATGATAAATTTATTGTGTCGAATGCACGTGAAAAATCGAGAAGTACCAATATGGTGCCTTCTACGGTATCTTGTGCTCTCAATATATCGTCAACTACGTTAGCTAGAGCTGTAGTAGTACTTCTACCTTTCCTGAATCCCGACTGAACACATGGAAGAATGTCATAACTTTCTAAATAGTGTGTAAGTTGAGAACACACAACTTTTTCTAAAACTTTTGATAGGGTGGGTAGAATACTAATGGGCCGGAAATCACTTAAATTTTGGGGGTTATCAACTTTGGGAATGGGTTTTACAATTGCTTTCTGCCATAGTTCAGGAAAGGTACAAGTCCGTATAGATGCATTTACTATATTCACAATGGTATCTGAAATATATGGCAAACTACTTAAAATCATATCTATAGAAATACCATCAGCTCCTATCGCTTTAGATTTAATACTCCGTAGAGTTTTTAAAATTGTTATCTCATCTACCTGTTTTAGAGCAAAGCAATTTGAGAAATGTCTATTATTAGTGTAGTAATGTATATCACTATATGCCACGTCACCATTTCCGGGCAAGGTTAGAAAAAAGCTATTAAGATTATTCGGTTCTGACAAAAGATCTGGTAGACACATGATATCCCGTTTTTTCTTATATGCTAAAATATTCTTTAAATGCTTCCACATGTAATTCGGTCTCTTAGCGTTATTATTTATGAATTGAGTAAAATATGCACCCTTCTCTCTATGGATTGCCATTTCAACTTCTGACTTCAAATCCTTATAGTATGCTATGTGAGTATCTTTCTGAGTATGTCGCGATCTTATGTGTGCCTCATTTCGAGTACGAATCATTTCATTGATGTTGTAAGTAATCCACGGATATTGGGACTCTTTAAAAAGTCCACATATCAGGGGTGCTAAGGAATCAAAAACAGATAACAAAATAATATTAAATTGGGAAACAAGACTATTGACGTCATATATATTAAGAAATTGTTGATTGAAATTTGTTAAATAGTTTTTGAGATCATTTTCATTAATGCTACTAATTTTTCTATAAGATTTTCGAAGAGGCTTAGGTTTATATTTGCGTATATTAAATTCAAATGATAAGAACGCATGGCTGCTAAGCTCATGTATATAGTCTACGCATACTTCACTAGTGTTACCATCTACACAGACTAGATCTATTAGTGTCTCACTGTGAGAAGTAAAGTGGGTAGGCTTATTAACAATCTGTTTAAGATTCGTGTACATTAAGAACTCACACAGCATACGTGTACAGTAATTATCAGTTTCGTAAAAATTAATATTAAAATCACCCGTCAGAACTACATGGTCATAAACAGGGAGTGTAGCGAACATATCCGTAAGGCCGTCAAAAAAGGTACGTGGATTTAGCCAAGGAGGTCGATATGCAGTGCCGATGACTAACTTTTTCCCACCTACGCTCACACTAAGCCACATTTGTTCCATTTCCGGAGATGTTGTAGGATGAACAAGGGTTCGTGCTGCTATTCCACGTCTAATGTAATAGCCCACACCACCACCACGGCCACGTACTTCAGCAGGACGCGGCTTGTGACGCAGACGATATCCCGGGATATTTGGCGCTCGCCCTTCCTCACCCTCTCTCAGCCAAGTTTCATTCAAGGCCATAATGTCTACATCATGGCGGTTAATAGCCAACATAAATTCATCATGACGTGTCCCCAGAGATCCTGGATTCAGAAAACCAATTCTTAACTTACGTAACCCAGGCATCGAACATACAAACTTTACTAAGTAACTTAATAGTGTCTAAATATGATAATGTGTTCATGTTGAAAAATATAATTATAGATATATGTGTAAATACAATAAAAAACAATGCAATAAAGTAACAATAAAATAACGATGATGTATAATGTAATGTATAAGAATAATAAGAATATTGGCATAAGTATGCTAAATTGTGTAGTAAAAACTTGGTCATCCCACTTATAAAATAAACAAAGCAACTATATACGAGTATAAAATAAAGTGTTAATGGTACAAGTAATTCGTAATTAAAGATTAAAGTAAACAATGAGAAATGACTAAAATTGCACTTTACAACAAATGTTAAGTACGCATTATTTTTGTTTAAAATTAAACTGACAAATCTATACTGTTGCAAAAAAACTTTTTTAAGTCTGATCATGCTATTCATTCAAACTGCATGGCCAAGCCGAGCGAGTTGTCTTCGGTACACACTTGAATGTGTTTACATATTAAATATCATATTTATTAAGATATACTTGTTACTAGAAAAAGACTTATTTTTATTAAGATTTTTTGAGATGATTTGTCATAAGTTTTATATACGTATATTTATTTGTAAAATTTATGTATAAGTACATATATCTATGAGTTGTTTTTTTTGTTAAAAATGTAGTTAAAGAACTATGTTCTTTGGCGGGCGGAATGTCCAAACAGATTACATAGATCTTTACATAGATTATATACAGTCCACAAATTCATAATGTTTTTAGTTGCAAATAAACCTGCGTACTAGCTACACGTCGTTTTATTCAAATAATCATCTATTAATCGAAATTAAACTTAATTGCATAAACAATGTTCAACAATAAACATCCCTTACTTATATAATGTAAGTTATAAATAATGGCACTTGCGAAACTAATGTCTTCTCTCAAGATAGCACTTCGTTGTTAATGGACGAAAATTGGATCTTCAAATAAAAAAAAAAGTCTAATATGTGTTCATACTCAAGCAAGCACGGCTGAATATTCATGTCATATTATAATCAACCTCGTGTTTAAGGGAAAAATTGTGTGAAGATATGACTTGTCGGTTGAAAATTTGACTTATGAGTTATAGTCAACTCGTATTGTATAATCTTTTTGGATTTCGTTTCGTCGGGCCCAGACTGAATAGTTTTTTCGGCACAAATTGTTACATTCACACTTGTGCGTTATAATATTTATATAAAGAATAAGTAGGCGGACGAGTATATGGGTCACCTGATGGTAAGTGGTCAACGCCCATAGGCAATGGCAATGTAAGAAATATTATCCATCGCTTACATCGCCAATGCGCCACCAACCTTGGGAACTAAGTTGTTTTGTCCCTTGGACCTGTAATTACACTAGCTGACTCACCTTTCACACCGGAACACAACAAAACAAAGTACTGCTGTTTTGCGGTAGAATATCTGATGAGTGGGTGGTACCTACCCAGACAAGCTTGCACAAAGCTCTACCACCAAGTAAAGGTATGGACATATGTATTCGATTTGTCACGTGATCAACAATCACGTGTCTATGTGTAATGTTGTCAATAATCTGACGCAATAGGGTTTTATCTCCGCCACGTGTGCATTTCAAGCGACATGTTGGTTTTTTAAGTTTTAATACTAGCTATATATAAATAATTATTTTATACCTTATATGTCGTTAAAGTTTGACTGTTTTCGTGTGTAACTGCCTTTCCAACGATTATGTGGAAAATACAGAAGAAACGGGATATAAATAAAGAAACAAACTTTTATCGCTTTATCTTTTTTTTCACGCCTCGTTTTTTTTTTGTTGTACTCTGTGGAATTCTTTAATTTACTTCGGATGGCGTTGAAACTATGGCACAGGTTTAACTATTTTATCGTTTATATTTATATATAACAATTTTCTCTCAAATTCCATAAATATATATAACTAGATATTCTATCAGATTAAGACAGAATTATTAAACTCTTACTATTACTTAGTGCCGTCGCCATGGTAATTCAGATTTTTGACGAAGTGTTTTTTTTTTATTGCATTGGAAGGTGGACGAGCAACTGGGCCACCTAATGTTAAGTGATCACCAACGCCCATAGACATTGGCATTGTAAGAGATATTAAACATTGCTTACATCGCCAATGCGCCACCAACCCCAGGAACCAAGATCTTATGTCCCTTGTGCCTGTAATTACATTGGCTCACTCACCCTTCAAACCGGAACACAACAATAGCAAGTATTGATGTTTTGCGGTAGAATATCTGATGAGTGGGTGGTACCTACCCAGACGAGCCAGCACAAAGCTCTACCACCAAGTAAAGACTAGAGATAATACGTCAGATATGAAGGAAATTGGGGACCTGAGAGAACTAGTAATTGTCCAGCAAAGGTAGAAACATTACGACATTGTAAATCTGTATATATGTGTGAGTGCGCGGTCATTATAATAATTACCTGTCAACCATTCTAAGGTTACGATAAAGCATATTACAAAAGTTGAAAGCAAAACAGACAAAACTATGTTTCCGCCCGGGATCGAACCGGGGGCCTTCTGCGTGTTAGGCAGATGTGATAACCGCTACACCACGGAAACCGATAAATGACGAGTTAAAGATAATTAATATATATAACAGCTTTCTAAGGTTATAATGAGATCTCAACCAACGTATAAATCTCACACTTTCTTTGCAAAACAACACTACGTCACCTTGTCACTTATTTTCATTAGACTTTGTCCTACATACATGTAATCACAACTTCTCAACAAACAAATATTTAATCACATAATAGCTTCTTAGGTTCAAATGATCGATTAGGCGAATAAAATATACTGTGTTTTTCTATCAAGAAATTCTCAGTGACAGATGGGAGATGTGAATTTGGTAGTACATTACACTTCTACGACTTATCGGACTGAGAATTAATTATTAATACACTTATGAAATATAATATCAAACTATTGTAAATTTATTTAATTTTTATTAGAATAGCTTATATAGACTCGTATTATGTATAGCTTCATAATACATGTCAACTTCAATATAAAAACTATCCTCGTAATTCGAAGAGGCATACCATTAAAGTGTAAGTCCATGAAGCATCCATTAAGGTAATATTCTCAAGCAAACTTTCCTATTAACTGGCGAAGTTATTTGATACAAGCTAATCAAGTTACTATATCTAAGCTTGTAGAAAAATATAAAATAAAAATCCATAGAAACTGTTTTTTGTTTTATCCTATATCGTTCATTAGACTAATATTATAAGCTGGTGACCGGTCGCTTCGTTCGCCTGAAAGTCGGTCTTATTACGATCATTTAAAGAAAACGCTTTTTTATTTACTCTTTTTTATCGCTCACATCATTTTTTATAAGTTTATTAATTGTTCCTTTTGGATAAATAATATGTATAGAAGACGAATTAAAAATTATATTAAATATTACTGAAACAAAGCCTAAATATTGCTCCCAGCTGAGCCTAATCAATCTGTGAAAACCGCATGAAAATTCGTTCCGTAGTATCGGAAATTAGCCTATGATGGTCTAGTGGTAAGAACGCGTTAACCTTAACCGATGATCGTGGGTTCAAGCCCGGGCAAGCGCCACTGAATTTCATGTGCTTAATTTGTGATTATAGTTCAACTTCTGCTTGACGGTGTAATAAAACATCGTGAGGAAACCTGCATGTGTAAAATTTCATTGAAATTCTGTCACAAGTGTATTTCACCAACCCGAATTGGAGCAGCGTGGTGGAATAGGCCCCAAACCTTCTTCTCAAAAAGAGAAGAGGTCTTAGCTCAGCAGTGGGACATCACCGGCTGTTACTGATACAGATGCGTCATATATATATATATATATATATATATATATAGTTAGCCTATAAGTGGGTATGCAATTTTTATATTATTTACCATTGTACTATGAAATAAGAAACTAAATTGTATGCAACGTTGGCTTGCTATATAATAAAATAAATAAAATAAAATATATATTGAAAAATCATAATTTTTTATGTTTCAATTCTGCCTGTTTCTAATCACATATTGATAACATAAACAAACATAAGCTGACGGTAAGCTTATCAATAAACACAGTTCAATTACATTCTGTAAAAAAAAAATATTATTTAGATATTTTATCATCATTATTCAAAATAAATTGAAGCCCGAGACACAGATAAATATTTGTCTAATGAATATTATGTAAATTTTCAATTATTTCGACAAAAGAGAAAATAACAAAGCAACGAAACAATTTCAATCAGATTCAGAGAAATAGATTAAAAATAATCGCAAAATAATAAAAGCTGGCATTTTTTTTTACAATGTGGCGTAATTGAGAACAATAGTATTAGGCCATAGATCGATGTTGGAGACCGTAACAATAATGCGATCAGTGGTGATGAGGTTGCCTTGGTTCTTCAGCGCCTCAGGGCTGTTCGTAACGGCGTGTAGTCTTTCATAAGCATTGCGCATCTCTAGTAAGTAGCTCCGAAACACCAACCGTATTTACGATAGCTGCATGGCTAATCCACACAAATATCTAAATTGTTGCATATGGTTATATTTAATTGTAACTTAATTTTATTATTGTATTTTATATCGTAATTAATTTAATTGAATAATGAATGAATTCAATTAATGGTCTATCATTTGATCGGATTTACTTTGTGATACATTTTAATATATATCTGTAATTACTATGTCACTAGAAAATATGTAAAAAATATTTAACATATTTTACTCACTATGCCCTTTGATTCGCTTTAGCTTCTTTTGCAGTAACTCTGTCTGTCTGTAACAGACAACATGGAAGTAACTTCCATGACTAAACCACTAAACAGATTTTGATGTAATTTTGCATGGAATGCTTGAACCCAAGACAGGACAAAGGTTAAGTATTTTAAATTGGTTTACTACTACCTGCCCACTTCCCACCGTTCCCAAAGCGAAAGCTAGTTTATAATTGACGAGCCGGTTGGAGTGGTTGGAAAGACTTGCCTTTCACGCCACAGGTTGCGGGTTCGATTGCCACCCTGGATACATATTCGCGGGCATGAATATGTCTATTTGTCCTGAATGTAATTATCTATAAGATATTATGTAAGTATATAATATGTTGTCTGGTTTCCATAGTACAAGCTTTGGTTAGTATAGAATCATAATTTTTTAAGATCCTCCAGACCGATTTCGTTCACGGCGGCCAATCTCAAGAGAGATTAGACAACTGCGCAGGAGATATTATAGTGTACAAGTGTGTGCGCAAACACAGGTGCACTCTCTTTTCCTTGGCTCTCATAATCCGATGGCAATCCGACACGACCGGAAAGAGTTCAGGCGCAGGACCAACGGCTTAACGTGCTTTCCGAGTCACGGGAGTGTCCAACTTCCAGACTCCGGGCTGCTACTGAGAATTTTCTGAAAGAAAACCCCAATAACTATTTATTAGCCCGACCTGGGAATTGAACCCAGGACCACCGAGTCTGCGGCCTTATATCAAGCCACTAGACCAACGAGGCAGTCAATGAATTATAATATGGCTTTGTGTGAATAACGTCCCAGAATATTCTTATATATAATTTATTACAACTTCCTAAAGGTTAAACGGAATTATCTCCCTTTTCCTTGACATAGTTTCACGGTTCGGAAACAGTAATGCATTAGATGTACTCGAACATTGATTTAGTCCCGTTTATAACCTACACACTGTCGTATCGGATAATAATATAATATTTTGGCTCTCGATGATGACAGACGACAGTTGAAAAAAAACATCCATAGCTATGCCCATTTTATCTGACTCCGATCGGAAATTTTGAAACCGTAAAAGCTAGCCCGATAATAATTTCCAAAGTCATACAATCGTTCTTTTGTTCTCCCAACAATACAATCTGATATTTCACGACACATACCTACCAATTGTACATACTCGAACAAAATTATGATACAATAGAATATAAAATTATACAAATATATCAAATTATAATAGATAAAAAATTAAATATTTCTATAAGTAAGAACAACCGTTCAATTAAAAAAAAAGAAACATTTTTATTACAATTTTAATTTATAATAAAAAAAAAAGAAATACAAATATCCAATACTAAAAATTGTAAAAAATTACTACGAACGTAAAACAATATTAGTATGGAAGTAAATAACATGATAACTTCAATACATAGATTCCCTTTAGATAAAGCTTAGCTTTGACATAATATAATATTAATATACGAAAAATTATTACATCCAAGATTTTAAATGTCATAAAATAATTGCTTTTTCTATATTTTAGCAATCGTGTGCATGTAAACTGGTCGGAAAGTTCGAAGTTCGAGAGACTGCAAGTAAATAAATAACTACACAGGTTGAACTTTGAGTCAGTAATTTTGTGATGAAGAATGCAACATTGTAAAACAACAAATTCAGTTGTATATTGAAACAACTGATTTAGATTAAATATAAGATATAAAAAGTTTAATAAATATTTTCTCAGTTTACTTTGACTTCTCAAAATTTTAATCGGTCTTCTTAAGTATAATAATAGCAACGGTTAGATAAATCTAAATCTTAGGTTAAACTGCCTTTAATTTTACGTTAGCTGTTGTCAACGCGCCGTGGCGTGCTGCGAGTGTTGAAGCTGATTTTTGATCGTCCAATGGGATCCACCAATCGTCGGCAACTTCAAAGCACCTGTAATCAGGCAAAAGCAACATATTGATCTGAAGACATGTTATACGTCTGGTCCAATAATATTGGTACATTATTCCATCAGGCGATAAAAAAATAACTCAGTTAATAGTTTCTTTAGTTATCTTTTATATTATAGTCTAATTCTAAATTCGAAATTGTGTCTTTTTATAAAAAAAGATCAATGGCTTTACTTTTTAACCGTCGTTGAGCAATTGATTACAATGATCGTCTCGGAGAAATAATAACAGATAAAGCTAAATCAATGTTTAACGAGACAGTAACTAAGCAACGTTTTGAAGTGAGAACGTAAATTATTAATGTGCTAAATTCATGTCATACAAATAATTTGGTAAAGAAAAAAAAATGGGACCAATGGGAAAGCACCAGCTTTCAAATAAAAAAAAATCATCGAAATCGATTCATCCAGTCGAAAGTTATGAGGTAACAACGTCAAAAAAAAAAAAACATGCAGACGAATTGATAACCTCCTCCTTTTTTTGAAGTCGCTTAAAAATCAATTGGTCGTCTTGAAGTAAGTGAAAATTGAAAATGAAAATGAAAAAAAATGTTTATTAACAAAAAACAACATTATACAATGAAATGTCCGGTGGTACCCACACTAGGTATTCCTGTGTCGTGGGTACCTATTGATAGTTTAACAGTACATGTTTATTGTTGTCGCTCGGCTTAGAATATAAATTATATGATTGTTTAACATACATTGCATAATTTAAGTAGGATTAACTTACAGATGGTCTTATGTTAATGAATAGGTACTATACTAAGTGCAAGAAAAGTTTTTCGTTGGTATCATAGGTCAATGAGGAGAGCCAAGAAATATTTTTTGTTTTGTTCATTAAACGATTCCTTTACATACAGTTGAAGCTAAAAATATCGCGTTAAAAATATCCTAAAATTAATTGCAACTGTCAGCAAATTATCCGCCATATGTGTAAAGACAAAGTTACTTGCAATGGTGGAAAAGCCCAGAATCGAGTCGTTCACAAAGCGGTACTCACTGATATTATATCCACCTAGTTTCCGATCTCAGTTTCCCTCGGTTTCGCTAGCGTGCGAGGGGTAAGGCGAGTAGGTATTCGGTACCTTATCCTTTTCTATACCCCTGAAAACGTGTACACAAATGATTATCCGCTGAGCAGTTAAGATATGAAAGCGTAACAAATATACAAATTTAATTTTACATTCATAATATTTAAACGATTTAACTTAGTGGTTGCACCCACTCATCAGATATTCTACCGCCAACACAACATTTTAGTTCCCAATGTTGGTGGCGCATTGGTGATGTAAGCGATGGAATATCTCTTCCAATGACAATGTCTATGGGCGTTGGTGACCACTTAGGTAGCTTAACAAAAAAAACACTAAATGAAGCGACCAGAAGATTTCCATTACCTTCGTGCCTTAAATAAATCCAATCATTGTTTTAAAGATTAATTAACACCACAATCTCAGTACAAATTCAAAATTCGTGATTAATGTTCGATCTGACGCGGCACGCGTTAGATTATTTCTTCAAAACGCGTCCAATCGTGACGTCATTCCTCACTACCTAGTTGGACCACGGTACACGGCATTCGGTCGCATTCTTGTCATTATACCACTTTCAATATAGCTGGAAATTATTCAAAATTATGAAATAAGAGGAGGATTTTACTTGATGGTAGGGCTTTGTGTAAGCTCGTCTGGGTAGGTACCCTCACTCATTAGATATTCTACCGCAAACAGCATTACTTGGTATTGTTGTGTTCCGGTTTCAAGGGTGAGTGAGCCAGTATAATTACAGACACAAGGTACATAACATCTTAGTTCCCAAGATTGGTGGCCTTGTGGCGATGTGAGCAATGTTTATCATTAACAATGCCAATGACTATGGGCGTTGATGACCACTTGCCATCAGATGGCCCATAATATGCTATAAAAAAAATAAAAAAATACTTAAACAATTAAAGATTTTATGATACGTCGTTACAGAACTCGTTCCAATGTATAATTTGTAAAAAAATAAGTAAATGATTCAATTAAATTTACAATAATTATAAAAGAACTTGACATCATAACAAACTTTATAACTTGTTATTAAAATGTATTTATATAATACTATACATATCATTAACATATGAACTTTTATATAAATTAAGTCAAAACTCACCTACCTATAAATAAAATAGTAAGTGTACACAAGTGCCATTCGAAATCCAGATTAATATTTTCAATCCAACAATTTCTGAAACTCCAAATTAAACATATACTCCCATTACGTAACTATTGGCGACGCAAATAAAATAGATCCACACTGAAATGAAAATATAATTATTGTTTATTTTAAACTAATTGATCCGGCTTCACACGGGTATATAAGAAAACAATGTATTTTGGATATGATTTGTGTGATTTACTTGGTGGTAGAGCTTTGTGCAAGCTTGTCTGGGTAGGTACCACCCACTCATTAGATATTCTGCCGCAAAACAGCAGTACTTTGTATTGCACAAGGGACATAAGGGACACACCATCTTAGTTCCCAAGGTTGGTGGCGCATTGGCGATGTAAGCGATGGTTAAAATTTCTTGCAATGCCAATGTCTATAGGCGTTGGTGACCACTTACCATCAGGTGGCCCATATGCTCCGCCTACCTATACAATAAAAAAACCGATCTTAGTGAGCGTCTACGTCGTGGAAGGAGTTATTGAGACAAATTTCAAGTCAATCGGTGTAGTTAGGAGATCTCGTGATAAGTTTTTTTTTTATTACATCAATAGAACCGACTAACGATACCTAATAACCAGTCCATGGGTTCCGACCCGTTTTACAGGGTTTTTGTTAAACGCTGTATATAAATATATAAGGTTGCAGAAGCAGCCCATGAATGTGCCACCGCTGGGCTAAGGCCTCTTCTCCTCTTTTTAAGTAGCAGGTTTTATATACAAGGTTGCTCCACATTAATGATTGTTATCCTTATGATCAATCGATGCTAAAGTCAAGTGAAACTTTTTTAAATTGGTCTTTTTAGAACAGCAGTAAAATTTTTAGTCGAAAATTCTCAGTAGCAGCCCGGAGTCTGTAAGCTGGAATTGTAGTACATTCCCGTGCCTTGGATAGCACGTAAAGCCGTTGTTCCTGCTCCTGAACTCTTTCCGATCGTGTCGGATTGCCGTTCCATCGGGTCATGAGAGCTAGGGAATAGAGAGCGCACCTGTGTTCGCGCACACACTTGTGCACTATAATATGTCATTAAATTAAAATTATTAACAAAATTAAAAAGAATCTCACAGAACAAATAGCAAACGATTAAAACGAGTAAAGCGGAAGCTGACAGCCAATCCAGTCCGCTCAATATGCAGCTATCCTTCACGAGGCACTCAAACGCCGTGGCCACCACCATGATGAAACCGAGTATGACGTTAAAGAACGTCACCCAGACGAATATTTGGACGAATCCCTCATCATCCTGGAAAATTATTAATGATTAATTATTAATAGCTATAAAAATGGCAAGGACAAAATGCTCGAAAACATTTTTAATCGAAGATCAATATAATTAAAGTACAAAAAAGTGCGGTTGGCCTTGTCTTCAGGAACCTTGTCAGGTCAGGAACGAAGTTCTGTACAATATTAATTCGACTCAAGCCGTGTTTTAAAATGTAGGGTTTAATTGATTATATTACTTTTTTTGTCACATCGAAAAGAACCTCAACCTCCTTTACCTCTTAAATTCGAACGCATCGCATTTTATAGCATTTGGTAGCCACAGTATGAACGTTATTTCGTTACTCACGTGACCTTGGGCCGCTGCCATTTCACTCTACTGTAAGCCGCGTAAAAGACCTTCCTTCCAAAAATACATAGTTATAATGAACTCTCTGTATAACACAAACATACAGCGAAATATGTCTGTGTATATATAGCACGAACTGATTTAGGAAAAAATTACGACTGAGAGCTCTACTGACGTGGACCACGTAAACCGATACTTATATTGTGTACTGTGATATTATAATCATGAACATTTCATTTAGACCCTTATTTGACCGATGCGAAACTAGGTCGGATAAGCTAGTGCATAATAAAACTGGGTTTTAATTTGTGCAACCTCTTGCAACTGATGCGATATTAGTCTATTAGAACGGCACTCGAAACATAAGAGGTTTCATGGCTTGCGTTATCTTGTTCAATAAATTTAAATGAAAATAATGTTTCATGAAATTATGCCTTTAAAACATTTCTAAAGAAAAGTCCGGGTTTCGTATCAAAATCATAGTATACCTTATTCAAGTTTGCTCTTACAAGTACTTTTGAATCGACACTTAAGAGGATTATTAGGTTCGGAATGCAGATTCTACCGAGAAGTACTAACAAGAAACTCAGTAGTGTTTTCCAACATTTCAAATACAAAGTCGATAAAGTGTACGTCTATCTATTTAGTGCTTATTAGGGAGTCAGTGCGTGATGCTAGTTTATGTATTAAAAAAATATGTTTAAGACTAATACACAACTAAGATAGTGCAGGAGATAGATTGCCAAAATCGTGACATTTAAATTTAGAACGTGAGTTCGAATCTTGGCAAGAATTCTAACTCTAATTCTAACTCTCTCGGACTATACGGACAGACTTGACTATAGATCAAGATCAAGTTTAGTATAACTCATGACTTGACGTTTAAGACAATCGTTTTTGTAGTTTTTGTCGAAAAGATAAAACCAACCCCCCCTTATAAATTGTACAATATTGGCCCAGCGAGATTAACACGAGAATCTTAATGATTATTGTAAGTTCGACCCCGGGCAACATTGAATTTTCATGTGCTTTAAATTTGTATTTATAATTCATCTCGTTCTTGGTGGTGAAGGAAACCATCGTGAGAAAAAGCACGTGTCGGCTGAAATTATGCCACATCTGTATCTATCGCCCGCATTCGAGCAGCGAAACCTCGAAAACTCCCCAAAATGAGAGAAGATCCTAGAACGACTATGGAAAACTTACAGGATATTACTGCTTTTAAATTATATACATACAATATGATAATATAATTCTTTTACTTATGTATTAATACATATAACATATGGAGTCGCCTTCAAATTTTATATAAAGATACCTATACCTTTAGAGGTAATTGATAAGGTAAAACTTTGACTATTTTCTGAGAAAACGCAAATACATTTGGTTCAAATTTGAATTTCTCTTTAGAGTTTATCAAAGATTTGAACGATCAAGTTTATTGGTTCGAAATTTAGCGACTAATTTTTAAAGGAACGTGATTTTGAAGAGGCAGAAAATTGTTAAAAATATTTTATCGTTTCAGAATAAAATCACTTTACTTATATTATTTGGTATTCAATTTAGATTGGTAATTTATTTTCTTAAGCTTATTACAGTAAAATAGCAAGTGATTGTCACATTTCTGGGCTAACTGCTAAGGGCTCCTCTCCTTTTTTGACGAGATGGCTTGGAGCCTATTCCACCGCGCTGCTTCAATGCGGGTTGATGGATTACACAATACATATATAGCAGAATTTCAATTAAGATGCAGGTTTCGAGACCAATTAAAAACACAAATTAAGCACATGAAAATTCAGTGGTGCTTGTCCGGGCTTGAACCCCGACCAACGGTTAAGTTTCACGCGTTTTAACCACTGGGCCATCTCGGCTTAGAACCTAGTAGGAGGAGGAGGAGAAGGCTTAGAGGTTATTCTACCTTACTTATACTTATTATAAAAAAAAACGATTCCTTTAGTGTCACAGTCTACCCTCTTATTGTTTCAGTATTTCGAACAATAAGTTTTAATGATTAAACTGATACTGAAATTTTCTTAATTATGTACCAATTGTGCTGCTTATTAATTACACATTCGTTACTATTGTCAAGCCATACATTATTTTACGATATTTTTTTTGTATTGGTTACTTCATTAATATGTTATAAAGAAAATAAAGTTACGAAAAATTTAAATATAATAAGTGTACCTGCAATGAAAAAATAAACTTAAATATGAGTGAAAATCGTATTACGATAAACTTGATTATTTTTATGCGATACGAAATCTGTAGATATTACTTTACGAACCTGAATCACGCTTTCAATATTACAATTGCTTTATACACAATCAATTGATTCTGTTAAGGTCCGATGTGATATACTTTACGGATATATTTATAGCTATTAAACCCACGGCTTCGCTAATGTAGAATTCAGTTGGTCACGAAAGTCTTTCAAAATCTACCATTTATAAGTATATTATGGTTATTTAAATTTTAGGCACTTATAAAATATGGAAATTATGAGGTCTCAGCCGTAGTCGAAAATAATAAAATGGTTGCTTGGTTTTTGTAAGTTGTAAATAGCCATATTAACTTAAAAACAAGCAGATAAATCAAACTCTTCAATTAAATTTTTTTGTATAGATTAGTATATACAGTTTATTTTATTTAAAACCAGTATAAGAAACAATAATCTTTAATTTATTCTTTGGTTCTTTTCAAATATGTTTTTTTTATATCTGCTTGATTAAAATTTAAATTCGACTCACCGCTAGAGTACCATATAATAAGCAGAGACCGGTAATCATAAACAGATATGACATCACGCTGATCCCCGTGGAGACGAGCACGCCGAGCTTGTCCATTGCTTCTTCAGGTTCTGAAGAAATAAAAGAAAAACAAATTGTTTTTATAGTATAATTGAGTGGACGAGCTTATGGGCCACCTGATGGTAACTGGTCAGTAAGGCCCATAGGCAGTGGTTTATAAATTTCTAAACAAATATATCATCGTCACTACGCCACCAACTTTGGGAACTAAGATGTTGTGTCCCTTGTGCCCGTTATTACACTGGATCACTCACCCTAAAAATAAATAAAAAAATATAAAACATAACATATAAACAAATCAACATTAACCACCCCTTTGCACCACCAACGTCAATGCAACACAAACTTTGGTAACTAAGATGTTATGTCCCTTATCTCTACAAGTTAGTAGTTTTACCAGCTCATATGTATTAGACATATTGTGCCATCTCGGAAACTGTATAATATAAGATTCTTAACCTTATTTTGTTTTTTTTTTGAGTATGAAAAGAACAAATAGAGCATTAGCAATTCTCTTAAGCATGAATAAAAACATAATAAATTAATAATATTATCAGATTTAAAAAAGTAAAGTATTCCGTACTTCAATACGTTTTTATTACGTTTTGTATCGACATCTTACAGGATAAAACTAAATCTAATTATTTATAGGTATGTTAAATAAATACAATTAATAAAAATAAAACAATTAATAAATACAATATAGTATTTATAAAAAAAATGTATGTAATACTTTTGTATTCTTTCAACAAAGTATATGTTATACTATATTATTAATTGTTCATTAAATAAAAATAAATACTAAAATTAAATTTAAAATAAACGTTAAAAATTGCTGTTCAAAATACATACAGTTTTATTTAAATATCGAAATTGTAAATTAAAATACATTAAAAAGTATATAGGGGACACCCGGGTTTGAACCGGGGACCTCTCGATCTGCAGTCGAATGCTCTACCACTGAGCTATATCCCCGTTATGAATCACGTTGAATCATAAGCATATTATTATATAAAGACTATAAAGTATGTACAGAGTCTTATGTATCTAAAATACGTGCTTAGTCTTCGTCGTCTTATATACCTAATCAGCTATTTCATTCGCTATTGTAAACATTTTAAAAGCAATAATTTTATATGTTGTTCTTATTTTAAACATAACATTATTTCAACGTAATTCTTTCATACAGTTTTTAACTTAAAAGAAAGTAGTTATTTTTTTATTTATTTTTTAACATTTAATGATTAAGGGAATTACTGAAGATCGTTGTTTAACAGGTGATCAGTTACACAATGCTGTGTCCCTTTCTTTTGAATGGCAAATCAATAATGACAGAAAGAGATAAATCTATGTTTAACTACATAGTCATTAAACAACGTTTAAATATATGTAAGTATATACAATAATTAAAGTTTCTATATCAAAATTGGTTGGTTCAAAGTCAATAATCTTTATTCAACATACAAGCGTTACACTTAATTATTTAATGTAATAAATCTACCAACGGTTCGGAAATAAACACCTCAGGCCAGAGAAGAACCGGCGAAAGAAACTCAGCGGGATTTTTTTTCCTTCCTTTATAAATACATGTAATATACAAGCATAGAATTGTATTTTTTTATTTAAAAAACCAAACACGCTGCTCAAACGAGACAGTTCTGTATCAAGAAACAAATGACGATTGCCCCTAGTATCGCCTTTATTGCGCCCACGAGTACAATTACTTCTTTGAATATAAATGATACCACTAACTTATTTAAAGAATAAATAATTATAGTAACCGCTTCTCTATCTTATAGATCGACATAGATATCGCTAAGCATACAAGCAATTTATTACTTTAACTTGGTTTTGGGCAGGAACCACCCACTCATCATAAATTCTTCACAGTCTCGAACCTCGGAAAGCATGTGAAACCATTTGGTGATGCGCCTGATACTTTCCTTTCATATATAGCTTTGTCTTCCCATCCTATTACGTGAATGAGAAATTATCTGTCTCTGAGTACACACTTGTGTAATATAATATGTCCTGCGCAATTGGCTAATCTCCCTCGAGATTCGCCTCAGTGGCTGAAATCGATCAGCAGGACATCATTATGTCTCAAGATAGAAATACTCAATATTGTTGTGCTCCAGTTGGAAGGGTGATTGAACCAGTAGAACTCCAGGCACAAAGGAAATAACATCTTAGGGATCCAGGGTTACTGGGTGTTTATGTGAGAAATGGTTAATGTTTAATGGTTAATGGCCGATGGTGACCATTTACCATCTGGTGACCACCAGATGTTTGTCCTCCTACCTACCAACATTATAAAAGTACAAATTCACATCTCATACAATTTGTGAACTCTGATCGAAGATATTAATAAATTAACATTAAAATATATAATAGAATGGATATATATAAAGATACATTTGAGGCAAAGACCATCCATGCTTATGGAGATAACGATGATGACCTCATGAGCGATGGCAACGTCGGCCATTTTCGAAAAAGACTAATCGCTAATATTTGAGTGCTCGAGTGCCCTAAAATACATATATACATTTCTATTGCTTATGAGACAGTACCGACTTTATATACAAATATATTATATAAACAAATTTATTGAGTTAGCTAGCTAACAGATAATTAATTTAATTTACTAAAAATGTAAAATATTGAGAAGGCCATATAATCTATAATTTTGAACATGTCTTTATTAAGGTGTGTCTTCATAATTTTGTCTATGGCCCAGTTTTTTTTATTAGTCCAACTTAGAGTTGGAACTTTGGACCACGTTATCTGCCTTATATACTAACCACTCGACCAAACAACCAATCAAAATAAATAATAATTATATTCGTATGAGGCATTGACGTGCTTTCATCGACATGATGAGAATTGCATCAGCAATATACAAAGATTGTATATTGCTGATGCAATTCTATTAATTGCTCAATATTATTAATTAACTTCTTTAAATTATTATTAATTTATTTTATAAGAAAAATAAATAAATGTTAGTATTTATATTAAAATAGAAAGATTCAGGGGACACCCGGGTTTGAACCGGGGACCTCTCGATCTGCAGTCGAATGCTCTACCACTGAGCTATATCCCCGATGATTATTGCAACAAAAAATATATATTTGTATTAAATAATCAATGCAGTGATTTCAAACTTTCGTAAGGAGACGACAAGTTAAGAAGAAGCAGATATATTATTCTTCATTTTTAGACTATTTGGACATGTAAGAATTCTTTAGCTTATAAAGTAGGTACATAAAGAGTGTCCAACACGAGAGGTAGCCAAATCATATACGAGTATTGTATACTAGAAGGTGAGATTCACTCATCATTCAGATAATCGGAATTATGATTATATATAACGATTAATGTTAACATTCAGTATTTATTGATTTCATTTCCATATAAATAAATGTAGTCATAATAATTCTGTACCCGGGTTCTGTACCCAAAGGTCCATTACTAAGAATCCGTTGTCCGTCCGTCTATCCTTCTGTCACCAGGTTCTGTATCTCATGAACCGTGATTATTTATTTTATCTCATGAGTTAGACAGTTGAAATTTTCGCAGATGATGTATTTTTATTGCTGCCATAACAACAAATATGTATAAACAAAAATTTTAACAAAACTAAAACCGACTTCAAACCAGAAACAAATTAATTTGCACTAAAAAGTAAAAAAATAATTGCGTATTTTTCTATAATTTGACAAATAACTTACTATTTTCTACTCATCAATATTTAGGTATGATTGTGTTGTGTGGTTGATAATGTAGTTACAATTATTGTTTTTTTTGGAGTCGATGTCAGCCAACTAAACACTTTAATATACCGAGCAATAATAATACGGGAATCCTTTTGTCATCACTCTTTCCAATAAAAAAAAATCATCAAAATCGGTTGGCGTGAAATTGAGTTATTCGTCCATTTGTCGCGCACATACTTAATGCAAATTTACGACTTATATGGTTTTCTCATGGACACCATTGTCAAAAATGGACCAAAAAAAGGGACCAAATGGGAAGCACCAGCTTTCAAATAAAAAAAAATCATCGAAATCGATTCACCCAGTCGAAAGTTATGAGGTAACGAACAAAAAAAAAACATACAGACGAATTGATAACCTCCTCCTTTTTTTGAAGTCGGTTAAAAACTATATAAACAGAATAAAATAAATATTTAAGTGGTGCCTGTTGTATGGGAGCTCCCTTACAACAGGCATGATTTTTTGCCGTTTTTATAGATAATGGTACGGAATCCTTCGGGCGCGAGTCCGACTCGCACGTGGTCGGTTTTTTTTATTTGAATCATTGCTTTCGATGACATGTATATACGCATACGATATGGAAGCGTGGTTTGTTGAAAGATCATCGCCCTCTGCTAATCCAGGAAGGGTCGATGACCTGATGTAGATTGTATTAAAAATTGTTTCTATAATTTGCGTTCCTGGCTTCATTGTGGTGTGTATTTAAGTCATATCGAAGACTGCACCGCTTGTATTTAGCGGGTAGTATGGAGCTTGGCCAACAGTCCCATATGAGTGCTTCCAATCAAATAAAAGTATAAGGTCCTCCAGACCGATTTCGGCCACGGCGGCCAATCTTAAGAGAGATTAGCCAACTGCGCAGGAGATATTATAGTGCACAGGTGTGTGAGCAAACACAGGTGCACTCTCTTTTCCTTAGCTCTCATAATCCGATGGGACGGCAATCCGCCACGACCAGAAAGAGTTCAGGCGCAGGACCAACGGCTTAACGTGCTTTCCGAGGCACGGGAGTGTACACACTTCCAACTTCCAGACTCCGGGCTGCTACTGAGAATTTTCCGACAGAAAACCCCAATAACTATTTATTGGCCCGACCTGGGAATTGAACCCAGGACCACCGCGTCTGCGGCCTTATATCAAGCCACTAGACCAACGAGGCAGTCAAAAGTATCAGTCAGACGGCATTGCAGACAAAAGCCGATAAATATTGTTTCGACTAGTTTTTGTCTTTCTTATTTCAAATTAATTATGAAAGAAAGAGACAAATTATAAAACAAGGTAATGGTGTTTTGTTTTATCATCTCATTATCAATTAATATATTTTATTAATTAACTTTCACTGATAAGTTTGTTTTATCTATATTAATTTAGATAAGATCGATTATAAAATAATCGTTTCTTTGTTTTCGATGTGATCTGATACGGGGATATAGCTCAGTGGTAGAGCATTCGACTGCAGATCGAGAGGTCCCCGGTTCAAACCCGGGTGTCCCCTTAACATTTGTTTTTTGTAAGAATTTTTTATTTTATTTTACGAAGACAGGTGAGCAGATTAGCTATCAGACGACGAAATGTCACCAAAAACTATACTTTAGTAAAATACACTTTTGCAATTAATATTTACATAACAAATATTTCATTATAATCATTTAAAAAACATCTTACATTTAAAAAAAAAGATTTTTAGGATATATTTAATAAATATTAAAGTAACTTACTTGTGATTTGAGAAGCATCTTGAACTTGTTGGTAGTTTATGTGTGACCTTTGTTCAACAGCACTTAAACTAACTACACCTGTCATCTGAAAATAAGTAGAAATATTAACCATTTCTTACAAAGCCAAAGTACCAACGACTTTGTTTGTTGAGGTTTGATATCACTCGTTCTTGCAGTACAAACCGGAACACAACAAAAGTATTGCTAACTGGCGGTAGGATATCTGATAAGTGGGCGGTACATACTGTGGTGGTGCTCGCTCAAAGACCTACCACCAAGTGATATAATATAATTTATACTAAATCTCATGTGTTAGGCTAGTCTTGTGGGTAGTGTAGCCGAAATTTAATCAGGATTCTTTGTAATCCATTTTACGGCTTTGATGTTAGGAAAAATATTTTAAATACTTTTTATTCAGCATATGGCATTTCCTTCTTATTCTCTATTCAAATACAATAATCTAGATGTAACAGTTTTTTGCTGAAATAATCTGTAATATTAATTTAAAAAAAAAAAATTGGTTGCCTGTAAAGTCGGTATACGGGCGAAAGTTTTACGTGACAACGACTTTGAGTGGTAAAATAATTTTAATGTGAATATTCATTCGTATAGTAGCCTTCCACTCGGGCATGGTTAGCCCGCCTAAGAGCGAGAGAGACAGACATAAAAAGTGAAAGGCACGCGTGCCTCTCACTCGCTCTCATTGTGAGCGCATAACGTGAGCGGAGCGTAACGCAGTTTCTTGAAGTGTCACCCGGCAAACCAATTTATAAGACGTTGTCACGTCAAAAAGTTCTTGACTTTTATGACTTTCGCAAGCTCGTCTGGATAGACACCCACTCATCAGATATTCTACCGCAAAACAGCAATACTTGCTATTGTTGTGTTCCGGTTTGAAGGATGACTGAATCAGTGTAATTACAGACACAAGGGACATAACATCTTAGTTCTCAACGTCGGTAGCGCATTGGCGGTGTAAGCGATGGTTAAAATTTCTTACTTTATTTCTTAGTGACCACTTACCACTAAGCGGCTCATACGCTCGCCCACCTATCTATACAATAAAAAAAAATCCAAAACACTGATCCGATTGTGATGAAAAATTGATTATTCTTGGCTATTATCTTTATGTTTGTCCTTCAATACAATCGTTAATAAAAATATAATGAAAAATCAGCCTCGAATCTTCCTCGATAAAAGGGCTATACAACACAAAAAATATTTTTTTAAATTCGAAACAGTAGTTCCTGAGATTTGCCGGATCAAACAAACAAACTGTTCAGCCTTATATATTAGTATAATAACATTAATTTATTTATTAGATATAAATAACATTAGTCAATGATATTATAAGTAAAAAGGTGTAGATAGGTTACATACATACCATTCAATCTACGAAAATGACACTGTTACGCACACATAAATAACTTATATTGCAATATACACACTACATTACGATTCGTCGCTAAAGTAGGGTGGCATGATTTAAGTATCACGAGTGAAAAAAAGACGAATATATTTGCGAGAGTGCATCGTCTCGTGTCAAAGAAATGACATAGAATAAATTATCAGACACTACGTTTTTTCTTACCCGGATTTATGCCTATGAATGCAATTACTCGATAAATTCATTTTGTAAAAGTAGGTACTAAAAATTTATTGAAAATAGGCAAATAAAAACTATCAAAAATATAAAAATTTAATATCAAATAAACAATATCAACCCACTGGATGCACCATTCGATGGAAATCTAGAAACAATTATACTTCTAAATAAACATCTTCTTTACGATATACTGAAAAAAATATTTATTTATATTTTGATTTCAATTTAGTAATATAATATAATTAATAATTTAATATTCTTTTTCATTTGTATAAATAATACAAACATATAAAATTATTATGTATGTGCCAACTGCCACCACTGTTTGTGTTTTACTCTATGATCAGTAACATCGTCTATCTCTATTGCACTCGTTCATTAATATACTTTTGTTTCATTCATTCATTTCTAACGTCATATTTTACGAATATAATATTTGATTTGTGAAAATGTTAAGATAAATAGTAAACTTATAAATGAGAAGTGATTCCTTAAGTTTAAGAAGTTTTGATAGTATAATTTGTGCAATATCTCATAACACACGACGGGATTTCTGGTTAATTTCAGTCACTTTTAATTATATTTGTACTCGCTATGTGACGTCTATCCTTTGACAATGGTGACATAATACTGAGGTGAAATGTTGATAGTAATCTTGATTTCGAACTAGTGCTCACGGAGTGCTTGTAACCTATCTACACCTTTTTACTTATAATATCATTGACATTAGTACACAACTTACAATTGCCAAAACCGATATCAACAGCATACCAATTCGTAAAGATACCACCAAACAACAGGTTTGCACATCGGGAAAAATGTCACACATTTTGATTACTCAAAACTAACTATAATTTAAATACATTAAAAATATATATTGTTTATAAATACTAAATAAATGAGACGTGTAGTTATTTATTATGTGACGTTATCAAAATGATATAAGGCTTATAGCACACTGTTGGTTTGTTGAAGGACAGATTATATTATTTAAATGGTCCTTGGTTTATTATGATATGTGTAAACACTGGATTACATGTTTAAAAAGGCTATAACTCTAATCACGACTTACAATAACCATGGACTGCATTAATTATAAATAACTAATAAGAATATTATTACATTTTATTAAGGAGTCTTTCCCAATTTCGATGTGATAACAGAAGTTGAAAATTATCAATAAGCAAAAAAAAACAGCCCTACTGATAAACGTTATTGAGCAGATGTTTAGCTTAACACTGAAAAAAAAATGGTTGTCTCTAAAGTTGGTGTACGGACGATAGTTTAACGTGACAACGTCATAATAGATAGATGCGGCGCAAGCGTACAATCAGCGTAACGGGACAATGAGTCATCCTTTTTCGTGCATGCAGATGAACGCTGTCATCGATTTATTAGACGTTGTCACGTCAATTAATATTTTTTAACAAACCCAGCATTGTTTTACTAATAACTTTACTTGTGGTAGAGCTATGTGCAAGCTCGTCTGGGTAGGGACCCACTCATCAGATATTCTACCGCAAAACAGCAGTACTTGTTATTGCTGTGTACCGGTTTGCAGGGTGAGTGAGCCAGTGTAATTACAGGCACAAGGGACATAACATCTTAGCTCCCAAGGTTGGTGGCGCATTGGCGATGTAAGAGATGGTTAACAGCTCTTACAACGCCAATGTCTCTGGGCGTTGGTGACCACTTACCATCAGGTGGCCCATATGCTCGTCCGCCTTGCTATACAATAAAAAAAAAAAGCGGATGTTTAGCTTAACACTGAAAAAAAATGGTTGTCTGTAAAGTCGGTTTAAGGACGATAGTTTAACGTGACAACGTCATAACAGATAGATGCGGCGCAAGCGTAAAATCAGCGTAACGGGACAATGAGTCATCCTTTTTCGTACATGCAGCAAGCGTTCATCGATTTATTAGACGTTGTCACGTCAATTAATATTTTTTAACAAACCCAGCATTGTTTTACTAATAACTCTTAAACAAAATTCATAGTTAATTTTTCTTTTAATATATTTTGCCTAGTAAATTTGCACAACTCGTTAAACGCACCCGTGAAATGTTGACAACCGACTTGTGGCGACATACTATTTTGGTGCGTGTATTCTAGAAATGTTATAATTATAATGGTCAATATCGCATATCACTTTCTGACATTTCGCGACCGTTTTCTGCTACAGTTCTGTTATTTTCGAACAGTGCAACTTATATCAGTTTTGTTAATTTGAATAATAATATTTCGTAATTGTTATCTGGACATAACTCGTCTCTTTTTTAAGATTTTCTACTTCAGAACTGCCTTCATATAATTTGTTTCTCGTACAGAAGTTGATACTTAATGCTTAAATCTTGGATTGAAATCATTTCCATTATTATTATGTTAAATTGAAAATTCATTTTACTAGCAACTTTATTCTTGACATTTATTTGTCAATTTTATCAAAAATCAATTAAATGTACTCGAGACCGGATTCACCCCATAATTGCGAATCAACGAGAATCAATTCCATGCGGTCATAACTAGCACATCTATATATTTTTAATTTTGATATATATTTTATAAATACTTATTTAAGTCATCAATTTTCAAATCAATCCATATTTTGTTAGGTATAATATATGTGTTTAAATTTAAAAATATGCCAATAAAAAACATATGTAGTATATTTATTTTTACGATATGTTTTTTAACTATATCTGAATGCCGCCTAGGGGAAGGTTTTAATGAACATTAAAATGTACTAAACTTCAAATTATACAAATACTTCGTATCGTTCGAGAAATTGTTAGAGCAAGTTAATCTTAACCGATGATTATAATTCATTTCGTGTTTATAGGAGGGCAGATCGTGAGGAAACCTGCATGTCGTCATCGTCATCATCATCATCAACCATTTTTCGTCCACTGTTGGACATAGGCCTCTCCAATGGCACGCCACTGAACTCGATCATCAGCTCTCAATTTCCATCCGTGCCAGCCAATTTGCGTATATCGTCACTCCACCTAGCAAAAGGTGGAAAGGAAAGGTGGTGGTCTACGCAACGTTTTCCAAGGTGTGGTCTCCACTCCAGAACGTTTATTTAACATCGACATAGTCCAAAGGATTAATTAGCTGAAGTGGCAGTAGGCTGGTCACACATGTAGCAGAACCAATAACCCTTGGAGTAAACTTGTTCTGCAGATGAAGATCTGCATGTATGGAATGAAAATCTGACATATGTGTATAATCTTCTCTTCAAACGGAGAGAAGGCCTAGGCTGGGTAGTTCTTATTATACTGATTAATTAATTATTAATATGACGTATCCATTATCAAAGCCTCCATTCTAAGTACTAGACGCTCAATTTTGAACCTATAATTTCCAACATCACAAACAGATGAGCTTAATTTTCAAGGCCTTGTTCGCCCAGATGTGTTGAGTGAGTCTTATAGTGATGTTACTATAAAGCAATTAGCGGTAACAGCTGGTACCACCGGCGCTACTTACACTAATAGGCTATTGGCAACATGATATTTTTTTGTAAACACACAGTCTAATAATTGGTTAACAAACGCTGCGATTAATTTGCACTTATTTTATTAATTGATCCTTTTTTTTCGGAAAAAACTGCCATCTAATTTTTTATGTGCTTAGCTTGAGAATGAAGTTATTATTTGTTTAGTTTAGGAAAACTAATGAAATTTAAATAGCTGCGTGGTGATTTTAACACAGTCACTTTTTCTTCAATAAACAGCCATTGTCGAGCAGTAAAGTAGCAACTGACTGCCTATAGTTATGTCAGTATTTAAATCATTTTTTAATTTGATTTTGTAATTTATTATTAATAAATAATAATTAAATACTATCATTTCCGATAAATATATACTAGCTTATATTATAATTATAATAAAGCACAAAACATAAAAACTACCAAAAATATTTTTGAATAAATCCAATAATAATATTATTATTGAGAATTTATAAGGTAGCGATTGAATCTCAAATTATAATCCGTGTATTTTTAGCAGTCTTAAACAAAAAGGAGAATAAAAGCAAAATGAAGAACCACTCTAAACATTTTATTCGTTCAAACAAAGCAAATATACCGTAAAACCTCTTTAGAGGTTCCTTCACAGAGTAATAAATAAGTCGTGTTGCTCTCTCTGTTGCTAGTACAGGACATCATCGTTCGCTAAATACTTTAGAGACATTCGTAGGCTGTTTGCGACGATTAAGAAATAAATTGTTACTGAAAAAGATAAATATAATAACATCATCTATAACTTTAGTTTCTTAAAATAAAACAGGTAACCTTTGTGCAAGCTCGTCTGGGTAGGTACCGCCCACTCTTCAGATATTCTACCGCAAAACAGCAGTACTTTGAACGGGTAGTGAGCCAGTGTAATTACAGGCACAAGGGACATAGCATCTTAGTTCTCAAGGTTGGTGGCGCATTGGCGATGTAAGCGACGGTTAACATTTCTTACAATGTCATTGTCTATGGGCGTTGATGGTTGGGCATTGCTTAAAGTATAAATAATATAATATTTAAGTTAAAAAAATGTTACGACGAAAATTGAATACATGTTGACCTTGGTAAATGTTGTTTTTAACTATATTTATATAGATTTATAATTTATTGTTTGCACTCATAGCGATTTTTAATTTTAATTGAAAACAAAACATAGTAATTCAATCCTAAAACACAAACTGCTATCAAAATTAAGCTGTAATTATACCAATAACAGCAGATATGTACGATTACCTATTCGAGCGTATCTTGCTAATATATGTTTTTTTTATTGTATAGGAATGCGGACGAGCATATGGGCTACCTGATGGTAAGTGGTCACCAACGCCCATAGACAATGTCATTGTAAGAAATGTTAACCATCGCTTACATCGCCAATGCGCCACCAACCTTGGGAACTAAGATGTTATGTCCCTTGTGCCTGTAATTACACTGGCTCATTCACCCTTCAAAGTACTGCTGTTTTGCGGCAGAATATCTGATGAGTGGGTGGTACTTACCCAGACGAGCTTGCACAAAGCTCTACCACCAAGTAAATATTTTCAACTTTTGATAACAAACAAAAGAACACCAAATTGAATAAAAGTACTTCCGAAAACGATAAATATACGATACAAGGGCAACTTCACTCTATAAATGTTATCTAACAAAGGAGCTCGCGTTTGTTCTTACAATCAAGATTTTTGTCTAACATCGTACTCATCGGAGTTATAAAATATTAACAGATAATATAAAAATTACGAAGAAAATGTATAAAGCTTTATTTACCCAAAACTTCAACCACCATCAGCCCACACAGAGCCGCACCGGCCAGTACACAATTCGAATGCACAAAGAAACAGAATACAGCCAGAATGAACAACAACAGGAAAACTGTTCCACTGTACAACACCGCGCCCCACTGGTATATAAGTATTAGCATCGGCATATTCTGTTGGAAAACCAATCAACATAGATTATATAAAATAAATTTTAATATAGGCTAATTTTATTTTTGAATTTCATTCTTCTGATTTCTCTTCATATTTCTGAATAGGAGAGTATGGGATCTACGATAATAAAAATAGTTGACACCGGCAGAGGCGCAAGGAACGACTAAAAATATTATTTTGTAACAAAACTAATAATATATTTTTTGTTATTAATTGTAATATAATCAATGTTTATAAGTCCTTATTAACCATAAATAACCAACTATAACTCATAAGGGAAAACTAACTTTTGTTAAACATAGTTTTCATTAACTAAAACTTATAGCAAAATCACGCGTAGATTCTATTTAAAGTAGTGTGTGTAGTATTTTTTTGTTTTACGATTTTCCAATCAAAGCTCATAGGAGAACATTCTTAAGACGTTAAATTCAGGTCTTAAATGTCGATTCTATTTTTAAAATATGTTTCAGATTAAAAAAAGAGGTTATATATTTTATTACTAACACAAATGGCTCCAACTAGCAGCATCACGCTGACCATGCAAAGCATGATTGAAACAACTCCTAATATGATCTGCACGGTGTGTTCCGTAGCTGCACTGTGGTAAGATAGTACTGGATCTATGTTCCAGAAGCCTTTCGTATGACTTACATTTGGCGCGAAGATCAGACCCGATATCTGTTGAAGACAATGTTCTAATTACATTCATATATAAGTGACTTTGTTTTCTTTGCCGGGCAAACAGTCCAACTGATGTGAATTGGTCACCACAACCATTCCTTACTTTGTGACCAACAATATGGTGGTAATTTTTTGCCAACTCCATATTGATAAAAAAATTTACATTGAATTTGATAAGCTTATAGTTTAATTGTACAAATAATCCATTTGGCCATAGCTTATCCATTCTTGGAAAAAATAAGGATATTAATAATGTTATTACTATTGGTATAAAGTCGAAATATAATTAAAAAACTATACCAGTTTTTCTATGAATAATGTTTGTATTGATAGGTTATATAATATTGTTAGCAATTCGTCAACTCGATGACAGAGAGATTACATATACCTGACACGAACGTAAAAATATAAAGCATAATCGTTATTTATCACATTTTCTTTTTCAATGTAGAGCCGTGACGGCTTAGTTGTAACGCGTAAATTTTTGATTGCAGGTTCAAGTCCAGACAAGTACTTTTATATTTTCAAATGCTTAATTTGTGTATCTAATTCATGTCGTGCTTGGCGGTGATATTAAACATCGTGAGGAAACCTGCATGTGTCTAATTTCATTAAAATTCTGACATGTGTGTATCCGACCTGAATTGGAGAAGCGTGGTGGAGCTTCAAAACTTCTCCACAAAAAATAGAAGACTTTTTAACAAAGGTTTATGTGTATAATTCATTAATGTTTTTGTAAATTGGCTGAAACATGACTATAACTGTTAAAGATGTCGGCAAATTTAATGATAGCGAGCTGTACTCGTGCGCGCTGCATAAAATCATAAACCAATACAGTTATATGTATTACAGGATAAACATTTTATGTGATCCTTATTCTACACGAGCTAAGCCCGAACGAGTATAATCTATATTATGAATATTTTTATTCGGTTCCTCGTTCACATTACGTTCATCTGATCAAGTTGAAAACTAGAGTCGTCTGAGATCATGTGAAGGTAAAAATATTTCAACAGCATTGCAATCCATATCAGGCTTAGCTGTATATTAATTAAACACAAATTCGCACAAAACATTTTTTGTACGTATACATCGGCGTATGTGTGTAATTACAGGCACAAGGGACATACGGCCGAATACTGAAACGTCATTCAAAATGAAGTGCATTTCGCATACTAAATTTTGAAATTAATGACGTTCTAAATAATTAAGTCCGACTTCATATTTGAAAGACGTTTCAGTATTCGGCCAATAATGTCTTAAATGTTATCAAGGTTGGTGGCGCATTGGCGATGTAAGAGATGGTTTACATCTCTTACAATGCCAATGTCTATGGGCGTTGATGACCACTTACCATCAGGTGGTCCAAACGCTCGTCCACCATCCATTACCATAAAAAAAACCTTATAAGCGATATAGAAAAGGGCATGCGATACCTAAAGCCACTGACAAAGCCACGGGTGAAAATTAGACATTATATATAAAAATGGTTGTCTTTTGATGTTTAGTGGTAGTAAATTCTGAAGGTTGGCAGTGCATTACACATTCGTGCCGCAGTGTACACGTAAAGCCATTGCTCTTGCTCATGACTTTTTTCCGGACCTACCGATTTCTCTGACCCATTCTTTTGTAGGAGTAAGAGACTAGACTATTGTTATGACACTAAATGCCAGAGGAGGATATCATTATTTAATAACATAATGGGAATGTTTTATAAAAAAAAGTTTTGGAGTGTATTCCACCACGCTGCTTAAGATTGTTAGATACACAAATAACAGTGATAAATAAGGCTTAAGAAAATTGTGACTGAGAAATATTACTAAGAAAGAAAATTAAAGACATTTTAACTGATATACTTACGAATGAGAATAAAGCTATCATGACGGTTCCAGCTCTAAGGAAACAGCAGAAGCAACAGCTGATCACCGTGGGCAATTTATCCATGTACTGCATTTTGTATGTTTAATAAAAAAATCACTGAAAATTTATTAATTCAAAAACATCGTACAAAGCCACGACGACTTTGACGTTTGACGTTATAATCTGTGACAGTTTTTATTCTTCTAAATTGGTTATGTGGTCTGTTTGAGGTTAAATAAATAATTAATAATAATAATCCTGTGACATTATTCACACGCGGCCATCTAATCCAAAACTAAGCAGAGCTTGTACTTTGGAAACCAGACAACTGATATAATACATATACTACTTTTCATTTGTAAATAAATACTTACAAGATAATAACTACACCGAGAATCAATAAAAACAGAAATGTTCATGCACACTGATGTTTGTCCTGGGTGGGAATCGAACCCACGACCTGCGGCGCGAAAGAAAAGTATCTACCAACCTCGCCAATCGGCCCGTGTGTGAATAATGTCCTATCTCAGGATATTATTATTTATATTTAGGTTAAATAAAATAAACTGAATTGATATTTACCATATATGCTGTACTTATGAAACACCTACAAAATACGTATTTATTACGTAAATAACGTTTGTATATACGTTTTTACAATTTTAAATTCAGACTCCATTTTTATTTATTATATCTTTATGTACAGAGTGTCTCTGTGTTTGAGCACACACACTTGCACTATAATATGTTCTGCGAAGTTAGCTCTCAATGAAATCTTAAAATTGTAAGAAATCTAGGGTAAAGATACATTTTGTGATATAATAATAAACTAACTGTAAAATATTATTAAGCTAATAATTTAAATTACATTTTATCATTAAGTTATCTGTAGACAAATTCGACGATCAAATTATGCATAAAAGCCTGTAAACAAATGTTAATATCTCACCTGACTAATACGCCGATGAAATTATACGCTTATAGCAATTTACAATTCAAAATATAGAGTGACTCCCTAGAATTGAAAAGACATAGACGTGCGACAATCGGAATAATATAACGAGTGCGCACGTAAGGTAATCACGATAATTGTGTAATAACAGTTTTGTTAAATTCAAATTCAAAATACTTTATTCAATATTGAAGTATTAGTCCAGTCAATAGAGTCTTAAATTTGCCATTTTTGCTGAGTGGCTGAAACCAATGGGAAAAGTTTTGTTAACGATCCCGTAATAACATATCAAAAGTTAAGACTCTATTGACTGGACTATATTACACTTACTTATTGATTGTCAAACTGGAAACTACTACCGGTTCGGAAAAGAATCACCCAGTCCTGAGAAGAACCGGCGAAAGAAACTCAGCGGGTTGTTGTTATTTTTTTGTCTTTTACAAAAAAATAACAATAACAAATTCCCAAGGTGTGCTATCATTCATAAATTCATTAATTGTATAATAACATTTAGCATACAAGCGATCATATTTTACATTTTTTTTTAAATATTATTATTATACCCCACTCATAGGTACCTACGACGACTAAATCTGTTAACTACATAACAAAGCTCTACCACCGAGTAAACCTTGGAGTCGTATACCGTTCTTCTTTGTCATAAGTTTGTCATCGTAACTTTTTTTATCTTAGAGTACAAAATCAAGTATATATTATATTAAGAGTGTTGAATGACTTCACGACAAAATAGTCTCAAGTCCGTAGAGTACAATTGCTCCAACGACTATCTCTAGAATTTGCATTCAAATAACCATAACTGATTTAGAGACCTTCGATAATTCTATCTTGGCATTATTAATATAATATTTAATAGGAATATATATAACATAATTAATCAGAGATTTTATAAAAACCTTGAATTGATGATTTTAAAAATAGAACACAAAATCATTCAAATTTATGTAAATAGGTAACACTCGATTACTCTTTAAATCCAAATAATACAATTGAACACATTTAACAAATCACCAGTCGCGCCAATATTTAATTAATTAATTTTCTGCCCACTAACAAAATGGCGGTTTTAATAAATTAGCGCGCGACTTTTTTATAATGATTTTGTTTCGATCAAGTAGTCTATCTCCTAACAATATTATATTAACCACCGATGTTAAAATAGAGGTGTTATGAGTTGAATGTAAACGAATTAATCGATTTTGATGGGGTTTCTTCTGTTTCAAACCTGATCTTTTTGGCGTTTGAATATCATTAACTCAATTCCTACTTGGAGCTTACCAACTTCAGATCTGATTGATATGAAATTGCGCCAGACGCGACGACATTTATATTAAAATATTACTAGATACTTACATATATTATACAGCGTGGAAAATCTATTTCGCTTGGCGCGAGACCGCGAAAAATTCGCTGAGCTGACGGCCAACCTCCAGTAGTGGAGAGGCACAAGAAGAAGAAGAAGATACTTAATAAGCCGTTTTTACTTATAGAGTTTTTTATATAACGGGTTAGATACATGTTTAGTTTTATTAATAATTACTTATTTTTTCTTATCGAAATATCATCATCTATTCTAGTCATCACTTGGCGGTAGAGTTTTGTGCAAGCTCGACTGGGTAGGTACCACCCACTCATCAGATATTCTACCGCAAAACAACAGTACTTGGTATTGTTGTGTTCCGGTTTGAACGATGAGTGAGCCAGTGGGCAAGCAAAAAGAACATGACATCTTAGTTCCCAAGGTTGGTGGCGTACTGGCGTTGTTTTTTTTTTAAAGAAACGTACACTGCCTCTGTATATGGACGTGGGTGACCACTTACCATCAGGTGGCCCATATGCTCGTCCGTCTTCCTAGTATAGGATGGCGGACGGTATTAATAAATATCATACTATATAAATCGTGACAACTATGACTGTACAAGTAATGTTATTACACATAATCCTGAACGTTATCGCTAGTAAATAATATTATAAACCGCTATAAAGTTTCACCTGAAGCTGTATACTGTAGTAAAATAAAAAGTAACTGCCAGTGAATATTCCACAACTGGGCAGAGGTATCCTTTTTTCTTCAGGATAATGTTTCGTATTTAATCCACCACTCACCCCCCAGTATTTATGTTATGGATCAAGTGATAAATTGGACATTATTATAATAATACTTCATGACGATCACGGCCGCTCTGCCAAGAACGTATCGACTGAGAAGAAGATTGTATTAATACCTCAGCACTGTATATAATGACAGAATTTTATACAACTCATGGAAATATCCTCATGATATATTCTCTTATATTACTTCTTTAGAATTCTTGCTTTCACTAGTATGAAGTAATTTGTTTCTAACTGGCAAATTTCAAACAAATTGCTGAAGATAAATTCTCGACGATCGTACGACGACGAAAAAAACTCAATAATGTTTGATGACCAACGAAGCAGTTCAAGCCAGTTTTTAACTTAGTTGCCTTGTATTGCTGTCAGTATTATAATATTATCAACTTTACTGTATGGTTTTCAAATGTTATTGACGTTGTCGATATACATTTTATACTATAGAGTTAAAGGTAGGTAGTCGTTTCAAGATACCTAATTCTATTTATTGAATATAGTAACTCGATCATGTTCCAGTGTTCCGCGACATGCGTGGGTACATTTCATGCGGTCGTGATCACTTTTAATGAGACGTGTTGGTACCGACTGCAAAATAATAAAAGGCGACATATTATTTATACCTATTCAAACTTACTACAGTTCGTTTTTATTCATTTTAATATTATTTTGTGGTATTACTTAAATAAATTATTTTTTGTGAATAAATTAGTTATTTTTCTATTATATAATTTATAATTCAATATAATTAGCGTTAATTATAACGCTAACAGCTATTCTCAGTTGAATCTTAGTTTTCTTCGACCAAATAATCATCTTCGCAAAACTCAAAGCAGTAACGTTCTTTTTTTTTAAATATTTTGGTGAACTGGCTAATGAGCCACTTAATGGTACGTGATCACTGCAGGTCATAAACATTGGCTTTGTTAGAAATTGTACCCTTACACCGCCAATGCGCCAACAAACTTGGAAAATAAGATAATATATCCCTTGTGCCTGTGTGGTTGGTTCTTTCACTCATGGTCTTGCACAAACTTTCTACCACCAAGTAGTATGATAATTTCTGGTATTTCTTTTTATAATATAAGATTCCTTAATTATATATATGATTAGGTATTTATTTTATATTGCACACCTCGAATTTAAACATAAATAATTTTATCTTTAAATAGGATATTTTTTATTAATACTGTGGTTTATGCACGCCTACTAGTATTCTGTCTTAAGCATTTAAGTTGTCTGGTAAAAAATGCTTTTAGTATTAATCTTGTCTTTGTAGAATATAATAAAAATCTTTTTATATTTACTACAAAAATTTATATCATTTATTTCTATTTTCAATTCATTTATTATAATTTTATTGCGAGATAGAATGGAACAAGAAAGTCATTGAAATGACGTTTCTCGTGTCTTCGGAACGAGAAGTCTATTGTGCGAAATAGTTATTCCGTTTTTGTCTTATAATTTTCTCTTTACTCGTTTGGATTTATGCCAAAATATCTTTTGTTATCTGTGGTCTTAATCTTTGTTAAGGTTATTGTAGTAAGTATTTTATGCCTGTGAATGATTTGACATTATAATAAATTCAATTCTATTATAAATTATAATAATTTGAACGGTATATTTTAATAAATAAATAGTCGACTTTTGTAAATTTCAAATGATTTAATTTAAGTAATTTCATTTAAAACTAAAATAAAATAAATAATATTTTTGTTATAAACTAAATACAGATTTATATTTAACTATGCGATATTAAAATTAAATAACAGAATAAACTAATAAAAGGTAATAAAGAGAAGATCACGGCTCCTATTTATCATTATACTATGAAATTAATTACATATAATTTAAAAGTAATATGATATTTAACGGCTTATTAATGACTTACTATATTTATGTTCGTTAAGACAAATTGTTAATTTGTAATACGAATTTATTATTTTGTTTATTAATGGTACAGCTTTGTGCAAGCTCGTCTGTTTAAGTACCACCCACTCATCAGATATTCTACCGCAAAACAGCAGTTCCAGGTTATTGTGTTCTGGTTTGAAGGGTGAGTGAGCCAGTGTAATTACAGGCACAATGGATATAACTATAAAATCTTAGTTTCCAAGTCTGGTGGTGCATTGGCAATGTAAGTGACGTTTAAGATTTCTTACAATGCCAATGCCTATGGCCGTTGGTGACCACTTACCATCCTGTGCCCCATATGCTAGTTCACCAACCACACTATATAAAAGAAAATAACTATAATAATTTCTTAAATATCAATGTTTTGCAAACTTATGACTCACTCAACTTTACAACCGAAACACAACAACGAGATATTGAAGCTTATCTACCAGTACTAAGTGATACGTTTAGGTGCAATCTAAGCAAAACCCCATCATTTATGTTACAATGTAAATTTAGTTCCTGAAAAAAGTACAACTGCGAAATATTGCTGCACCTTGGGAATGAGACGATCGCCGCATGGCTATTTCTTTTGTTTTTTTTTTAAATAACAACAATAAAAGACAAAAAAAATAAATCGCTGAGTTTCTTTCGCCGGTTCTTCTCGGGGCTGGGTGTTTCTTTTTCGAACCGGTAGTATTTTCCAGTTTGACAATCAATAAGTAAGTGTAATACTTCAATATTGAATAAAGTATTTTGTATTTAGAATTTGAATTTTGAATTTATTTTATATATTATTTTGTAAACGCTACTTCGTAGTCGCAGAGAGTTGTTATGCGATATTGTATGCTTTTAATTTTGTAGTCTAAGCAATATCACGCGAACATGTTGTATCACATTAAATATGACATGAAAGGTAGTGTTGGAAAAAAACATTGTGAATGTCAGTGATGTTAACTCAAGAATGTATTTCATACAAATGTCACAGCCATGCTGCTACGAGAGAGCAGTCTTTGTCGCATATTTGTTATCTACTGGCTAGTTATCACTGTTAAAATCGAATCCTACCAATATTATATCCGATATATTACAAGGATGGGTTTTTGTTATTGTTTCACGCAAAAACTACAAACAGTTCGAAAATAGCCTTTAATCTTCTGACCCTCTATGCATAAGGATTCCATTAAATTTAATTAGTATATCTATTCCGAAATTGTTACCTCAATGCTAACATTAATAATTCTGTGATGATGAATTTAATTATATTATTAATTTAGTTAAGACGCATGTGATAAAATCTAACTAAAATAGCGATTCCTTCGTAGATCTTTATTGAAAAGAATATTATAAAAGAATTAGTAATGTCTTATATTCTGAACTAAAATTTAAACCAAAATTATACCACGACTTTAATAATATAAATAAAGATTTTTATGCTAACGCTACATCTAATTACGCGCTCCAGCGGTCCTAGGTAATAAATTTGCGGAGATGTTTATACATTATGTGGCGTTTTACGTTCCGTTCCACCAACGATCTTAGTATACTTTCGTATACAAAAAAAGTTGAAATACCTATTTAAAATATAAAAAATATTTATCAAAATTTAACATACAACAGCAAGTTTAAAGAAAAAGTTTCAAATTAATCTGATAAAATATGGTACAGGCACAGATAAAAAACTCATATTTTATTTTTATTTAGCTGTTTTTAAGATATGTGACAGATACAGATTAAATGTCAATTGCAGGTGTCCATGGGCAGTCACTTTTCATCAGGTGAGCCTCCTGTTCGTTTGCCCCCTCTTACATATAAAAAGTAGGGATATACATGGGGCAGAATTATATAAAACATAATTGAATCACAAGATTTCCTTCACTATGATGATGATGATGAATTAAAATAATATGATGTAATAAACACAAGCATTTTAACATTATTTAAATTCGAACCCACAATTTTTGATTGAAACCCTCATGTTCTATCTACTGGGCTTACTTCGAAATGTTGGATTATGATCTAGATATATTGTGATGGATAAATAAAACTTATGCAATCTAAACTTGGAGATGCAGTTCGAGGTAAATTTAATAGGAAAATTTCTTTCTTGAGTTTCTTAATCGGATTTCATCTCGCGCTGAGAAATATCGTACTGCGAAACAAGAAATATATAATAGAATATATATAAGCGAAGTAACACATCACGAGATCTCCTAAACGATCGGTTTAGTCAATCGACTTGAAAGGTGTCTTAGTTACTCCTTCACCGACGTAGACGTTCAAACTGATATTACGCAAATCCTATCCTAAATACAACATTTTTATCTACCCGTTAGAAGCGGAGAGGATTAGCTAGTTCTTTTTTATTGTATAGCTAGGCGAGCGAGCATATGGGCCACCTGATGGTAAGTAGTCACCAAAGCCCATAGACAATGGCATTGTAAGAAATGTTAACCATCGCTTACATCGCCAATGCGCCACCAACCTTGGGAACTAAGATGTTATGTCCCTTGAGCCTGTAATTACACTAGCTCACTCACCCTTCAAACCGGAACACAACAATAACAAGTACTGCTGTTTTGCGGTAGAATATCTAATGAGTGGGTGGTACCTACCCAGATGAGCTTGCACAAAGCTCTACCACCAAGTTAAATTCATATACCTAATTAAAATTTTCTGCGTCTGTCTATTTTTTTTAAGTATTCCTTTTTCAATTTATTGTAGGACTGGCAAATATATTAGAAAATGCGCCACCACCATTGGAAACTTAAAGAAACTTAAAGAAGAAGAACCCGGTAGAATATTTGATGAATGGTACCAACCCAGATAATTTGCTCAAAGCCCTACCACCAAGTGAACTCACTTTGTTTGTGTATAAAATTTGAACCCTTGCAAAGTCGAGACAGACAGCTTTAAATAATTCAGCTTATCACTTAGAACTTACTAACTTATGTAACTTAAAGTTTAATAGAATTTAAACCACAAAGTAAAAACAAATTATTTTTGCTTTTTAAGGCCATTTTAAATGTATGACATTTTATAAAATATTCATAAGAATTTAAATTAAATAATTAGACATTCTGCTATTCAATATTTTATACTAATTTATTCGATTGATTGATTGATGTAAAGTTTTACGATATGTCTGTCTGTCTGTCATACTCCAGACTTGCATTTTACATACGTTATATAATATTTTCGAGGAATAGGGAAGTTGTTTAAATAGGAATTTACAAGTATTTTTTTTTTAATTATACTTATATTTGCTTGTGCTAAGAAATTTGTTCAATTAAATTTCATGATTTGTTACATTTCAAAATTAATTTCAAAGTTTTAATTATATTAATTGATTTAAATTTATATTAGTGTCTTTATTCCTTTTGTGATATATTAGTATATTTATTTTATTTATTAATATAGAATTATACTTATAAATTGTCGGATGTTTTAGTTTTAACTTTATTCTTTTTTATTATATATTTAGCATCCAGAAGAGAAAATTGATTTTATAAGGACCTCGAATTGATTTATTCATAAAAAGAACACCAAATCATATTAATTAATGACAATTACTCACTCAATTACTTTATAAATCCAAATAAAACAATTGAATATATTACAAATCATAAGTCGCGCCAATAATTAATTAATTACGTTACCTTTTAATGCACTAACAAGATGGCGGCGATTAAAATTAGCGCGCTTCTTTTTTTTTTAATAACGCTGTTGTATGGACCAAGGAGTTTCCTAACTATATAATAAATTTAGTTATTAATGACATGATGTGTTCTATATACAAAATAAAGCATAATTTATTTGTTACAGTCGAAATAAAATCCGTTAGATTTAAAAGTGATTTATGTTTATTTTGATCCCAAAAGGTTGCTTAAAAGCAATCAAATAAGCCGAAATATAAGCTCTATTTAAAACCCTCACGTCAAGATATACCGTTCGCGAATTGTTTCTGTTATTCCTATACTGAAGAAATTTTAAAATAAACCATTGAAATATATTTCAATCTAACACTCAGGTCTGGATACAAATAGATACGTCACTCTAGATGCCCTAGATACTGGTATTAAATTCTGTTCTACAATAGAATGAAAGCAATTCTTAGTATTCTCGGAAGGAGAACAGACATTTCTTTCTTAATCTGTTATCAGCTGCAATGATGATTTTTTTTATTTAAGTATTAGATTTTTTTAAGTAATCATTATTTTATCATATTGGTATATAAATATACTTAGGAGTCTCCTTGGTCCATAAAACAGCGTTGTTAAAGAAAAAAGAAGCGCGCTAATTTCAAATCGCCGCCATCTTGTTAGTGCACGTAAAGGCAAAGTAATTAATTCAGTATAGACGCGAGTTGTGATTTGTGATGTGTCAAAATGTGTTATTTGGATTTAAAGAGTAATTGATCACTCAAACTAATTCACATCAATTTATATGATTTTGTGTTCTATTTTTGAATAGACCAATTCGAGGTCAGTAGACGATTGCATTGGTTTTAGGTAGCCCTCTGGGTCTTGACCCTGTAACATTAAGTTTACATAACTGTAATGTATGTATATAATGGGGGTAGATTTATATCTATTGATTATCAGACAATGTATCTACCTACCGAGGTATAATGTAAAATGTGAATATAATATGCCTTTGTCTACTAATATACGTCGTGCTAACAAGAGGTGTTTTATTCCCAATATTTCTCAATAACTAATAACTATAAATATAAATTACATAATTATAAATCGTACAGTATACACGGTATAACCTCATAATCCTGTTCTCGATCTCTGTCCTCTACAAAATTTGCTCTCGTACTAAAAGCATTTATTTTTACCCATTACATTTAATATAGTTCGACTGTTATTATCCAATCGAATAATTGCTTAAATCGAATTCAAGATATTTAATCGAGTGAATTCCCTTCGATTATCGAAGAGGCGTCAAAATCGTACCGTCACGGTCTATCGGGCACTTTCATTTAGGGCTGTTTCGTATAAATATACTACAGGACACTTCACAAAGCTACGGATGGAGTACCAATTCAGGCTGCAGCATGGATATCGTTGACTAGAAGAGATAACAATATTAAAATAAAAGTATTTGAACTTTTTATCCTATAATATTATAAATGTAAAAGTTTATATATTTAAAAAGGTTTTAAGTAATACGGCTGGATTTTGAATGAAATTTGGAATGAAATAGTTGATTGCCTTTTTTTAACGCTGGAAAAACGCGTTACGCCATTCCCCCGCAAGAACATTGGGGGGGGTATGTGGGCTCGCCGTATGCCCGGGGCACCAAGTGCGCCCCGAATACCCACTAAAAAACCAGCGGTACTCTTCCCGTCTTAAGGGGAGCGCCACGGGATCGCTTGCGCATGACGTACCGCATACTGTGACGAAATAGTTGATATCCTGACTTAAAACATAGACTTCCAAACTTACCACCAGACGCCCCGTCACCGCAGGTGGAATCCAGTATTAATCTGTGTATAATATAAGATATTAATGTTATGCATAATTGTTTTAATATATACAAATTATGTTTATTATATACATATACAGATAAGTGAATTTATACACTGAACTTTGGTATTAACAGTTACATTAAAATATATTTTAACTAACATAAGAACACGTTGCTTAAGTATAACGCAGTCGGATAGTTCACTATGATTGTTATCTCAGTTACTAACTAGGTTGTAAATTACAAATAGATGAACATTTCTACGATAGATGAAAAGGCACACATAGGCACACAATAAATGACTTAAATTGCGATATTGCAATTTACTTTGAGCAAAAATGTTAGCTTAATTCATATTACTACACGCATCTATGGCTATACTAAATAATAAAAAGTTTTGAAATCGTCAAGGGCTTCGCACCGACTTCAAATATTTTTGTTACACGTGTTAAATCTTTTGAAGTAACTCAATTCAGTAAAAATCGTATTTCCTTTTCAATGCATATTTCTGCTGTTTTCAAGTTGGTGGTTTATATTTTTCATCTTGTCCTTTGTATAAAGATCTTATATCATGTTGAAATTGTGCAGTCGGGGAACCCCCGTTATCGAAGTTCTGTGCGAATATTATTTTGACTCAGACCGTGTTTTACATTGTAGATTTTCATTGATTATATTCTTGTATTTTTGTCACACCGTAAAGCACATCAACCTCCTTTAAATCGACCTCTTAAATTCGAATGCATCGCATTTTGTAGCATTTGGTAGGCTCAGTATGAACGCTTTTTTGTTACTCACGTGACCTTGGGCCACTGTCATTTTAAACTACTTTAAGCCGCGTAAAGAACCTCGTTTGAAAAATGTCTTGTCTAGTTTTCACGCATCATTGGTAAATTTAATTCTCCACACAGGAGGTTTCTTAAGCCACGTAATTGCTTCGGATCGACTTTTCCGATTCTACGTGATATACTTAAGATACCCTTTGATGTTTATCGTTCGATTTATATTAAACTACACACATATAAATATCTACAAATGAAATTTAAAAGAAATTCATAAACTTTATAAGCTGAGATGGTCCAGTCGTTAGAACGCATGAATCGTAACTGATTAGCGTGGATTCAACTCGGGCAAGCAGCACTGAATTTTCATGTGCTTCACCTCGTGTTTGACGGTGAAGGAAAACATCAAGAGAAAACTTGCATGTGAAATTCTGCCACATGAAGCATCGTGGTGCAATAAGGAACAAACCTTTCCCTCATAATAAGTAGTGTAGGCTCTAGCTCAGCAGTGAGACAATCACAAGCTGTTCCTGTACTCTACTGTACGGTATCAATTTAGTTTTTTCTGTTCGGTTTTATCCTGTTTTTAATTATTATCTCCATAATTACAATTATCACACGTGGCTATCCTTTGATTTCAACCACAGAAACGCAACTGCGCTTTTTTTTATTGTATTGGAAGGCGGACGAGCATATGGGCCACCGTATGGTAAGTGGTCACCAACCAACTTCAAACCAGAACACAACGATAGCAAGTACTGCTGTTTGGCGGTAGAATATCTGACTTCTATTTTGTTCTCTATAGTTCTTGTCTTTCTGACACTTATCATCGAGATAATTGACTCGAAGCTAAAGTAATTACATTAGAAACTCTATGATACGAAATTTATTTATTCAAATAATTTATATTCAAGTTTATACAATATAATGAATCATTCATTCGATATATTTCGGGAAGATTTCGGTTTCTATTGTCATTCAACTTCCAAGTCAGCTAATAATGGTTTAATCTCAGTCAGCCTCATACGCTAAGCTTAAGTTCTATGATAATTCACTCGCCAAAATAAGAAAATTGGTGTTGCTAGATTTGGCTAGGATAATCCGCTTTTCTCAATCTGTAACCTGACCCCTAGTCTCTCCCGCCTGGGCGTAATCCTCAGCTCGCTACAAATCTTTATTCGTGCAAAGACTATGTATAGGGTATACATTCCAATGGGAATAGAAATAAATGTAAACACACCGTAGTTTTACAAATTGCATGCGATTGTCAAATCGTTCTGCATTATTATGCACTCTAAACAGAGGCCCTAGCCAAGTTGATATTCTACAATTGTAAACGCTAATAGAAAACTAAAAATTGTATGAGAATGACCACGTGACTTATCGTTGAAAGGTCATTCTCATACATTTGATTGGCAAGGGCTTCAGTTCTTGATTGATTTACCCTTATTCATAACACAACACTATTCCAATTAAATAGTTATAATCACATTAATTTAACTTTCAAAGTTCCGAATACAACTTCGCGGACATTGAATACGTTTTTTCGCGTATCCATAATGAATGTCATAGATTATTCAAGATATCGACCAATGACATCGCGTCAATTGATATCGATGACCAATGATATCGCATTAATTCGGTGTCCAATTTGTTTATTTGGGTTTATTCCTGTTGTGGTTGGAATAGGCTATATGTATATATATGTATGTATAAATTTACAAATTTACATTTTTGTAAGTTTAGTAGTATCTAGTAAGTTTGGATTATAAAAATGATTGAAGAGTTTCGAGTTAGTATTGGTTGATGGTTATACAGGGTATATAAATACGGCTTGTGTATAATTATTGCACGTAATTTTAGAATCTACATTTCGACCAGGTGGCAGCTTACTGTTAAAATTAAAATTGAAAATTTCTTGTGTGAATATTGGAAAGTATTTTTGTATGTATTTGATTTGTAAGCAGAGACCCTAGCCAAGTTGACATCCTACAATAGTAAACTAGCGTTTACCATTGTAATTGTTTTTAGCAAAAGAAAACTAAAAATTGTATGAGAATGATCTTTGAGAGATGTCATTCAATAAATTTCCGTCCACAAAAATAATATATTCGTGTTATTATATTATTATATAAAAAAAACTTAAAACCATAAAGAAGATTCGTGTACTTGATAAGAAACTTGGTAAAACTAAGTATAAGTTGGTGGATTTAAACTTGATTTGTTTCGTATTTCTCATCTGATTCAAGTTTAAGTAAATAAGATTCCTAGAAACCATTTAAAAGCGTAACTTCAACTCACTTATTCAAGACCCCGAGACTTGAGATAAAAAGATCTTATACAGCAATTTGTTGTAATAAATCCGTAGACTTGTGGACTTTCTGTGGTATACTTCAAGCAAAGCGTGGCAATCGTACGAGCGGAAGCGGGAGAGGAAAAGTTAAATATGATTAAAAAGTTAACAATGTTAGAAGCATATCATAATATAATAATAATAATAATGTTTTTTTTTTTATTGCATAGGAAGACGGACGAGCATATGGGCCACCTGATGGTAAGTGGGCCAACGCCCATAGACATTGGCGTTGTAAGAGCTGTTAACCATCTCTTACATCGCCAATGCGCCACCAACCTTGGGAACTAAGATGTTATGTCCCTTGTGCCTGTAATTACACTGGCTCACTCACCCTTCAAACCGGAACACAGCAATAACAAGTACTGCTGTTTTGCGGTAGAATATCTGATGAGTGGGTGGTACCTACCCAGACGAGCTTGCACAAAGCTCTACCACCAAGTATGTCTTGGGATATTATTCACACAAGGCTATCTGATCTCAAACTAAGCAGAGCTTGTACTATGGAAACTATTATACGTCTTTTTATTATTTTCGCCGACTTTAATTGAAAATCGCTACCGCTATCCACTTTAATGTGAACGTAGTCTATCGACAGATTTATTTTTTGTTTTCCCAACGTTAACTCTCTCGAGGTTTAGTGGAAATGAACACTATTTTTACTTTGTCACTCGTTTTAATGAAAGATAACACTTCAGTACTAATATAACATCTAAGCTTTGATCTCGGCGCTTGATTCAAAGATATACCTTTAGAGTGTTTTAAAAGATGTTTTTATTTAAATATCGAGTCTTTTATCTTCTCTGTGCAAATGTTTTATCTGTAGACATACTAAGAGATCTTTTAAAAAAGTTGTGATGAGTTTTTTTCATTGGAAGGATGTACCTACATATTTATTTAGGTTTTTATGACTGCTTTTTAATCGTTCTTCTTTCATATAGGAGATTTTGTTTATATTTTACGTATAGCAACAGCCTGTGAATGTCCCTCTGCTGGGCTAAGGCCTCTTGTCCTCTTTTGAGGAGATAATATAGAGCTTATTCCACCACGCTGCTCCAATGCAGGTTGGTTGAATACACATGTGACCGAATTATGTTTTCTTTCACCGTCAAGCACGAGATGAATTATGATCACAAATTAAGCACATGCAATTCAGTGGTGCTTGCCCGGGTTTGAACCCACGATCACCGGTTAAGATTCATGGGTTCTTACCACTGAGCCATCTCGGCTCCTTATTACGTATTGGACGTGTGTATATAGATGGACGATGATCTCCGCCAGTGGCTAGGCTATGAGGTCCTAGAGTCCTGGGTTTAAACACAGTGGCTCAAGCGTGTCGGGGCTATTAAAAGATAGGGGTTTTCCGTCGAAAAAATCTCGTCAGTAGTAGTGTGGAAGTGTGAAGTGTGTACTTCTGTTCTTCGGAAAGCACATGAGGCTGTTGGTGCTGCGAATAAAATGTTATATACATATTGGCACCGTAATACCGTTATATTATAATTTATCTTTCGAGAATGTAATTTACTCGCGGATAATTTAATTGTATTGTACTCGGCGCGCACGGTGAGCTCCTTCGTATGCCATTTCTTAATTAATTTCGATACAATTTCTTTTGTTTTTGTCACCGCAGTATTTTTTCTTTTGTCTCTCTGGATCTATTGTATCGATGTATAATTGATTTAAAAGCAACCGTTTTAATATTATACGTACATAGTGACATTTTAAGCTCTAATTTATATTATATTGTAATATATTAATTTAAAAAAAAATCAATTTAAAAAAATGTCCTTTCCGATCCTGGTAGATTATAATCTACCGAAAAATAATGCGTTAAATTGTATACAGTATGTTAAGGTTCCCAATCATTCGACAGCTTACAATCTCGCTATTTATAATTTTACGGTGAGATATTATATATCCTGGGGTATCCTCAGGCATTATTCACATAAGGCCAACTGGTACCAAACTAAGCAGAGCTCGTACCATGGAAACCAGATAAATGATACTACATATACTACTTTTCGTTTGTAATTACATACTTATATAGGTAATTACACCCAGACTCAAGAAAAAAAAGATAATATGCACACAAATGTTTGTCCTGAGTGGGAATCGAACCCACGACCTGCGGCGCGAAAGGCAATTTCTAACAACCTCGCTATCCGGCTCGTTGATATAAGATCTCTTTCAGTGTAAAACCTGAGTTTATTTGACAATGGCCAATCGATGAGGGTCGACCTTTTACATCGCTAGACAGTTCATAACCCGTTATTTTATTTATATCTAGTTCGTATCGAAGATAAAAAATATTATAAAATTATTATTTTTAAATTTAATATATAGAATGAGTTATTATCTCCCCATAGCTAATACAAATAACATACGTAGGAGTAATTTAAAAAAAACAATATGGAACGAATATTTACATTGAAAACAAACAGTAGTTTAATTAAAAAACTAAATACTCTTTGATTAGTAATTCTTATTAATTAAAATGCAATCACATGTTTTTATTGTAAATTTAAAAAGTTTTTTTTTTTAAATCTGTTTATGTATATTATATTTTGTATTGTTGTGTTCCGGTTTGAAGGGTGAGTGAAGTGTAATTACAGACACAAGGGACATAACATCTTAGTTCCCAAGGTTGGTGGCACATCGGCGATGTAAGCGATGGTTAACATTTCTTACAATGCCATTGTCGATGGGCGTTGGAGCCCACTTACCATCAGGTGGCCCATATGCTCGTCGGCCTACCTATACAATAAAAAAAAACTGTTTTTCTTATAAAGGTATTTTACAATAAAGGCGAACAGGCAAATAGGCCAACTAATGGTATGTGGACGCCAATATATATTAGAGCTATAAGAAATAGTAACCATTCCATGCATCGCCAACGCGTCACCAACCTTGGGAACTAAGATGTATGTGTTTAGTTACATTGGCTTTATCATCCTTCGAACCGGATCACATTATTAGGCATTGTTGTGTGGCGGTAGAATATGTGATCAATGAGTTGGACAACTTAAAAGATAAAGGGATTAGTAAGCTGAAGTCACAGTGGGCTGGACACATATGTCGCAGAAACGACAACCATTCGAGATGCCTGTCTGAGAGGATGTCCAGCAGTGGACGCCAAAGGGATGATGATGATGGCTAGCACAAATCCCTACCAGCTAGTGAAGATATAGTAATATGCCGTATATATAATTTTTTTTTTAATTCTGAGAGATTCTAATAATACTTTACTTTAATATAAATTGGAATGATTCCGAGTTGTTATTACCTCCTTAATAAAATTAAAACACATAATAATTGACCTAATTCAGTTCGGTTCTTGTTGATTACGAGAAATTATTATTTTGCTGCAATATTTGAACGAAATTTACATTTGAAATTACAAAGTATGCGATTCATTTCGTTATTGGAGTATTTGAGGATACGGTGCGTCGTTACTAACAGCGATCTATTGCATATATACAAATTTAGATTATTTATAACCGACTTCAAAAAAAGGAGGTTATCAATTCGTCTGTAGTTTTCTTTTTTTGTCTTTGTTACCTCATTAAATTTATCTTTAATTATTAGGTACGTGTAATATATTTTTTAATTAAAGTATTTTTAAAAGGACCGTAATAGTTAGCAGATGTGAAACACGGCCCGGAGTCTGGACTCTGGAGGTTGGAAGTGTGTGCACTCCCGTGCCTCGGAAAGGACGTTAAGCCGTTTGGTCCTGCGGCTGAACTCTTTCCGGTCGTGTCGGATTGCCGTCCCATCGGATTATGAGAGCTAAGGAAAAGAGAGTGCACCTGTGTTTGTGCACACACTTGTGCACTATAATATCTTCTGCGCAGTTGGTTAATCTCTCTGGAGATTGACCGCCGTGACCGAAATCGGTCTGGAGGAACTTATAATTCATGAAAAAAAAATCACGTTATGAATTTTAAAATCGTTTCATAATATACTTTTTTATTATTAATAAATTATTTTTATAATAAACATAAGTCGTCTTTATAATATGTTAACGAGTAGCTTTCATGTCACGGGTCACGTGACATCATAGAAACGCTTGAGCGGAAAACTACTTGGTGGTAGAGCTTTGTGCAAGCTCGTCTGGGTAGGTACCACCCACTCATCAGATATTCTACCGCAAAACAGCAATACTTGCTATTGTTGTGTTCCGGTTTGAAGGGTGAGTGAGCCAGTGTAATTACAGGCACAAGGGACATAAGATCTTAGTTCCCAAGGTTGGTGGCGCATTGGCGATGTAAGCGATGGTTAACATCTCTTACAATGCCAATGTTTATGGACGTTGGTGACCACTTACCATCAGGTGGCCCATATGCTCGTCCGCCTTGCTATGCAATAAAAAAAGAAAAAAAGGATTGATTCTATCGATATCAATTTCGTTATTAGTGTGCCCAGTGCGAGTTTTTTTACTTATTCGATAGCGTTGACGTTAACGGCGATTTATATGGAATCAATACAGCGCCATCTAGTGACCATAATCAGAATTCCATACTAATCGCAGTTAATATAACTGCTATCCAATAAGTACTGGACTGATTGATGAAGCTCCTCTGGGTAGGTACCAGCCACTCATGAGATGTTCTACAGTAAAACAAATTAATTTATTTAATTATTTTTATCATATTGTAATTTGGATGGAAGTGTTTACACTTCCGTGCTTTGGAAAGCACTTAAGGCCGTCGATCTTGCGCATGAACACATTTCGGTCGTGTCGAATCGCCTTTCTGATTATGAGAGTGAGCAATTAGTGCATCTGTTTTTGCACGCACATATAATATGTCCTACGCAATTGGACATCAATGGGACATTAGTGATAATATTTTTTTTAAAATTTATACTCTTAGCTCAACACGCTAATTGAAATACCATACACATTATGTAAGCACGCTATCAGAACGAACCCAACCGCTTGCGTTCATTTTCTTTTATCGTTGTGGTTAATTTACAATGATATCGAAATAATTTAATTGTAAAGCAAATATTTAATATTGTGATTCCGGTAATTGTTTATAGTTTTACTTCCCTTCCATTAAATTAAAATTTACAGCAACGATTTTATTTTATATTTATTATTCCTTAATATAATTCTAACTAAATGGAAATGTCAGTTTGTTTTTTTTGGTTTGTTACTCTTTCATGATTTAGTTAGTTGGCTCACTCACTCACCAAGAGCACAGATAATATATACAGGTGGTACATACTCAGACGGGCTTGCACAAAGCTACCAAGGTTGATTAAAAACCCTAAATCATTCCTTAATAAAAAAAAAAATAAAGAAAAAAAGGATCTAAAATTAAAAATGACTTGTTACATATTAAAGTCCTTCTAAAGTCTTGAATTGGTTTTACAATTTTGTAGTTAATTATAATATCATAAATGTCAAATTAATAATGAAAGAATCAATGCAAAAAGAACTCACCGGCCGAATACTGAAACGTCATTCAAATATTAAGCGCAACTATGAATAACGTAAGTGTACAAAATCAGGGGCCGCAGAGGAAGAGGAGATGCGGTGTTGTCAGGTTGCCGTCCTCCCTGTCCTCTGCGGCCTTCAGGGTGTTTTTTGGCGGCGGAGCCCAACATCTTAATCCGTCGCCAATGAGGTCGTATCCTTCGGGCTATCCGTCGGGGTGTCAGGGTAGAATGCTCACGCGACCCCTTGGCACCCCCATAAAGGCGGTGAAGTATACGCTGTGGTTTTAGTGGGTATTACGGCCTTGCACTTCAGCCGTCGAGTCCCACAAAAAAAAACAGTGTACAAAATCAGACAAAAAAATTCAAAAAATTGTTCGGTCAGCTCGGTTTTACTTTCGTTAACACATAACATTTCATAGTTACCATGGCAGCAACGCTCACAAAAATGGATGCTCCATTAAGCCATTATCGTAACACATTTACTAAGCTAGTTTCAGGCTCTCACACAACTCGATAACTGAAATCCAATATGACTGGTACTATTTATTCAAAATTCATCGACAGCGTTATTTATTTCGAAAATACCGACTCACCATTATTTATTATGATTGTAATATTCAGTGTGTCGTTATGACTCATAATTTTTCGACTAACCTTGCAGTTATTCGGAACTAAAATCGACAACTCGAAAATAAAACGAGGCTTTAAAAAAAAGATTCGTTACAAAAAATAATTGCGTATTCTTCTATAATTTGATAATTAACTTACTATTTTCTACTCATCAATATGTAGGCACGAATGTGTTGTGTGGTTGATAACGTAGTTACAATTATTGTTATTTTTGGAGTCGATATTAGCCAAGGTGGGTTTATAACTACATACATACATAGTGAGATGTGCTTGTGACGGACCCGCAACTTAACGAGGCGAATAAAAGTCAATTTGTAATGTGTAAGTTTTTGTTTGTTTTTAAAGGATTCCCATATTATTATTGCTAGGTCTATTAAAGTGTTTCCTTGGACTTGAACCCTGGACCCCATGGGAAGCAACCCCTTTCAAATAAAAAAAATCATCAAAATCGATTCACCCAGTCGAAAGTTATGAGGTAACAAACACAAAAAAAATCATACAGACTAATTGATAACCTCCTTCTTTTTTGAAGTCGGTTTAAAGTCAATCAATTTCCCTGCATGAAGAGGAAGATGAAAAGTATCTGCCAATGTTCTAATTGCCAGATTAAAAATAAAGATTATTATTGTTTAATATAAGAAATGATAGATACTCTTCAGAAATATTTAATGATAATTCGTTATTACAACTTATAGTGTGTAGTACATCTGATAGAATTTTTCAAATACTTTTTTTATATCATTAAGTTAATAATAAAATAGTTAACTAAAATGAATATCAAGTTTGCTTATATATATATTTGAGTATTAAGGAATAAATAAAGCGTATAAAACATTAAAAAACTTTATTTAGTGTCGTAATACATGATACATCTCAAAATTTTCATATAATTTTTTTTTATTTGCCAATTGGCAGTCGATAACTCAGCAAAGACTTAAGAAAAAAGTTTCTATATAATGATTTTCTTTATGTGACTATTTATTTTGAAACCGTGGTCGCATTCGCTTATCCCTTAGATCATAAACCTATTTAATAATCGCATTACTGAACGCTTACCACGGGGAGGGCGAGCTGTCAATTCAATTCCGTGGTTCATCCCTGCAGAGTTAAGATCCTATAAATAATAAAAGAGCTACTTAAATTTTGATACAAGAACGCGCGAAACGGACTTTTTAATTTCAGTTTTTTTTTATCATATTTTGGGAAATATGAGAATTTATTTCAAAAGCGGCATAATGTAAATTGTGATGTATGTTAAATATTCTTTAGTAGGAACAACTTTATCACCAAAACCAGTAGAGCTATTTGCTAAGAACTTACTAATTTACTCACCCGAGAAATGTTGTCTACATTTCTACCGACTTCTAGTGATATACTATTTTGTTCCGTATATTCTTTAAATGTTATAATAATTGTGGTCAATGTCGCATATCAATTTTTGACTTATTACGGCCGTTTTTCTTTTTTTCGTTTCAGTCGTAAGTCGCGGAACTATTTGCACCGCGCGAAATTTCGCTGCAACGAATAACCCATGTCCCAGATTTTAATATTTTCCCCCGATTTAATTACTTGCTTAGTATATCATTGTACACGTACACAGACATCGCTATTTTCATAACACCGAGTCAATTATAAAATAAGTTTAATTTTTATTAATTTTATTATGAAATATTATTAGCATATGCTATTTCAGTTCTTATTGCAATAGTTACAGAGACTGTAATGGAATACGGTAATATGCTTTCGGAAAATTGCATGCTTTTATGTTAAGTTATTACACAGGATTTTGACGTTTATTTGTTATGATTTAGGACCCAAAATGCCTTGCAAATGAAGCCAGTGCGCAACGTAATTTACGTGAACTGAACAGTTGCCTACTCAAGACAACATTAAGTTTTACGATGAAACGCTAGTAGGGAAGTTGTTTTATCGTCTTTTCGTATTACGTAAGTTTTCTCATGTTGGTTTTACATCTACATAGTTTAGATAAATAGTCAAAAAAATTAATAGTATAGTAACTTCCTAAAGTTGGGCTGTGGTCTTCTTTTGAAGAAGAACATTTCTCCACGCTTCTCCAATGCTGGTTTTGGTTACACCTGTGGCATACTTTCACTTGACTCATTCAGTATTCAGGACTTTTTTTAAACATCAGAAGTAGAAAAGTTAGAATTATAATCAGAGAAGAAAATAGTAGTGTAAGCTAAGAGAGCTGTTTTACTCGTAATTGAAGTAAAGTTAACAAGCTATGAATGCCCCACCGCTGGTCTAAGGGTCTCCTTAGAAAATCATTTCCTTTGAGGGAAAGACTTTGGAGCTTAATCAAGTAAGTACACTGCTGAATGTGGCTTGATGGATACAAAGATACAAGGGGTGTTCGTTACGTATTCTATGACTGCCGAAGACTATTTTTTTTTATTGTATAGGTTGGCGGACGAGCATATGGGCCACCTGATGGCAAGTGGGCACCAACGCCCAAAGACAATGGCATTGTTAGAGTCGTCAACAATCTCTTACATCGCCAATGCGCCACCAACCTTGGGAACCAAGATGTTATGTCCCTTGTGCCTGTAATTACACTGGCTCACTCACCCTTCAAACCGGAACACAACAGTACCAAGTACTGCTGTTTTGCGGCTGAGTGGGTGGTACCTACCCAGACGAGCCTGCACAAAGCTCTACCACCAAGTGTAATACGGTGTGATGGACATATCTAGGTTTCTAAAAACCCCTCTCAATATTACAGATGATTAATATAGTCTTATACTTCGAAATAAAAGAAATAACAGATAAAAAATAATATCTATCTATTTAGATGTCAATAATGTTCCTCGTTTAATTCCGTTATAACGACTCTTGTATCTAATGGCGAACGATGTCGAGAGGAACTCGAATAGCAAAATAAAATACTTTCGTTTGAGGATTTAAGAATAGATAATATATCGTATATACTAAGTATTTTTGACATGAAATATATTGACTTGATTAATCTAATTAAAAAATGCGACTATAATAAATATTGTATAGTTTGACGACGAAAGGAAAAATATGTAAATTTGAAATTAGATTTGGAAATAAAGGCTTTTTTTTTAAATTAATATATCGTTATGCACGTTTAATATAAAGTCGAAATTAATAACTCCATAATATAGCCTTATACATACTAGTTCGTTAACTTAAAATTTCGTCTACTACATTTTAAATTAGCGGTGTCTCAAATAATTAAGTAGCACTTAATATTTGAATGACTTTTCAATATTCGGCCGTTATTAAACGTAATTGTGAACGTGACGAGCCCGTTGGCGTGGTTGGTAAGACACTTGCTTTTCACGCCGCAGGTCGTGGGTTCGATTCCCACCCAGGACAGACATTTGTGTGCATGAACATGTCTGTTTGTCCTGAGTCTGGGTGTAATTATCTATATAAGTATGTATTTACAAAAAAAAAGTAGTATATGTAGTATATCAGTTGTCTGGTTTCCATAGTACAAGCTCTGCTTAGTTTGGGATCAGATGGCCGTGTGTGAATAATGTCCCAAGATATTATTATTATTATTATTAATTGAATGGATTGATTATGAATTACACATTTTATTGAAATAATCCATTTAAACAATCGATACTATCATAAATTCTAAAGTAACTCTATCTGTATATGTAGACTCTATCTGTAGACGAGCCCGTTGGCGTGGCTGGTAAGACACTTGCTTTTCACGCCGCAGGTTGTGGGTTCGATTCCCACTCAGGACAGACATTTGTGTGCATGAACATGTCTGTTTGTCCTGAGTCTGGGTGTAATTATCTATATAAGTATGTATTTACAAAAGAAAAAGTAGTATATGTAGTAAACGATGAAAAAGTAGTAAACGATGAACGCTGGCTGCATGCACGAAAAAGGATGACTCATTGTCCCGTTATGCTCATTGTCCCGTTACGCTGATTGTACGCCATAAAAGTATGCAGTCATTTCATCAATGTTTTGTTATGACGTTGTCACGTTAAACTATCGTCCGTAAACCGACTTTACAGACAACCATTTTTATGGTTTTTTTTTTATAAATATCCGCCCTTCTTTACCTAATAGGTGGACAAAACCACGGGCGACTATCGAATGACATTTAAGAGCTAGTATATAAGTATGTAACACATGTGTTCGATAAACGTAACGTAGAAAAACGCTAATTTTTAGAGCTTACTTTCGACCGTAATCACCTGTTCCGGTGCAAACATGATAAATTAGGAAATGAATGAGTCCCCCGGGACTAAAGTTCGTGATCAACCACTCTTGACCGAAAAGCAATCATTATACCTCTCATGTGGGTTTGAGATAATTTAATTCATTCAAGTTCAAATGCTTCAATTATTCGTTCATTTCATTCGATTCTATATTTAAAAAAATAAATCTATGGAGTTAATTTAACTATGTTCAATCCTTCGATCAACAATACTACTAGATAAGGCGTCATAAAAAAAAAATACTCAAATGTGGCACTGATCATGAAATGAAGAAAACGATGTAAATGTTTAATAATTTCAACCTAAACTATGCCTCGTTCCCGAGCAATAAAGTGCGGTTTAGATTGTATTGACATTCACTTACGATCTTACGCTATGAATGTCAGAAAGACATAGGAAATGTACAATAACGGTTGTTCTATATTCAACCTTATTTCTTTAGCAATAAGTTATGATTGGACCATACCAATTTGAAATAACCTCACAAACGTCAATGTGTTTTAACTTATCGGGCCGTTTTAAAAGCGCTTACCGCTAGTCAAGTACATTATTGATCGAAGGTTCAATCATTATATTTTCAGCAATCAGGTTGGAAATAGATTTCTTAAAAAGATTAATTAAAACATATACAACAATAAAGTAAACTTATATCGACATGTACAATTTACACACGAAACATAGAACAAAGGAATCAATAATAAACAGACAGAGATATCGCTTACGACAGAGTTGTAGAAGAATAATGCTCAACGTACGTTACTCGCGCTGCTTGTATAAAGCGATGACAATAAATCTACCCGCGAATATAATATTAAAAGATGAACACCCTACAATATTATATATTTGAATATATTCAAAAAATCCCAAGTCACGCCAATAATTCATAATAAGTTTACATTTCATAACTAGAAAAAAAGCCGAGATCGCCCAGTGGTAAGAACGCGTGAATCTTAACCGATGATCGTGGGTTCAAAGCCGGGCAAGCACCGCTGACTTTCATGTGCTTAATTTGTGATTATAATTCGTTTCGTGCTAAGCGGTGAAGGAAAACATCGCGAGGAAACCTGCATGTGTCAAATTTCATTGAAATTCGGTCACATGTGTATTCCACCAAAACGCAATGGAGCAGCGTGGTGGAATAAGCTCCAAAAACCTTCTCCTCACAAAGAGAAGTAGAGGCCTTAGCCCAGCAGTGGGACATTCACAGTTACTTTTTACATTTCTTATTCTTCGTTATAATATTATAGTTATTGAATCATGATGACTGTACAGGATATTATTAAATTATTTATATGAATTTATTGGACCCAAAAATGAGTATTACTGTATAAAACTCATTCCGTTATAATTTTTTTTTTAATAATAATTTGTAGTTGACCAGACATTGTGTTTGGGGTTTTGTTTTTATATTTCTCGTTACGAAACATATTAATATTGTCACAGCGTTGTTTTTCATAATACGCAAAAACGACCACTGGGACGTAATAAAATAAAACAGACCGAGTTTTTTATATAAAATTCCGTTATATCATTATAATTATTATATAAAACCTTCTTGGGACGATAATTTGATGTTTATGAGTTTTTTTTTCTTTTACAGCCACCTGTGTACCGCGTTTTATAAAGGCAAAAACGAGAACCTTTAGTTCTATAAAAAATAATAGCAATGTCCGATTTTAGGGTTCCGTACCCAAAGAGTAAAACGGGACCCTATTACTAAGACTCCGCTGTCCGTATGTCACCAGGCTGTATCTCATGAACCAGTGATGGGATAGTTAGACTGTTGAAATTTTCACAGATAATTAATTTCTGTTGCCACTTTAACAAAAAAAACTATAAACAGAATAAAATAAATATTTAAGTAGGGCTCCCATACAACAAACGTGATTTTTTTGTCATTTTTATAGACAATGGTACGGAACCGTCGTGTGCGAGTTCGACTCTTACTTGGTCAGTTTTTTTAAAGAATTAATAATAATCCAATTTATCCCTTATATTAAGCGTACATTTTGTAAAAATTAAAACCAATGATTGCGCTACCACTACCATCTAACTACCACCTAACGGTTAATGATCGTTGATGTTTATTGAATAAAATAAAACCGCGTGTAATTCAAGACACGTGACAGAAGTTAAGCTCATTGCGTCGTATCCTATTATCACTGTCGCCCTGTATATCACTTCTGAAATGTTGAAAAGTGAAAAACCGTGTTGAAGATAATACTTATTAAAGTCAATGTCGCTTATCACCTTCTGACATTTAACGATCGGGTTCTGCAAGTTATTAAGACTTGAGCGAATCCACCACGCTGCCCCAATGCGGGTTGGTGGCTAATACACTATTACAAGAACTTTTGAAACGTCAAGGTATCGGTGGAAACGACACCAGATCGAACAGTGGAGTATATTGAGATTCCACCTATTATGAGCATAGGCAGGCGGACGAGCACATTGGCCACCTGCTGGTCACCAACGCCTTTAGACATTGGCGTTGTAAGAGATGTTAACCGTTACTTACATCGCCAATCCAACCATGGGCACTAAGATGTTATGTCCCTTGTGCCTGTAATTTCACTAAATCACTCACCTTTCAAACCGGAAAACATTAATACTATATTGTACTGATGTTTTGAGGTATAATATCTGATGAGTGCACCCACTACCTACCTAACCTACCTACTACCCAGACGAGCTTGCACAAAGCTCTACCACCAAATATCCTACAACCGTTCACACTAATGGTATTTGTTTATTATTTTAAACCAATTTTTTCGGAGAGTTATATATCAAGACGTTTTGTGTAGTATACTTTGTTTACCTTATTTTTATAAGTAAAGTATATAAATGTTAGTTTTCTCATCAATGATTCAAGACATAATGATTTCTTTAGGGACGCAAACAATGACATCAAGCCACAAGGAACGGCTCAAATTTCGCATTGCTCGTAACGATATCAGATATCGGATCCGATAATCTATAATTGAAGGTCTCATTGGAGAACCTTTATCTATCAGAGGATTATGTCTGTTTGGGTTTTATTTGTTATTGTTGAAGTTATACTTCTTTTGGCGCGATGGAGAAAACTGATGAGAGTGAATTTTTACGATGCGCGCGCACACCGACACCGGAATTCTACATCGTGAAGTTAGTTCTAGGTGGCATGAAAATCGATAACTGATGTTCAAGTTGTATATTCTAGTATTTTTATTTAAATAAAATCTTTTTTATCAATTTTAATATTTATCGTTAATCACTACTGCATTTTAGTTTTTTTTTTCCATACGCCAAAGAAGTATAACTTCTAACGCGTGTACATAAGTACACACACTCTTTTTTTTTGTTATAGAAGCTTTAATTCAGTACTGGGTTAAGCAATCATCTGTAACGAGATTCGGTCAAGGATTAAGTTAAGTAACCAACTTTCAATTCATACGTCTCTGTTTGAACAAATAAATAAATGTAATACAAATCTTTTGTGGTATAACAATATGTTTAGAACAATAGTTTTAGCTCTGTTTGTCTGTCCGTGTTTGTTACGCGTTAACGGCTGAACGGATTTTAATAATAACAGCCTGTGAATGTCCCGCTGCTGGGCTAAGGCCTCTTCTCCTCTTTTTGAGGAGAAGGTTTGGAGCTTATTCCACCAAGCTGCTCCAATGCGGGTTGGTGGAATACACATGTGACAGAATTTCAGTGAAATTTGACACGTGCAGGTTTCCTTACGATGTTTTCCTTCACTGTTAAGCACGAGATTAATTATAATGACAAATTAAGCACATGAAATTCAGCGGTGCTTGCCCGGGTTTGAACCCACGATCATCGGTTAAGATTCACGCGGTCTTACCACTAGGCCATCTCGGCTTATTTAAATGAAATTTCAAAATATGAAGCAAGCTTTTTTATACTGCCCCCTCCTAAATCGCGGGTGAAACCGGCGAAAACTAGTATTCCATAAGATTTAGAGTTCGCTCGAGCCAAATAGGCCTAACAGAATATCGAGCGTGTTTAATTTTTGTCCAGTCCAGTTTAATACTTTGTTTGTTTGTACATAAAATATCTATCTATCTACAGCAGTTGGCTAATCTCTTCGTCGCCGTGGCCCAAATCGGTCTAAAAATAAAGTATTTGTATGGTGTGTCACAATTAAATTCCATGAGGTCACAAGTATATATAATTCCTCTGTATTGTGTAGTGGATATCACTGAACTCCTTCTAAACAGACAGACAGATTTTGATATTTTTTTGTATGTGTTTGAAGACCATGGATGCTTTAGGTATTTTTTTTTTATTGTATGTTAATAAGATTAAATACATTTTTATTTTACCTAAAAGTTGGGACGAGCCGGTATGTTATATATGATTAAATATTCGTCCCAAGTAGAAAGCCATTTCATATTTCAAGTGACGTGGCACGATATTAATTTATCATTTCGGTCGAAATGCCTCTGAGACCGCGGCGCACCTGCTTGTATCTCCAAGATATTGTCGTAATATGTACTGATGTGAACGGAATTGCTTTTTATGGTAGTTTTTTTAGCATTACTAAATGCAGTAAGACTTTTTGATTATGACCTAGCACATACACAAAATCAACAGCAAAAATTTACCATGAGTCTGGGTGTAATTATCTATATAAGTATTATCTATGTAAGTATACAAAGGAAAAGTGGTATATGAAGTATATCAGTTGTCTGGTTTCCAAAGCATGAGCTCTGCTTACTTTAGGATAACATGGTATTTAAAAAAATTCAATAAACCGGTTTATATCAATAAATGCGTTTTCATCATACATTATAATCTCGTTCAGAAAATATCAAAGGGTCTGGATCGATCTCATTATGGTTGAGTCGGGCAGCCCTTCCATTTGAATATGACAGCTTCATTTTGTGGTCGGCGAACGAATATTCAAGAGGTCAGTTTTGCTGACCCATGATTAGACCGAGTTATCTTGTATATGTCACGATAACGTGAGTTGCTTAAACTTTATGGAAATTATGTTTTTCAAAATGAAGTGTTACACTTACTTATTGATTGTCATAAATCTACCACCGGTTCGGAAATGAACATCTCAGATCTGAGAAGGACCGGCGAAAGAAACTCGGCGGGTTTTTTTTAATATCTCAACGTGCATGTATCAAATTCTGTCACATGTGTATTCCACCAACCCGCATTGAAGCAGCGTGGTGGAAAAATGTCCAAGCCTTCTCTTCAAAAGGAGAAAAAGTCACTATACTGTACTGCGTTAATTTTTTTTCTTTGGAATAACTACTGTTCATGATTTATTCGAGGATTGCTTAATATAATATCTTACATTTAAAGTGGACGACGTCAGAGTCAAAAACCTTTTAAGATATAAAGTGTTTCGATAAATAGTGATGCTAAATTTTTTACACTAAATGTAAGACGAGATATTTTTTAATTGAGAAACAAAATACATTCTATTATTTTGTTTGAAACTCTAAAAATAGCAAAATTAATTGGATAAAATTAGTTATTCAATATTCATACAGACGAAGTCTGATAAGTAAATCACTAAAAAAATATTAATCGTATTATTTATTAACGGTTCATAAAAGTTAAGATAATGCTTTGTCTTTTTTTTCGAATCCTATCCTCCATATATCAGAAAAGGACAGAAGGATCAGTGTTTAACTAAATATGTAAGGCCATTCAATAATTAATTGTAAATTATCTTAATTTAAATTTGTAACCCTCAAATGTTGGGGTCTTTATGAATATTTTTATTGTTTTATACAAATATTTGTTATGAAATGAAAATCTACAATGGATCTTAATGATATTCATATAAAATTCAATTTAATTAAGTAATAATAATATCTCGAAATATTATCATTTCATATGGATCACCTAAATCTTCAAATGGATCACCTAACGGTATGTGGTCATCAGCGCCAATAGACATTGGTGATGTTAGGGGCAGAAATATTGGTGTTGGTTCTGGTGGTTGGGATTTATAAAAAAGTAGCCTATGTCCTTCCTTAGGTTTCAAGTTTGCTTTCAAAATCAGTTCAGTGTTCCATTCTTGAAATAGTAACATGCAGTTAACATTGCAATTATAATATTACTAGCGTTTCAATCGCATAGTTCTCGTTCCCGTAAGAATACGGAGACAAAATGTAGCCTATGTTACTCGCTGATAAGGTAGCTTTACGTTGGTGAATGATTTGTTTAAAATCGGTTTAGTGGTTTAAGCGTGAAAGCGCAACAAACATACAAATAACATAATTATATAAATATAATATCTGAAATATATAACTTTGTGAAATCAGAATTGTTTACAAACAAACCTAATAAGTAATTACACTAACAGTGTATGTTTGTCTTGTCTGTCTCTCATATCGCGTGTACTAACTACGTTATGGCGCGTGTTTCAAGATCGTATTACCGTTCTACTAACGAGCTGGGATCGTTTATCACACCGAAAACTTAGTCATGTCTAAGATATAACTTTGTTCCAATGCATTCGTTCCAATGTTTTTTTTACGTCATAATCATTTCTTTCGAAAGTTAAAATTGATTATTTGTGTTATAACTCAAACCAAACTAGACATTCTATATATTTATGTATACAGTGTAATAATGTAATATAACCTGTAAATATCCCACTGCTGGGCCTGGGGTTCCTTCCGATTAATGAAGAATGCGGGGTACTCATTTGGTATTCGACAAAAGATGGTTTTATCACGATTTTTTTCCATATAAATATCGCCTGTTATGCGAATGTATAAGGATTAAAATCTACTTTACAGGTGAACGCCGGCAAAGTTACAAAGAAATTTCTAGAAGAACTTTGTTTAGAAAACTTGTCTATAGGCGACGTTTCCAAGTATTCGTAGGAGAATTTTAATATGTAAGTTAAAGTAAGCACATTTCTTTTGAAAAATATGTAAAGCTTTTATATTTATATATTTGTTTTGTTTTTGAATCATTCGTATAATCTATTTTTTTTTATGAATTAGATGACATTTTAGTTCCCTAGTCACCACGCTTACCATCAGTACCATCATTACCATCATTAATATTTCTATACACACAACAAACAACAAAATACACACACGCATGCACACTAGCTCACACTTACAAACACACACATGCATGTAAGCTTACCCACACGTGGGCGTATTTAACTTAATTTTTATTGACTTGCAACGTTACTGAACGACTTTTCATTCTTTATAATTTTATAATTAATTCTTTAAAAAATATAAATATATAAATATCCTGGGACATTATTCACACACGGCCATCTGATCCCAAACTAAGCAGAGCTTGTACCATGGAAACCAGACAACTGATATACTACATATTATACTACTTTTTTTTTGTAAATACTTATATAGATAATTACACCCAGACTCAGGACAAACATAGATGTTCATGCACACAAATGTCTGTCCTGGGTGGGAATCGAACCCACAACCTGGGGCATGTAAGGCAAGTGTCTTACCAACCACGCCAACCGGCTCGTCATATCCATTTTTAGATTTAATTATATTATACAGCTAGCTATAAAGGAACGAGTACGTACCGAGAAGGCTATAAAGCTTTATTGACAAAAATAATCCTCGATTTTCTCCATCTCACGCCGGTGTAATATCATCCTTGATAACATCGTTTCCTTAATCCGTCCGATTTACATCGGGGAGCCGTCCAGCTACTTCGGTCTACAGTATATAAACATTGATAACATTAGTTACCTGACTTCACACGGTTATATTTAATTTTTTTTTAAATATTGCGACATAATGAATACCCTATTACCATTAACAGCCTAACTTTTTTTTTAATTTACGAAAAAACAAATAAAAATTATGAAATGGTAAGTTTAGTTTTGTAATGACTTGAATACGTATACCATTTCATTTTACAGGGATAATAATATTCCAAAAATGTGATATTAAAATTGATGTAGCTCCACATTTTTATATTGAAAACCATATAATAAGCATTTATGTTTTCAATAACTCTTCAAAACAAAACTGTGATATTGTTATTTTGACAAAGTTAAAAGAAACCGAAAAGAGCCGAAATGGTCCAGTTATGACAACAAGAGAACTAACTGAAGACAGTAGATCCGGATATCCGGACGCGCACAATTGAACTTAAACTACACGCTTAGTGAGTGAGTAAGTGAAGAAAAACACCAGCGTATATTATAGTTGATAATATGTTTTACTTAATATAAGTGTCCTGACAATGTGTATTCATAATTTCGTAAATACGAACAAACAAATAAACCTTTTTTATTTATAAGTATAATATATAAGACATTTTCATTACATCCCATAATACCTACCTTGGAAATAACGAGCCGTAATCTTTTACAAGGTTGTAGCAATTGTGGTAAGAAATTTTCGTTAAATAAAATTTGTGAGAGGTTAGAAAATATATTTTTATTAACTTAAAGCAATAAATTCAGAATCGTAAGAGTTGATGTTGGTATATCTACTTAAGATTAAAATTAAGATAGCATGATAGCACATTTTTTGTTTCTCCTTTGTACCAAACATCTGAGAGTGATAAATTTCTTGTCTTGAGAAAAAAATACACATAATTATATACTAATCAATATTTCATTTGATGATTTATCTCGTGCTTGACAGTGAAGGAAAACATAGTAAGGGAACCTGCATATATCGTATGAATATCTGCTACATTTGTAACTACTAACCTGCATTGGATCAATGTGGTGGAATTAGCTCCAAAACTTTGAAAAGAAGGCTTTAGTACAGCAACGGATGAATGGCTACGATGATGATAATGTTAATAATTAAAAAAACCTAGCGTATCAAAAGTTCCTTTTCAATAAGATTATAAATAGAAATGAGACAAGCAAAATTGATCTTTATTATATTAGTATGATGAGCGAAGTAAACCAAGATTGCTCGTACGTAGAACATTTTTCAATATTTCGTTGAAATTCACGGCAAAAAGTACTCAAGGATTTGAGCGAGGTTTTCGTAATCGGTTGATTTACTGCCCATCTGGCGTTTTGAAGAATGTTTTATTAAAGTTGGTAATGGAGGATATGTGGAGTCTTGAGCGTCAGTGAACAAAATGTAACGACTCACTCGGAGAGGTTTAATGCCATTCCACCGTCCAACTTGGAATAAACTGTAATGCAACAGGCTTTTACTTTTTCTTTTTTTAATAAGTTTACTTACACTTTTACAATTATAGAATGTATAAGTGTATGTAACTTACACTTATTATCTAAGTGTAGAGATCAAGTAAAAGTAAACACAACATGCGACTAAAAAGTCCAAAACATTGCATAAAAACACAAAAAAACAAACTTAAAAGAGAAAAAAACAAAATTTAATTAGAAAAATTCTATAAATCTAAAAAGTATTAAAGATACTCTAAACCATCTATTATTCAGCTACATATTTACATACATCCTAAAGTTCTGAACAGAATCTGCGTGAATGTCAACGAAATAACACACCTGGGGCTCTAGCCAAGTTGACATTGTACAATTGTAAACGCTTATAGAAAACTAAAAATTGTATGAGAATGACCACGTGACTTATCGTTGAGAGATGTCATTCTCATACATTTATTTAGTTTTCTATTAGCGTTTACGATTGTAGAATGTCAACTTGGCTACGGCCTCTGGTTTGGAAGCTTACATAGTCTAGGGAGTGGAGAAATCTAGAAGGATTTAAATAGTACATACAAATCGTGTTGTCTTCTTAAATATATATCACGATACAAATGTACAATTCCTTTGTTAACTTTTAAAGATTGAGTATTAACAATATTACAGTAGTGACAGACTTAGATATTTACGTAGACAGAAAATTAATATTCATATCATGACAAATGTGAATGACAAATTAATATGCTGATGTATTAAGCCAGGTGAGTCTGAGGGCCCCAGATAGATACGTGTGGCGGAGACATCGACCGTCGTTGCTGGCGGTGCACAGCGGACGAACCAAGTTGCTAAAGGAGACGAGGAGGGAGTTGCACTGACTCGCGCATTAAGTACCCTCAACGTTACAGCCGATAAGGTAGATTTGTTTTGTTGCAGTCTGAGTGCGCTCACAAAGATAGCCATCTGGACTATCTCATATATTACGTAGACTTGTGCTGTATTATCGAATTGGGACCGTGTCCTGTAATGGTGTATACAGTGTTTGTAAATAAATAAATAAATAAATGTTTTAATTTCATATAAGCTGGTACACTAAGTTCCATCTATAGTATATTAGTGGTAGTCTTTTGTGCAAACCCTGGGTAGGTTCCACCTACATTTTCTCCGACCAATCAGCAATACTTAGTATCGTTATGTTCCAGTTTGAATGGTGAGTGAGCTAGTGTGACTATAGGCACAATGGACATAACACTTTTGTTTCCTAGGTTGATAGGTCATCGGCGATGAAAGGGATTATTAATATATCATACAGTTCCAATCTATGATGGTGACCACTTACCATCAGGCCCATTTGACTGTCTATTTTAAATTAATAAAAATAGTTTGAATATGACTTGAATATTTTGGCAAGGGCATATCGAATATCGGTCTTGTTCAGGATTAGTAAGGATTTAAAAGAATGAGAAAATCGTTGTCCTTTTATATAATTGTTTACGTCCGCTTCTTATTGGAATATCATCAATTCACAGTATAAAATATAACTAAAAAAACATCGTCTGTTATATTTTTTACATATATAGATGTGAGAGAACGGGACACAAAATAAATAGTAAAACCAATTTATAATTAAACAAAATATATTTAAAATAATAGTAACTAATTATACTTATTTCTAAATACAAATTACAATGAATTCGATATAAAATAATTAAGTTAAATTACATAATTAACTGGGTAATTACCAAATAAACAGTTCAGAGCACCGACAGTACCGTGTTCAACACTGAACCACTTCTGATCTGTTGACATCTGTGGCGCCTTTTATAAGGACTTGTCATTTGAATCAATAGCACCGTATTATTACATCAGAAATTGATTAAGAAATAATTTTATCTCCCACATATATTTTTATTGTTTAGGTAAGCGGACAAGCATATGGGCCACCTGATTGTAAGCGGTCACCAACGCCCATAGACATTGGCATTATAAGAGATGTTTACCATCGCTTACATCGCCAATTCGTCACCAACCTTGGAACTAAGATATTATATCCCTTCTGTATGTAATTAATTACAGCCTGTAAATGTCCCGCTGCTGGGATAAAGCCTCTTCTCCTCTTTTTAAGGAGAAGGTTTGGAGCTTATTCCACCACGCTGCTCCAATGCGGGTTAGTGGTGTATGTAATTACAAGCGAGTAATTGCAAGTGCAAGTGGCTAGTTCAAAGGAGCTATCTGTAAAAAAAACAAATCGTTTTAATATCGGGCTAAAGTAACTGAATTTTAAATGCCTTAGCATTAATTATCCGCCTAAAAGAAAAACTTTATTGATTCGGGGAACACTACGAGATCAAAGTTTACTTTTGAAGCTGATAGTCGAATCGCCTTAATGACATTCCCTTTCTATTGTGTAATTACTTTGTTTTGCCTTGAGAATGACAGGCGTTTTCAAATAAAAACTATAAATATTCTTTTTTTTTTTTTATTACATAGGAAGGTGGACGAACGTATGGTCCACCTGATGGTAAGTGGTCACCAACGTCCATAGACAATGGCATTGTAAGAGATGTTAACCATCGCTTACATCGCCAAAGCGCCACCAACCTTGGGAACTAAGATGTTATGTCCCTTGTGCCTGTAATTACACTGGCTCACTCACCCTTCAAACCGGAACACAACAATAGCGAGTACTGCTGTTTTGCGGTAGAATAACTGATGAGTGGGTGGTACCGAGTTTCTGTCGCTAGATCTTTTTGAAACGTGTTATTAATTATTTAACTTAATTTAAAAATATATATCTATCAAGGCGCACTATAAAATACAGATTACGCACGTTCGGTTGGCGTGGTGGCCTTACCTTCATAATCGCTGGCGCAGTACTGAATTTGAACGCCCCACGCATCGTATTTTATAGGTAGGCGTAACGCTATTTCGTTATGTGACATGACCTTGGGCTACTGCGATTTCACTCCACTGTAAGCCGTTCAAAAGAACTTCGTTCTAATAAATAAGTTTTCTGTCCTTCTGTTAGCAATTTCAACCAGTAGAGCAAACTCTTCGCAGAAATCGGTCGTGAAATATCAGAAAGTGATAAGCGTCATTGAACATGAATTATAACATTTCAATTGAGCAAAATTGTAACAACAAGTACATTTTTGAAACATATTTCATCGCACAAAAAATATGAATATAATATATTTAACATCCTAAGAAATATATGAGAAATGTTTTTTTTTTTTTCAATTTATAACAATTCTATTAACAGCAATTTATTGGGTTTGATACAGACCTTTGATCTTTAAAAGGTTCGATTTGTGTCAAAGAAAATGTTTGAAGCGATCACGTTTTTCTCGCTGACATTAATTTCGCATTATTATTTTCAAAATGTATATATAAAAATAAAATGTAAATGTAAGTAGGGTGCAAGCCATTCTACCGCCAAACTTTGATACTTGAAATGCGAAGATCCCGTAAAAGCTTGTGCAGATGAGTCGTTTTACGTGCGAGTCAAGTTGTGTCCTTGAACTCATATTACACGCAGATAAAACACGCGAAATTGCTGTGAGCTTACTCTTACAACCTTTCGTCATTTAAGTTAGACTCTGCTTAAGCATTTGTTTTTATCGACACTAAGCCTAAAACTATATAATCCTATAGTGATTAGACTTATGTCTAGAATCTTGGATTTAGTGATTTGTAGTCTCATAAGTTATTATAAATATCATATAACTTACTGTTAGTATTCTAATTATATGTATAATGATGATGATGAAGATGATGAAGATATCCACTTGACTGAAATCGGCCAAGAAATATTGGCCAACTGTGAATGAAACATTGTAGTACACAAGTGTGTGTGCAAAAACAGGTGAATTCTCTATTCCCTCACATACATAGTTCGAAATCCAACACGACCGGAATGAGTTCAGGCGCAGGACCAATAGCTTAACATAATTTCCAAGGTATAAGAGTGTACACACTTTCAAATTCCTGAAACTGAGCTGGTAATGAAATTTTTTGACAGTAAAATCAGATTTATCAGCCAGTTATAAGACCAACGAAGGAGTTATTTATATTATTTATATTACTCCCCGCCTTATTGCCTCCACTGGTGACAGAAGGGCTGGTTCATTTTTCGCCCAGAGAATCGGAATTGCGATTCAAAGGGGAAATGCTGCTAGCATTCTTGCCACCATTCCACGCGGTCACGACTTGTATAATAATTATTTTTAAATGTTATTTGTATTTAGTTAAGGTTTTAATGTAAATATTTATATTATATTTTATATGCAGTATATTAAGTACATATTAATTAAATAATATTAAAATTTATTAATGATGGTGTCGAGTTATGAAACACACCATATGATCTATAAAGTTGTAGTACCGAATATTGTTTGAATAAGGAGGAAGAACAAAGTTACAACTTAGCAAGATTTACTTGATTTATGAACTCAATTTTCTTCTCAGTGATTTATTCGTTAAATTCAGCAAAACTTATCAACTAAGTTTCATAATGAGGTTATTGTATATTCAAGAACTTCATCATGAAAAATAATAAAGTCTATATTAATATTTCAATCATGAATTTATTTTTTTGTAATACCTAACTGATGGAATTAAATCATTACAGTGCACCCCGGTAGTCCGGCCCGTGTCTAATCCAGCAATCTGTAATCTTTTAGTATGATCATTTTTGTTTATACACAATTATTTCCTAATGTGAAGTTATTATTTTTTGTAAGTTCTATAGCATTAATGACGTTAATTTTATAATTAAATGTAAACTCTCTATTGTGTTGTTTAAGTTACTAAATTTAACGTAAATAATTAAGTATAATTTGTACTTCAAAGTATAACATATAGAATCTAATCTCGCATTACAAGGTACTCTGTTGTAAAAAATTCCAGACTTTAGGAGGCATAAGGCAGTACTCTATAATCTGACAAATTCTATAGTTCGACACTGCCTTGAAAAACGTTCTATAAATACCTTTTCATGGCTAGTAACTAAAACGATTTTGATGAAATGTATGTATAGACTACATTTTTGCCTCCCACCAAGCCTTTCCTTACTTAACATGGAGGCGAGGCCGCGGTCGAACACTAGTGTCTAATAAATTAATGGTACATTCAGTTGTAATTCGACACATCCAACTAATATTATAATCTAAAATAAAAAAATAAAAAATAACAAATATTGTCCTGTGGCATTGTACCCAAGACGCTGGCACTTTTGCCTCTCTGTGCCGCTAGACTCAGCCTTTGGGCTAAATAAATCAGCTCTTGGGTCACCAAAAGTGTGGACGTTTCTTGGAGAGGTCTTTTATAAATCTTTTAGTACCAGACGACCATGGACCTAATGTTTCAAAACCTAGCCCCGCTAATTCGTATTAACCCTTAAAAAAATATCTCGATATAAATTAATTCACCAAAGGGTGATTATTTTTGCTTAACTATTGATACTAAGAAATATTATTTACATTTTCTATAAAACTTCTTCTTTAAAATGACTTTGATAAATTAAGTGCAAAGTGTCTATGTAACTGAAAGTTTGTGATAAATGTTTCACTTCCGCACGTGTACCGAGCACACGAGCTTTTTAAGTGGCTAATAAATAGTAAAACAACGAACATTTTTATTACTATTTACTTTTACCATTAATTAAACTTAAATTTAATGTAACTTTATTTAATTTATTTTAAGAATAACACAAATCAACTACTTTAATTTTTTATAAATCATTATTAATTTTATTTATGTGATGTAATAATGTCATTTTATTTTAAATAAATAATTAATTGTCATATAAATTATTCGAGTGCTGCGGTGGGAAATTCCAAAGATTTCTCGAACCAAGACTTATTGGAATATTTACCACAATCGGAATTCTCATAAAGTCGATCGTCCATCACATAAATAGCGCCACGTAGCGCAGTTTCACAATGTTTTGCATGATTTCGCATTCATTTCATTCGCTTAGATAGTATTGTGAGGGAGCGAAATCGATATATGTGTAACAGTACGTGAGAGCGAGACGAAGATATTAATTAATACGCGAGGCAATAGCAATATCGTTAATTCCAGAACAATCGAGAATTGGAATGCAGTTGAAAAAAAATCTTTTTCATTTTGATTCCGTATTTGAAATAGTTCGAAAATGTTTCACGGCACCATTTGGTTTTTCTTTTGTTTTTAGAATTTTTATATTTAGAACATTATTCGTTGGCTGCCTGCTAAATAAAAACCTAAACTATTTTTGAATGTTAAAATTATCTTTGTTTCGTAGTTTTTTTTTTAATACTGCAAAGATCCAAAAATGTTACAAAGGTACTTTTTATTATTAATGTGAATATTCATTTAAAAGTATAAAATAATATAAATGTTATTTTTAGTTAAATACGAGTATTTAGAAAGATTTAATTAGTAAATTAATATTTAAAATATAATTTTATACTATGAGCATAGTGTTATTAATTCTCAATTGTCTTAATAATATGATATAGTCCGCCATCATTTTTAATAATCATTTAAAAAAAGGGTATGGATACATTTGTATTTTGATATAGCCTACCTATTAATGTATTGCCAAAAAGTTCGATGGCTGAGAATTTATAATTAAGCGAAGAATTTGAAATAGTTATAACAGAAACAATTTACAGACAATTTAATATTTATTAATTATCTATTACATGATTTAATTTAAACATTCTATACATATAATATTTATTTTAATATAAATAAATTTATTAATTTACAATTTCACATAAAATAAATTATGGCACATATTAATTGCTTCATATATTTTTTTATTTGTTAATAAATAAATACATTATATTTTAAATGTAAATAAAACATACAGATATGTAGAGATTTATATAATTAACATTTTTTGAGACTATTTATAATTATTACTTCCATTATTACATTAATTAATACCAATTAAAAATAGTCAAATATAATTTTTTTACACACATTTATATATAATATATTTTTGACACTACTATATATTTAAGTCACATTTACTATATACTAAATTTATATATTATTATAATATTTTTATTCGTACATAATTTTATATACAAGGTATAAAAATACATAAATTTGATTATAAAAAAATAAATGAAAGATAAATGGGAGACCGATAATTATCACATAAATTTAAATGAAAAAACATATAAAAATAAAAGAATAACTATTAACCACTTTATACATATAAAAAAAATTAATACACATTTAAGATTTCACAACTATACATATACAATTAATTTTACATTATGATCTATCTTGAAAATATTTTTTATTTTTCAATGATATCATTTTTTATACAAAATTAAGGGCCATTTCTACATGGAGACACAATCATTAGGAATCTATGGGCGATATGAAACGCTCTGTTCAGAAATCGTAATGTAAAAATCTTGATGGCAGAATGATCTTTGGTTACACTCAACGTATATTCTACCAAACAGCAATACTTAGTGTTTTTGTTCCGGTTGAGTGAGTATGCCAGTGCAACTACAGGCATAAGGGACATAACATCTTAGTTTCAAAGGGTGGTAGCGCCTTGGAATATATTCGCCTTATATCGGGAGCAATGTCTATGAGCGGTGATGTCACCTATATCTAAAGTTTTACATAGAATTTAATCGTGTATTTTCAATTGTATATTGATTATTCAATTGATATCGTACTTCTCTTTTATAGTATTAGCGTTTTGCCCGCGTAGTTCTCGCTGTCATAGTAATACGGGGACAAAATGTCGCCTATGTAACTCGCTGAAAATGTAACTTTCGATTAGTAAAAGTAATTTTTAAAATCGGTTTAATTATAGTGGTTTATTCTTGAAAACGTAACAAACAAACACACATTCACGATTTTAATATTACTAGGATTAGGATGTCTGGAAGAGGCCAATTAATATTAAGCTTTTTTTGATTGTCCCGTTCGTGTATTAATAAAATATCCTTAAATTCGTAATTTCGTGGTAGATTACTAATTCTTGTTAATTAATATTAAGAAAATAATTCATAAAAAATATAATGTACGATTAGTGGCGCTTTTTTCGTGGTTTATACTTCTGTCTGGGTGAAGGTAGCTAAACCTCAACTTTAGTTGTTTCATTAGGGTAACTAGCTTTGTAAACATAATAATTAAAAATAAAATTTATCTAGAGGACCTAATTAAAAAGAAACTGAAATAATTAAATACCCGCTGTTGAGCAAAGCTTCTCCTAATTAACCTAATGAGTTGAAACCTTATAAGTCACGCTATGAAGAAAAGCGTAATTCTATATCTACTGTGTTATATTAAAGACATAACGTATGCCAGGTTTCTTCAAATATTTTTTGATCATTACAATGCTTGTTGAAGAACAAAAAGGAAGAACTTCTACCTGATGGTAGGTCATAAGGTAACAGCCTGTGAATGTCCCACTGCTGGGCTAAGGCCTCATCTCCTCTTTTGAGGAGAAGGTTTGGAGCTTGTTCCACCCCGCTGCTCCAATGCAGGATGGTGGAATACACATGTGACAGAATTTCAGTGAAATATGACACATGCAGGTGTCCTCACGATATTTTCCTTCACCGTCAAGCACGAGATGAATTATAATCACAAATTAAGCACAAGCAATTCAGTGGTGCTTGCACGGGTTTGAACCCACGATCATCGGTTAAAATTCTTACCACAGTGCCATCTCGGCTTAGGTCATAATTATCTGCTTAATTGTCATTCTAATACATTCCTTCTATGTCATGCCAATACGCTGCCAATGGAATATGAGATCCTTTTTTTATAGTATTTACTCGTGACGTCATCGCATTGTAATAGCTATGACGTAGTGTGACGATGATTGAAAAATAAATGTTAAAACGCGACGCCGCAGCCGCAGAGCGCGGTTTATGAATTAATATTAACAGAATTGTATGCAATAAAACAGAGTGCGACGATAATGGTTTTGGACGTCAATTAAAAACATGTTAAACGCCCTTTTACTCGACTACAATGCCCACGAGGGTTATATTTTTGCTTTAAATGCTTATGATTCGTTTGTGAGGTCTACGTTTAAGACATTTATTTCCTAAAAATAGAACAAAGTCCTCTTACGCTTAGGAAATACCATTAAATAAATATTATCATGCAAAACTTACAAGTCTACATTTTGTGCCATTAAATATCTTTTTTTGAACATATTGATTGAATTATAATTCTTCTTGTATAACATAGTAAGGATACTTATAACTTATGTACGTATTATAGATTAATTCTGCCATATACGTACCTATCAGCCCACTTCAGTGTAATAAACTCTTTATATAATTTTAAGCTTTAAAATCCTAATCAAATCCTAACTAATATTATAAATGCGAATGTGTTTGTTTATTTGTTACGCTTTTACACGAAAACCACTTAACCGATTTTAAACATTCTTTCACCAATAGAAAGCCACATTATCAATGAATAATATAAGCTACATTTTGTCACCATATCCATAAGGGAACGGGAACTACACGGATGAAACCGCAGGCAAAACGCTAGTAGGTACATAAAAAACTTTTCAAAAACAAGCTGTGATAATGCAATCATTAATCTTGTATCGTCACCAGCGCCAATTGCGCACAATTTCAGCACAATCGGTTGCAACGGATTAATATAACAATTTTTAACCCAAACACACCACAACGTTAATCTAAATGGTAATTATGATTATACCGTGATTTTTACTTTCATTAATTACTTCATTCAAACATTTTATACTCTGTGGAAGGTCTTAATCGTCCCCTGAATCAGCAATTTGTTTGAATCTCAATCTGACATTTAATCATTACTCAGAACGATTATAATTTTACTTTGAGACCACTAAGACGAAAAAGTTACACATTGGATTATTAAAATATTATAATAAATCATTCATTCCGTTCGTTCATTCGAATCGATTTTGACATTGTTTTTACTCGTGAGGAGTGAGATACTTTTAATCTCCATCATGCTGCTCCAATGTGGAAGAAATCATGGGTTCGAATTCCGTTTTAAACCAATAAAAACTATTGAGTTTTTCGTCGCGAAATTATCAGTAGCAACTTTGTGCCTGGAAGTTATTTGATCAACGTGATTTGCAATGCGCGTAAAGCCGCTGGCCCTTCGCCTAAACAATTTCCAACCATGTCAGATTTACCATAACATCGTTGTCCATTCCGCATTGCGTTCGAGAATGTCCACCAAAAATGTAAGGAGTACACAATAGTATAATAATAATAATGTTTTGGGACATTATTCACACACGGCCATATTCTGATCCCAAACTAAGCAGAGCTTGTACTAAGGGAACCAGACAACTGATATACTACATATACTACTTTTTCTTTTGTAAATACATACTTATATAGATAATTACACCCAGACTCAGGACAAACAGACATGTTCATGCACACAAATGTCTGTCCTGGGTGGGAATCGAACCCACGACCTGCGGCGTGAAAAGCAAGTGTCTTACCAACCACGCCAACGGGCTCGTCAATCATCGTGTCGTATAATTTTTCCATTCAGAATAAAACAAGCCTCCCCCCACCCACTGCGCTAATTTGTCCGCCATATCTTTTTCCCTTGCTACCTTTTTTTTACTAACCAAAAAAAATCCGTTGTAATTATACAAGTATTTGATAAACTCAAATACGTTCCCCAATCAATAATACCTTATAGATCTAGGTACATAGGTAGGTAAAAAAATATATAAAAAGTTATTAAAAATAATTTTGAAAGATTATTTAGATGAAATTGGTTTTTTAAAATAAATCAAAGTTATTTGAAAATATAAGTGTAACTTATTGAATATGGTACTCAACAACTAACAAGGAAACGTAAACTCACTAAGTGAAAAGTCTTTGAAAACTCTTGTCATTAATAATTTGAATAATTATCCAAAAATAAAAAGTCAATATATATATATATATATATATATATATATATATATATATATATATATGTAAATGAACTTCTTGTGCGTGCTTCATATTATAAAAAGTAAAATAAGTTTTTTATCTAAATTATTATAGTTCGCACGCAACTTGAACACGCAAATATTTAGAAATTACGTTCTTCGCAACTTTATATATTACCGTAAGGGAACGACAGCTCATAGTTACTATATATCAACTCCTTGATAAACGATTATAAACTAAAACTTAATCAACAGCGTACATAACTTATACATAAATCCTTTTTAATGAATTAAGTTTTTATGTCATAGTCTGTAACACTAATTATGTCCATAATAACGTACATATATTAACTTTCCTTTCAAATCATAATTACTCGGGGCGTAGGGCTTCGTGCAAGCTTGTCTGGGTAGGATGTGGATGGGTAACACCTAGTCATTCGTAATACTAAAAAGACAGCAGTACTTTGTGTTGTTCCGGTTTTAAGGGTGAGTGAGCCAGTGTAATAACAGACACAAGGGACATAACATTTTAGTTCCCAATGTTGGTGGCGCATTGGCGATGTAAGCGATGGTTAACATTTCTTGCATTGCCAATGTCTATGGGCGTGGGTGACCACATACCATCAGGTGTAATTTAAATTCAACGTCGACCAGTTGAATAGTTAAGACGTGAAAGGGAACAACAAACTGACTTTCGTACTTATAATACTAGTAAGTATTTTGGCGGCCTGTCTCAAAAGCTGGCGCTGGACATATTATGCGGATTGCTACTGAGAATTTCAAGCCAGACAAGGACCTAGGTTTGAAAAACCATCTGTATGTGATGCCTTATAAGTTAAAACAGACCAACGAGGTAGACAGAAGCTCGCAACTATACTATGCGTTTAATCCATTTACATGACATTTAAATCTATGATTGATGAAATATATATGACATTTTACCTTACTTACATGACAAACCTAATGTTACTCCTGACGGTAGAAAAATCACCTCAATAGTGTCAATTATGCCTTTCCTTAAAACCATTATCGAAAACCCAAATTTAAATATTCAATAGGAGAATCAATTATTTGGAACTTTGATGAAAAAAATCGTTAATTCTAAAATCTATCTTATTTTCATTGACATAAAATTTATATTCCTTTGCTGGTGAATAAATTGATTAAATTCAACTCCTTTTAGAATTAACATTAAGCCCGAATACCTACTGGGTGCTTTAAATGTTAGCTTCGTATATCGTGTTCTTTTTAATGCGAATAAATAGTTTATAATTGTACTTTTAAAAAAACATTTATATCAGGGAAACAAATAGCAAATTATATTACAACAAAAAAAAATCATAAAAATAAAACAACTATATAGAAAAGCTGAAGACACTAACATTAACAGTTAAGCATTTATTTTACATTACGTTAAGGTTTGCCAGTGTAAAACAAACTTTATACTTATGGCTTTATAAGCCATAGAGCTAAATAATTATGATTCTTCATTTATTCATATTGATATTGCTTTTAAAAACTCAAAATAAATATATCTCATAATATTAAACAATCTTTGTTTATCAATTACGTTTGTATAAAAATTGATTCAACGATTAAGTTTAGATTTAATATTTATAGATGGTTTTAACTTTTAAGTTAATCTATGTATATACACAATTAAAAATAAACTATTACTTAAGCCAAGGTACTTAACAAATTAATTATGTATGTTTGTACATTTAATCTAAGCTTTCTTTTATATTTTTACGATTACATAGCTAACATTTTGTGACAATTTTTTAGGTCAGTTTTCTTATTTTCAGAATTTAAAACAGTTTTTAGTAAATTTAAAATAAGAGTTTTTTCGTGACGGTTAAAGACATGTTCGGATTAATTAGAAACTATTGATTTAATATTATACTGATAGCATCGCGCTGGACAACCAGTCTAACACTAAGATTGCTCTTGTCAGCGATAAGGACAGGCGATTCGAAAGATAAAAGATAGAGACTGAAATCAATTTATTCCTGCAAACGATTTTTCTGTCTTCGTATTTTGTTGGAAATAAATAAAACAATTAATCTACGACCTGTTGTTAGAACACGTGAATCATAATCGAAGATTACAGATTCAAATATGGAATCTGTATAATAGCGTGTATTACTAATAGTTAGCGATAGATGGCGTTAATAACATCTTGGGACATTATTCACACACGGCCATCTGATCCCAAACTAAGCAGAGCTTGTACTATGGAGACCAGACAACTGATATACTACTTTTTCTTTTATAGATAATTACACCCATACTCAGGACAAACAGACATGTTCATGCACACAAATGTCTGTCCTGGGTGGGAATCGAACCCACGACCTGCGACGTGAAAAGCAAGTGTCTTACCAACCACGCTAACGGGCTCGTCAATAAAACATGTCAGTTTCCTGAATCGCGCTGTCTAGATTCGCTACTCAATACATATAAAGTGAAAATGATTTTTTTTAAAGTGTGTTTGTGTCAATGTTGCAGAAAAATCGATAGTTTGACCATCGATGAGTTGTTCTCGAAAACTGTATTCAGGGTATCAATAGTACTATCAAAAGTATTGTTTTGTGTTAATAGTAGTAGTAGTAGTAGTAGTAGTAGTAGTAGTAGTAGTAGTTAACCAAATTGTACTATTAATAAACGATCGTTTGTCTATCGATAGTGGACTATCGACATGCAACACTAGTGTGTTTGGGTGTTATAGTGATGAGACAAAATAAATTAAAGTGTGAACTATAAACAGTGGAAAACTCTTCCTCGGTTTCATTTCCCGTTTGATCCCCGGATTATTGGTTCGGCGTAAACAGAATCATTGATTCAGTGTGCTTAAATTGTGCTTATAATTCGAGTCGAGTTCGGTGTTGAAGGAAAACATCGTGAGGAAATATGCATTTGTCGGGTGTGCATTTCGCACATATGGTTAAAACATAATGTGTTTGCATGTGACTAAAACTTTATGTTACGCGTACGTATTCGTCTTTATGTTATGGCTCCTTATATGGGAAGTCGGCAAGATATTTTTTTATTAATAAAGTAATTGTATACATATATTTAATTTTAATAAATTATTTTCTGATCTCTGTAGTAAAAAAAGTCCTCATACTATTTATTCAAACGAGTAAAATATTTATTTAGGCTGTACAAAGTTGTGCATTTATTTTTTTCGAATATAAAAAAGTTAAATACAATTTCTGTGTAATAAAACCATAGACAAAAGCCAGTTAAAGTTAATAAGTCGACATATGTCACAAATGTCAACGATTATAACTTATATGTTTTGGCATATTTCGCGTATACAAAGTTTAGATGAGTTTGACTTAGCATCACTTTTCGGGTAATAGGATTCGTTTGAGTTTTCAAAAGTTTAATTATCATTACATAACGTTCGTAGTCAAAAGAACTTTTAGATGAAGAATTAGATAAGGTTCTATCAGGTTCCGTATTTTTTTATATTATGTCGGTTTTTAGTCGTTATGTGACCTCAGACGATGAAACTTACAAACTCTGTGCCCTACACAGTGTCCGATTGTGTGCGTCTCTCTCTCTCATCTCACTCTCAGAATCAGGGGAACTTCAGGCCAAAAATACATTTCATCAGCTTGATCGATCGGATTTCGAAAGGTGTGATCTGTTGGGATTAGCAGCCTTATATGCAACTATATCATCGAAATCGTTGAAGTTAGTTCTTCGCTACAAAGGCTTACCATAATTAGATGGTAAATGGATAGTTTGTTATCAAATGAAAAGGCAAAAAACCTATTCTCCTAAAAAAAAAATTAAAATTTTTTTTTTTATCCGAAACCAAAGTAATGCTACGTGATGATTCGGAAGGGACCAGATTCTTCATTAAAATTAACAGTATATCTATGTCCAATACCGTGTAGACACAGATCACTCACTAGTACCGCGAAACATCCTCACTTTGTATTGCTGTTCCTTTGAAGGGTGGAAGTATTTACAAATATGAGATATAGCGTATAAAACAGAATCTTATCCAACGTTCATGGGTATTTTCACTTACAATCACATTTTACCCATTTGTCCATCTACCTCCTTAAATATAACATTAAGAAAACACAATCGGCCCGATGTCATTACATTTGCCTTTATGATATTGTCATAAAAAAATACCATGTCGTCACTTCTTTGCCCGTTTGATAATTTAAAAAAACACACGTCAAAGCTCACAACCATCTCCTTGTACCAATTAAATTAACTTTCAATATTAATATCTTCGGGCCTTGAACATGACGGCTGGTGTGCCCGGAGTACGTCAGCTGATGTCGACTTGATGCAGTTGTTCATGTGGATGTCTGATGATGCGTTGGAGTGGTGGTCGCGACGCTGCATCTGGTGGCAGTAGCGGCGACCGAAGTTACCACATATTGACCTGTTGGCAAAAAGTACAGAGCATTCAATTAGATTAAAATGAATAATAATAAAAAAAATGGGGTCTGTGTAAAAATCTCAGTAGTAACTAAGTGTGTGGAAGTTGGAAGTGTGTGCATTCCCTTACTTCGGAAAACATAAGCCGTTGGTCCCACACCTGAACTCTTTTCGCGAAGCAACGTTTCTAAGTAAGGCCGGTATTTATTAAGATACGATATGACATTTAATGAACTTTTTTATTATTTTGCCCTTTCTCTAAATTTACTTACTAAAAAATCAGGAGTCTCTAGCATGCGATATTTAAGTATACTTATTTAAGTTCTCAATGTCTGGTCTGTTTGGTGTCTCACCTGCAACATGAGTCCAATGTCTTCCTGAACGCTGCTCGGAAATCCCTGTTGAAATACGCGTAGATTAATGGGTTCAGTGCTGAATTGAAGTATCCCACCCAGAAGACTGCGGCCACTACTGGTGGTGGTGATGGGCACGCCTCACCACAGAGAGCAGTTATTATGTACCTGGTAGGGAAAGATTAATATCAACGAACAATATTGAAAAAAAAAAAATCCACCTGACCGATATAGGATGCGGCGAGCTATCTCAGAAAGATTACTGTGCAAGATGTATTGTAAGGCATAATGTGTGCGCAAACATAGATGCATTCTATATTCCCTAGCTCTGATAATAATCATATGATTTTTTTTATTGCAGCTTTGAATAGACTTATCAATGATGTAACAATCTCTTGCAGTTTTTGGCAGTTTTAAGTTTGTGTCATCATGACTTTTATAATATACAACTACTCAATGAATGTAACCATTTTCATAGGAAATATTTGAAGTTCAAATTGTAAACATAAACTTTAATTTACTAAAATAACAATTCGAAAGTGCTTCTAAAATTGCCAACTTGAATATTTTGATTTGAAATAACTTTTAGATTTGTCATTCTAGATTCTGAAACTTTGCTGAATTGAAGTTATATTTTAATGTAAAAACTTAGCTAACAGTGAATCAGAAATTGTTTTCACAAAATACAGGGAGGAATAATTTTGTTGTACTTAAAAGAAATGTTCAAGATTTTCTTTATTGAAGTGCAAACCGCTTTCTTTGGTTAGCGCCTAGTTGATAAGGCTGCCGAACCGAGGTCATGAGTTTAAACCCTGGGTCTTGAAAAATGCAAAAATGGATTTAACTATGGGCTAAAAATGGGTTCAATATAAAGCTCTCAATCCTACTCAGTAGTTTGGAAGTTAGTAATATTTACTCCCGTGCCTCAAAAACACAAAAAAGTCCTGCGCCTTTACTTTTACCGATTGAAATTCCTATGCTACTGGAACATGAGAGTACACTTATAATTGAGCACATACTTCTACGTATTAATATGGTAGTCGGACAGAAAGGATATAATTTTTAATAAATTTAAAATTAACAAAAAATTGTTTCGAAAATTTATAAACTCTTACAAATTTTATCTGTTTGTTTGTGTAAGTTAAAAGTTGCAACTGGATTCGAAGTTCTATAAAAAATGCAATATAGTTCAATAATTTTTACTCCAGTTGGATGTTTTTTTTAGAGGCTTATAACGTACTAGCTATATGTATTTTCATTGCGTTATCCGTTCATATGACTTTGTTATACATAGCCCATGATAAAGCTGTCAAACACAATGTGATATTTTCAAATCAAAATAAATAAGTACGTTAAATACCGGACCAAAGTTTTCGATCTATTATAAAAAGGAAATTCTAAGTTTTATAATAAGTACAAACTTATATAGAAAATTATTACCTTCAACTTTTCATAGATGATAAAATTTGTTGTAAATAAAATCAATATATTCTTGCTTACCATAAGAAAAACGGTAGCCAGCAAGCCAAGAACGCGCTCATGATGATCCCAAGAGTTCGGGCCGCTTTCCTCTCTCTCTTCATTTTGTTACTCGCCATCGGCTGCATCTGAATGCTCTGGCGTTCCCTCATCACATCGCCTACGGATATCCCATTGATTTGCAAGTGCTTGTCCAAGAGTAGTGCTGCTACTTTGCTCCTGTTGGTAAGATTTTCTAATATTAACACAACGTTCATATATATCTTATATTTTTTAAATCAATTCAAAATGTAAACGGTAACAATTAAAAAGTAAAACAAATAATTGTTAGAAGGGTTTTTTATGAATATATTACGAGGTTCGCAAAGTTGCAACTTAGAAATGTGTTTAAGTGTTTGTGTGTTTGTATGTATAAATGTACAAGCAGGTTAGTGTTTCTTTAGTCTCGATTTTCTTGCAAAAATACTTGATGATTGAAAACCCAATTTTATCGGATTTGAATGATGAAATGTGAATTTACTCTAGATTTTTTATTCATTAATTTTTTTTCTGCCTGGAAGGAATAAAGTTAAGGTAGGCCCGACTCCCTACCTAAAAATAAAAATGTTTTATCTGTTTTATATGATTTGCCTGTTTTCTTAACATTATATCTCTGCCGATTTTCGCCGCCAGGGGTTGAAGCACACTCAGACACAAAGGGCAAACGTTCTCCTGCCTTTATATATTGCATAACAACTGTTTTGGCTGTCAATTATTATTTCATGGTAAACGACGAATAGTTGTCAAAGTCTCTTATTCTCAAAAACATACATAAAATCAATATCCATTTCTATATTTGATGAAATACATTTCAGAAATGAAACTAATGAATTCGGATTAGTTAGTTCTAAACGTAATCACTTAGTATGAAATTGATTTAAAATTTCCATGTTCAGCGAATTGAAATTACTTATTAGTGATTAATGAAACCTTCGTTTACATACTAATATTACTAAAGTCTAACCTTATTGTATGGATTTGAACTATTTTCCAATTCCAATTTCATATGATCTCTAAATTTAATATGATTAAGAGGTATTGTTTATCATTCAATTTATAAAGGCGAGTTGGCTCTGTAAGAACGCGTGAATTTTAACCAATGATCAAGGGTTCTAAGTCGGAAGCACTGAACTTTATATTGTGCTTCATTTATTCTCTTCTTGTATTCAACCAACCTACATTGGAGCACCGTGGTGGAATAAGCACATCTTCTCCTCAAAAAAAAGGACAAGAGGCCTTAAATTCAGTGGTGCTTACCCGAGTTTGAACCCACGATCATCGGTTAAGATTCACTCGTTCTTACCACTGGGTCGTCCCGATCTTTTCTATAAGTATTCTTTAAAATCGAAATATTTAATTTTCATGTATGTCTTTGAGGTGCAACGACTATTGAAAGTGTCAGATTTTCGAAATTATCTCGTCGATCATAGGCTAAAGTCGAAGCTAAATCTAGGCTAAGCGTGCTGAGGTTTTAAATTTGAAGCTCGTGGCATAGATTCTCGGTGCTTTTTATCGTACCCTACCCACAGAGGGGCGTAGACATCTAACGTAATCTTATATTGATATTGCATTTTAATACCGAATTTCCATCATTTTTTTATCTAAAACTTAAATTGTGTTGATGTTGTAATAGAAACAAAGCACCAATGGCACGGTTAACCAAAACATGCGAGATACGAAGGTTAATCAATAAAAAAACTTAATTTGCCCATAATTGTAAAAAATATAATTAATTGCGTATGCGTGGCTATTTTTTGAAGTAAACATCTTGAAGAAAACTGCATGTGTCTGATAGAAATCTTTTACACGTGTATAAACCACGTCGTTTGAAATAATAAATTATACAAAAATTACAGTCAGCAAAAAAAAAATAATAAAATAATTTCCCGCTGAAGTTTTTTCGACAGTATTTCTCAGGTGCGACTTATTTGTTATGACGAACAGCTGGTAATCTTTTAATATATTTTACTTATATTGTACTAGCTTTTCCCCGCGGTTTCACCCGCGTAGTTCCTGTTCCCGTAAAAATACGGGGATAAAATATAGAATATGTTACTCGCTGATAATGTACCTTTCCATTGGTGAAATAATTTTTCAAATCGGCTTAGTGGTTTAGGCTTGAAAGCGTCACAAACAAATTTACTTTCGCATTTATAATATTAGTTAGGATTTTTGTCTAACCTAAGATTATATTTAATCAAAGAAAGATTGCAAATATTTGTACTTAATTCTTAAAAACGCACAAATAAGACCTTTTAAATTTATACTTGAACTTTTACATTTTACTCGGTGGCAGAGCTTTGTGCAAGCTCGTCTCGGTAGGTATTACCCATTCATCAGATATGCTACCACAAAACAGCAGTACTTGGTATTGTTGTGTTCTGGTTTGAAGGGTTAATGAGACGGTGTAATTACAGACAGAAGGGACGTGACATCTTAGTTGGTAAGTTGGTGGCGCATTGGCGATGGAAGCGATGGTTAACATCTCTTACAATGCCAATGTCTATGCGAGTTAGTGACCGCTTACCAGAGGGTGGCCTATATGCTCGTACTCCGCCTATATATGCTATATAAAAAAATAATCCCTTGGATCTGGGTATTGGAGTAATAATCCATAACATTACTATTCTAACGCAACAACTTTGTATATAAAAATCACATATTATCATAATATTTGTTGTTTCTCTTTATCTTGCTACTGAAAATAATGAGTTTTCGAATGGAATAAGCCAGCGAGGTTGAAGAATAGGGAGGTGGGACAAAACAACGAATTCAATTTAAACAAAATCCTATTAGTGCGCCGTCTACATTACAAATTTAGTCTCCCTCTTGACTTCAAGCTTGTATTTATATATTGACTGTGTGTTGTCGGAATATTGTCTCTTAATATATATCCAAAGGTATTTCTGCAAAAGTGAAATAAACTTTCATGTCCTTTATAAGTACTCAACAAAATTATCAAAAATCTTAAAGGAAGTTTTTGCTAATCTACTGTGCGAAAGGAACTATATGCATATTTTGTATTTTGTCATTTGGACCGTGCGTTGATGAGTCAGTCAGACAGTTATTCTTTTAATTATAATTAGTTCAATATAAATAATTCACATAGAATAATTATTTCTATTGTTTATATGTTCTATCTATCAACCTAGAGAACTAAGATATTATGTTCCTTGTGCCTGTAGTTAGACGGGCTCAATCATCCTTCAAACCGGAATGCAACAATACCAAGTAATGCTATTTAGCGGTAGAATTATGAGTGGGTGGTACCTACCCAGGCGGCCACAAAGCATTACCACTTAGTATAATATAGAAATAAATGTTTCCTTGAATAAATAACACGAATAAGAAAATCACCTCTCTATTCGAAGTCTTTGTTAAATTGAATATCAATTCTATACAAAACATGTCAAGTGTTAATTCTCTTTCTACTCACTCGTGAATTTTAACTTACCTCTTGTTATTTTAAACGAGATATTTTATACAATAAGACGTTCAAACTCAAGTGACTTTAAAGAAAGTTATATAACAGAGAATTGTAAGACGATAAACATTACGCCACAATTATTTTAAATTCTAAAAAAATAATGCGCAGCGGACAGTGCAATAGGTCGTCAACTCAATTTATTCTTTGTTATTGATAATTTCTGTAATAAGACTACTCTACAAAATTCCGGTGACTTATCCAAACCGATATGACATTGAAGCCTTCGGATGCTGCAGGTGTCCAGGGCGGTGGTAGTCACGTTCCATCAGGTGAGACTTCGTTTGCCCCCTCTTACATAAAAAAATATATATTTACTTGGTGGTCGGGCTTAGTGTTAGCTCGTCAGGGTACCATCCACTTAATGCATATGCTACCGCCAAACAGCTATACTTATTATCGTTGTGTTCGGAGCTTGGCGGTGTTTAAGCGATGGAACAAATGGCTAATATTTCTTAAAGCCAATGTCTTGGCCCGTTTGCCTATATATTTTATTAAAAAAAGTTTTAAAATGAACGTATATATATTATTTATATAACGATTTATTAAATACTTAAGTCATGTATGAATACTTTGTAAAATGAGCATTTTATTTATTGGTAAATGTGAAGATAGGAATATCGAAGGTATACAAGTTATATTTGAAGCAATGCACCATTCGAAGGCAAATATTGGTGATCTGCCAACAAACTTCATTTTAAATTCCCAAGGTCGATTGAGTATAAGCAATGTCAGGTAATTTCTAGCCTTTGTATAAAACTGTAATCAATAACTTTTAAAACTATAACAATATCTTTTTTTATTAAAAAGTCTAAAGAAAACGCCCAAAACGTATGAAAAGCCGAGTTGGCCTTCCAGCCTAGTGGTAAGAATGCATAAATATTTACCGATGATCGTGAGTTCAAACCCGGGTAAACACCACTGAATTTCATGTGCTTAATTTGTGATTATAATTCATCTCGTACTTGACGGTGAAGAAAACATCGTGAGGAAACCTGTATGTATCAAATTTCACTGAAATTCTGTCACATGTATATTCCACCAATCCGCATTGGAGCAGCGTGGTGGAATAAGCTCCAAAAATCCTCTTTTGAGGCCTTAGCCCAGCAGTGGGACATTCATAGGCTGTTACTGTATGAAAATTACAGGTATTCGTAGTCACGTGATCAATGATTGACAAATTTTGAGAATTACATAAAAATGTATGTATTTTTGATTGATGAAATCTATGTGACACATGCAATAACGGATATTCACTTAGCACGTTCGCGATTTGCATCATTCGTCCGCACACCGCGACGTGTCCACACTTATTTGATTATATTAGCAAATTGCAAACAGCAAATAAGTGTTTCCGTCCACTTGTCGTATCCAAGTTAAGGGGATTTGTTCGCCATGTTGTTTATACAATACATGAATAATATTATATATATATATACATGTCGGTTTTCGTTGTTATCCTCCATGGTGGGCGCGATGTGGTGGAATAACGAAAATAACGATGCGTTTTGTTTGCTTAGCACAATATTATTTAATTACAATTACAATCACACAAGATATAATAAGGTTAAATTAGTTGGTATTCGGAGCCAATAGGTTAGGTGCCGCTGTCAGCACGACTTTTGACACACTACTCTATTCGGTTTTACCCGCTCTTAACTTAATAACAAATCAAACAATAATTAATATCAAGCAATATGGACGCAATGAAAATTGAGCAAATCATCAACGCGCCGTATAACTAGCTGTGAACCGCGGTTTCACACGCGTATAATTATTAAAAAAATAATGAATAAAAATCTGCCTAGAACCTCCCTTGGTACATACAACACAAAAATATTTTTTTTTAATTTCAACCATTAGTTCCTGAGATTTACCGGATCAAACAAACAAACTTTTCAGCTTTATGTATTAGTATAGATTCAATTCATTTTAATATTCTAAAAAGTCGGTTCAAGTGCTCCAATGAAGCGAATTCAAAAAGCTTTATATTGATTTTGATAAAACAAATACGTATTGGAAGTATTCAGACCCTGTTTGGAAGTTCTGCAAAAAGTTTGTATTACAATTGCGATGATGCTAATTATTTTTACTAAGCCCAAACATGCTACTCAATAATTTAAATAATATATATTTATTATATAATTCAAATTAGGTATATTAAAGTGGCAGTTTTGAAGGATTTTAGTAACGACTGGTAGAGCTGCGGTTTTGACTAGTTTTAAAATATTACAATTCTTGACTTGAAAAGTCTTTTGTATAGAATGTGATTTCTTTATGTTTTAATTTTTATCGTAATTATAGCCGTTGGCTAGTCGCCAATAGATACATAGTCTATATTGTAAATTATAAACTTTTATATTCTTATTAAAATTTATATTTGTAATACTTTTAACTTAATTAGAACATGAAAAACATAATTATAGTCAATATAATGACGTATTATATATAATATGTAATCGTTGTTTTAAACCGCCATTTTGTTGACGGACACTTAGGTAAAATAATTAATTCATTATTGGCGCGACTTGTGTTTTGTGTGTTAAATTGGGCTATGTCCATTTTATATATTATATTATACATAGATATGGTGTTAAGAAATTCTCTATTATAGATCTCTATTATATATAAGTATACTTAGAATTTGCTTATAATATGTTAAAGGCTTGCAGCCCTGCTAGCGTTTACCACAAAAGCGAAACCATAATTTTCTTACCGACTACGTTGACTCACATCTCTAAATTTAACAATACCAATTTAATAAATAAATAACAGAGTAAATCTAATTTATTGGATTAAACATTGTAAAAGGCTTTGACAGGAAACCGATACAATTATTCACCCAACATACCAATATTCCAACACCAGTAACCACACGCGTCAGTTCCACAAAACATCAAAGAGCTCCATACATTTACATGGTTTGTCTTTGTTTTGTTTAATTATATCGGAAATAACTTGAAATATTCACAAATTGTTTAAATAATTATTGGTCTCTGTTTTGTATAGCTTTGAATAGCCTAAAAACCACAGTAAACTATTATACATTTTAGTGTAATGAATATTGCAAATTTTAGTATCATATATTGCAATATATACTTCGAATTGTTTTTCTCATACGTCAATCGATCTAAGTGCAGCATCTATCAAGAGGATGTAGTGTGTGAGTTTATATTAAACACAAATATTCACTGTAAAGTAATAGTATAAGGCCTAATCTTCTTTTAAGGAGATGGTTTAGAGCTTTCTCCACCACGCTACTCTAATGTAGATTGGATTTTCTCAAGATGTTTTCCTTCACCACCGAGCATGAGAGGAATAAAAATACAAATTAAGCACATAAAACTCAGATGTGCTTGCCAGGTTTTGAACTCGCGATCATCGTTTTAAGATTAACGTGTTATTAACACTGAGCCATCTCGACTCAAATATTTATTTATTTATTTACAAAGTTTTCAAATCATATGTTCATAGAAAAGCAATAATGTTGTCTGTATCAAATAATATATGTTTATAATTTTTAAACTATTCCATATATCTTTTTAATAGAATATCATTCAAGAATATCCAATGTCCAATTACAATTACAATCCAATTACAAACGAACAATTCGTTTACTGAATTATTTGTTCGAATCATTTGTTTATCCTTTTATCAAATGTATTCAGATTCTGCTAAAGTAATGGGTTTTATTTGAATAAATATACGTATTTCGAAGGTGAAATCTGACAAACAGGAAAATCTAAAAACGGAACGTACGCACGCTTAAATGCTAACTAAATCAAATGCTTACTCTTAAATATTTCCATATAGGGTTATTTGTAATGACACCGCAACCTCGCAGGACCAGATAGCTAACATCATAAGCAACAACTTTTGTTCTACGACTTCGGACATAACTCAATACATGAAAAAAAAGTTATGTTACAAGTTTTTGGCGTACTGTCGTGTCATTTGTAGGTCTATACAAAGTCGATCTTTGCTTTGCGCGTAGATTTTTACTTTCAAGCGGGAAATTAAATTAATACTTATTTTCGCATGAAAATAAAATCTAACAAATTATAAATAGTCGTAGAACAAAAGTAGTGCAGGGCCTAGATAGACAAATACACAAACTAAAATTACGTTATTTAGTTTAACAAATATTATTAAAGAGGTAAATATTTGCTATTTGAAATATTTACGGAACTAAATTCAAACTAAAAATTTGCAAATCCGTAAATGAACCGCTGGCTATGCCCAAATGCCTATTGAAATTCTACCCAACAAACTTGTTACACAAAATCATGGTAATTGTTTATACAGTTTCGATTATAATACATCAACAAATCCCTTTGGAGTTTACTGAAATCCACCCAATTTTCCTTAACAATTTTACCCCTGAGCAGAAAAAATGGGGAATTTATGTAATAGTATTTTTAGAGATTAGTGAAAAATTCTATCGAGATAAAATAAGAAAATTCTAAGTATGTGCATTTTGTGTATTCTGCAAGTGAATATAACTGGATAGATTTTTAATAAACTTAAAGGTAGACGTTATATCCCGCGTAAACATGAAGCTGTATATCTAAAAATTGTATGAGTGTGCGAAGATAGTGAATCGTTAGCAAAGCTATTGTCTGATGATGTATAGAAAAAATATAATTATATATATAAAAAAGGTAGTTTAATTTTATTCTCACCTGTAAAGCATCCGCTCTTGACGATCAGCCTCCACATATATCCGATAGTACATGTAGATCATTATCACACCCGGAATCCAAAAACTGACACTGCTGGATATCACTGCGTACACTCTGTTCACCGTGAAACTGCACACTTTTGGGTGTCTTTTCCGAAAGTCCAGATGTTCCAGCGTCGTATACCATCCCATAAATATTGGTAGAAACGAAACCAACGCTGGGCTGCACCACACCACCGCCAACATGATGCCTAACTTGCTGGTCGTCATAATCAGTGGGTAGTCCAAAGGTTGAACAATGGCATAATACCTGTCAACGCTTATGCAACACAAATGTAATATTGATGCTGATGAAAAATAAACGTCAAGAGAATTCCAGACGTCGCACATGAAGTATCCGAAAAGCCATTGTCCATTAGTGATTTCGACGCTAAAGTTGAAGCACATGGCCCATATTGCAACCAACATATCCGCCAATGCGAGGGATACGACGAAATAGTTGGTGATCACTCTCAACTTCCTATGCCTCATGACAGACACGATGACAAGTAGATTGCCAAATATCGCTGCCAGTATTATGAAGAGCATGATGATACATTTCAGTATGACGAAGAACACAATGATTGGGTCATCCTCGAACTGATTCGAGTAGACCAAATCATTGATCGTCTCGTTTATCTCGAGACTCTTGTTTACGTAAGAATCGGTGAGATACATTGATGTTGATAGATCTCTGAAGTCGAGGGTCAGGTTCTGTGGCGTATCGCTTAATACGATATCGATGTCAACTCTCATGTTTTCACATTTTGTTCAGTTTTGATCCTTTAAGTTATGTTTATCTCTTTTGTTAAGGTAAAAGGGGCCACTGTGTACGGACCCGCCTTAATTCGCCCTCCCATTGTGCCTCGCTCGTTACCTGCAAAAGGGAAAGTTGTTTGAGAAGTGATTTCTTTGTACGTGCTCAATTTAGAGTTGTTGACGGCTCATTGGAAAAAGTTTTACTTTTTACATTTTGTGATAAGATCGTCACAATCTTAAGCCAGTTCAGATAATAACTGTTTGGTAAGGAACTTTATCATTTTTTTCTATATACCAAACGGATTTTCTTTATGAGGAAAGTTCTGTCGATGGCCCTCCAATTTGTTATTATATTATTTGTGACTGACATTAATTCGCTACATTTGTCCTACTTTTGTAGCAATTTGCTTAATAATAATAACAACACAGGGGATATAACAACCTTTTTCTTGTAATAGCAAATTCTGTTACAATATAAGTAATTGTATCGTTTCAATTTCCTTTAATCACTTCTTATTTTATATATTTTTTTATATTAGGATACAATACATCCTAATAAAAAAACATCGGGTTGCACTCCGGGAGTGCCGGCAGAAGTGAAAACTTGAATATTGTGCATTTTTGATGTTTTGGAATGGTAAGGGACAAATTTTGCACGAATTGCTTTAATTATATCAGTATGTCGGCCGAATACTGAAACGTCATTTAAATATGAAGTGGAACTTAATTATTTGAGACGCCGTTAATTTAAAATTTCGCATACTAAATTTGAAATATTCGGCCATATATCTCACATAAATACCTTTTAGTGCTGTAAATGTAAATATTTATTTTACATAATAGAAGATAGTACTAAAAACACTATCATTTATATGATAAAATACAATATTCATTTATTGCGCTATCGTACACAAACATGAAAATTTATATTACATAAAAATTTTACACTTCAGAATCCGTCTTACGGATTTTCAATCAGGGTCACGTGACCTGACGCGAGTTTAACATTTTTACCCATCACAAAAAGTGCACAACGCCGCTAAAGAAGTTTTAACTTCAAAAATATATAACTGAGACATCTTACATTTTCATTAATAGCACGTATAAAATTTTTGTAAGTAATTTGATACTGTGCGATATGTGCTGTTGATAAAAATTAGCAGGGGCTGTTATAAAAGGGTGAGTGAGCCAGTGTAATTACAGGCACATGGGACATAACATCTTAGTTCCCAAGGTTGGTGGCGCATTGGTGATGTAAACGATGGTTAACATTTCTTACAATGCCATTGTCTATGGGCGTTGGTGACCACTCACCAACAGGTGGCCCATATGTTCGTCCGCCTTCCTATACATTAAAAAAAAAGTGTAGCCTATGTTCTTACTTCATAACAAATTTCATCAAAACCGGTTCAGTTTTCTAACCACGAAAGCGTAACAGACACAGTTACTTTCGAATTTATAATATTAGTAGATACCAAGATTCCGAAGCATAAATTGAAATAAAAAATCAAATGATCCACTGAAATTGTCCGCGGATTAAACTTTATTGAAGCGGCTCAATTTCAAACGAGGAGATGAAAGGGAATCTGAGACTATCTTAAATTCTATTTCATCATCTTTTTCCGATTCATTAAGACCGGATATCCCTCGAAAGTCCTTGAAGAGTTTTTTCAAAGAATTTTATGATTTAGACGTTTTGGTCAACGTAATTTATTAACGGCTAGTAAAATTTAATTTACTTTTCGAATTCAATCAGTCATGCAATGAAATCTATATATATATCATTTAATATCGATGTATCTGTTCAAGATTAATAGACTTCGATACTGATTGACAAATCACCATCTCTAGCTATATATATATAGCTAGAGAAGGTTTTCATATTACTATTTCGACGGTGCAGCACTTTTATATGGCTTAATCGATTATCATAACAATTGGTATGTCACCGTAAAATCGTAGTAGTAAATATCGTTACATAATAATATATCACGCAAGATTATAAACAGTCGAAATATTGTCAACAGTAGCATACTGCTTATAATTTAAAGCATTATTTTTAAGTAGATTATAATCTATCTATCGACTTATAGACAGACAGGACAATGACTAACGGGTGTTGTTCATTGTACTTCTTATACGCATTAGATATTTATTTCATAAATATAAAAATGTAGCCTTAGATTTTGTTTTATCTTATTTATCACTCATTTTGTGTATATGATATATAATTATCGGCTTAATATTATTCCTAAGCTGGGCTAAGGTTTTCTCGATTTTTAGGATGAGATTTGGAACATATACCATCACGCATCTTATAGGATTGGTGAAGATGTTACTTGGTGGTAGAGTTTTTGCAAGCTTGACTGGGTAGATACCACTCACTCATCAGATATTCTACTGCAAAACAGCAGTATTTGGTATAGTTCTGTTCCGGTTTGAAGGGAGCCAGTGTTATTACAGACACAAGGAACATAACATCTTAGTTCCCAAGGTTGGTGGCGCATTGGCAATGTAAGCGATAGTTAACATTTCTTACAATGCCATTGTGTATGGGCGTTGGTGACCACTTACCATCAGGTGGCCCATGTGCTCGTCCGCCTTCCAATGAATTAAAAAAAAAACAGATGTAATTTTGCCACCGAGAATGATATAATATAAACAAATTAAGAAAAAACAAAAAGCACTCGTTATCTTCAGTTTAGATTCAAGTTTTATAAACATTTCCATTTCGTTTTTAAAATATAAACAACGGTTACATAGGCGGCGTAAATGCCGCTTGTATTGAAGGGCCTGTCTTTCACTTGAGTTTGACACCCCTTAAAGCTTACGAGATTTAGAGATTTCTTCGAAAGCTTATAACGATTGTTTTTCTCAATTTAAGACTCCTTGTTGTTTTTGATAAAATACAGATAACTCAATCTGGCACCCTGGCAAAATAAGTGTCTACTTAGAATAGCATATATCAGGTGGATTAACCGCTTAACGTCCTTTCTGAGACAGGAGTAGAGGGAGTATTCTAACTTCCAAACTCCGTACTGCTACTAAAAACCTTTAACCCAGGACATAGAAAACGTTAGCCTTATATTAAGCCTCTAAATAAGACAGTAACAACCCTATCAAACACGCATACACGCAGTAACTTAATCTCAAAATCAAGTTGCATTTCATTGATTCAATTTAGATGGGCTTGAATAAATTAATTTATGTAAAAAATATGAATTAATCTCAATTAAAAATAATTAAACATGGTTTATGGAACTAGCAATTGGTAAATTTTATTTTTACATCAAAATAATATAATAAATACATAAATAATATCCTGGGGCATTATTCACACTAAGCTATACCTGATCCCAGACTAGGCAGAGCTTGCATTATGGAAACCAGACAATTGTTATACTTACATATAGTACTTTTCTTTTGTAAATACATACTTTTATAGATAATTACACCTAGATTCAGGACAAATAGACATGTCATGAACATGTCATACACAAATTTCTGTCCTGGGTGGGAATCAAACCCACGACCTGCAGCGTTAAAGGCTAGTACCTTACCAACCACGCCAACCGGCTCGTCAAAATCACCATTATCAAGACTTAACTAGAGTCGAGATGGCCCAGTGGTACGAACGCGTGAATCTTAACCGATGATCGTGGGTACAAACCCGGGCAAGCAACGCTGAAATTCATGTGCTTAATTTGTGATTATAATTCATCTCGTGTTTTACGGTGAAGGAAAACATCGTGAGGAAACCTGCATGTTTCATTGAAATTCTGTCACATGTGTATTCCACCAACCCGCATTGGAGCAGCGTGGTGGAATAAGCTCCAAAAACCTTCTCCTCACAAAGAGGAGAAGAGGCCTTAGCCCAGCAGTGGGACATTAACAGGCTGTTACTATAACTGTATTAAAATAATAAGTGAACATATAAAGGAGAACGAATATAAAGAGTAAGTGGAGAATCGTAATATTTTTTAACAAAAAAAATCTTTCATCGTGTCATCGTTTATCGTGGTTTTATAAAAGGTACTTATCGAGAAGACTTCACGAATTATCGGTAATACTCGTACTTGTAACGATATCCTTCTTTTTACAGTGAGTCTAGATAATCTTAAGAAAACAAGGTGTTTTTTATAATACAGGAAGGGGGATTGGCAAATGGGCCACCTGATGGTGTCGTCACCACCACCCATAAACATTCATCTCCACACATAATTAGCAAGATCGCAAGCAAAAATATACTTTGTTTAAACATACATCACTGAACAAACAGTGCATACTGTGCAAATTGTTTTTTCTTGAAACTTTAATAACTTTTTATTAAATGAAGATATCGCAATAACTTTTTTTTGATAAGGGCCAAGTGTCTAAGAAATAAAATTTAGAAAATTTCATTGAGATTTATCCAGTAGTTTTTCCGTGATGCGCGCACAACTGCAGACCTCTATCATTTTATTTATATAGATATATAAGTTACCTAATTGTTATATAAGAAGTTATAAGCTAACATTGATAAATGGCGGATCAGCTTACTCGGTGGTTGAAACTTTTCCAATACGAATAACGATTAAATCCACTCAGTACGAATTCCTTACATCTAAAACAAATAATTCGTTTAACTCTTGACATTAGACAAGACAGTTAGACAAACTATTATTACATATGTATCAAAAATTAAAATCCAAATTCAGATACTTTATTCAACGTAGAAGCATTACAAATAGAAGCTTTCGCCGGCAACTTTTCCGAACCGATACGAAGTAAAAACCTTCAAGAAGAGAGCGTACACTTTCCTTAAAGGCCGGCAACGCACCTGCAAGTCTTCGGATGTTGCAGATGTCCATGGGCGGTGGTAGTCACTTTCCATCAGGTGAGCCTCCTGCTCGTTTGCTCCCTCTTACATAAAAAAATAAAATAAAATGTATTGATAGCCAAATAAGAAACTACCATCGGTTTGGTATTATTTTACTTGAGAAGAACTTCAGCGACGAATGAAACTCAGTATCATAAAAAAGATAGATTGGCAAATAGGTCACCAGATGATAAGTGGTGATCACCACAAAGATATTATTTATAAAGTAACATCAACATTTGGAACTTACCTTACCTATAAACGTTACTTAGCGTATGTTCAGTTAAACACTAACTTATCTCTTTCTGACATTATTGGTATGACATTTGAAAGAAGAAGACAGAGCATTGCTTAAAAAATAACTAAACATCCACACCTACTAAGTTGAGTAGCTACACACTAAGTATTACGAGCTTGACTTTCTAGTTATATGTATTATATTTTGAAAAATTTCGGTTTGTTTATGTATAATATTTCAACGGTTTCTAAAAATAATTTATGGTTGCGTTTATTATTCTATGTATGTCTGCGCTGCTCTCACAATAGCCCATGGCAGTTGACTAAGCCAAGTAATTACATAGATCAATAAGGGTACAGGTGTGTTCTGAGCTTCAGCTTTGTAGGGTGACCACGTCCAATTTAAATAGAGGGATATTTCACAGAATTTTACTTATGCGAGTTTTTATACTTTTTAGGAGAAAACTTGTTTTTTTTTTTATAAAATACGAAGGCAAGTAGGTAAATGGGCTACCTAGTAGTAAGCCACCCCCACCATTGCCTTTTCGGGCTCAGAGTGCCCAGTGATATAGAGGGGCCTGTTAATATAATATCTAGTAGTGTACTATTATATTAACGTAAATTGTAATAATTTAAATTGAATTTGTTCACAGATAATAATAAACATGGTGCCTCTAGTTACCTTCGCTATTTGTCTTCGTTGCCCGACATCTGTGGTTTTGATGGCCCAAAATTTATATCAAAACTGAAATGACATATTCAACGTAATATCACATCCATGCTATCATAATATAAATTGTTAATGTAAAATTGAGCTTAAGATAGCTTAAATTATTTATTCAATAAAATACCTATCTAAGTTATGTAAGTACGAGTATATAAAAGTTTTAGAAATATAGTTAGATAGGAGTGTTATTTGACAAAAATTGAAAACTAATCTATACAATATATGCTTCTGTAGAGGCCTTAGCCCAGCAGCGGGACATTCACAGGCTGTTACTGATGATTCTGTATAAACTAAAAAAAATGTATTCTAATTTCTGTATAAGTGAACAATATGTTCTTTATGAGAAACAAAATGTATTTAAACTCAGATAATATAATACATTTTTAAATTAAACTGTTTTCTTTTTCTGTAGATAATTGTATCTCCAGACGAGCCTTTGATGTTTATGTATAATTTGGATTTACTTTATTTTAATGTTTACTTTTAATGCATAAAAATTTTAATTTTATGATTAGTTAATTATCACGATTATGTATTTATTGTGCAAATAACGTCCAATGGACTTCTTCATTGAGTTAAAATGTTTAAGCTTTTGTGAGATTCCCAATGCAGGTAAGGCGATTTAATATTTGTAAAAATTAACATATATACATACATATATAATATATGATTTTTTTGGTTATATAGTTGTATGGTATGGTTTGGTATATTTGCATTAGGTTATATATAATAGATATATTAATATAGGTTTATAAAATGGAATAGACTTTTTTATATTTATGCTCTATAATGACTGATGTACAAATTCAAATTCAAAATTCAAATATCTTTATTCAATGTAGAAGTGTTACACTTTCTTATTGATTGTCATAAGTATACCTCCGGTTCGGAAATAAACACCTTAGACCTGAGAAGAACCGGCGAAAGAACGTACGAGTACATTAGTCATGGCTTTGGATTGGCCTAAGCTATAATTAATTTTGGACAATTTCATACATTTGTACATAACACGTTTCAAGTTCGTAAAAAATACTTTGAAATAGCTGAAAACGAGTTTGAAGACTATTCGCTTAAATTACCATTCATGACATTTATTTATTTTGATTAAATTATTTATTGAATTGTAATGATGAGTAAACACTGCAAAGATATCATAAATTTGTACTGTTGTGTTTAAGTTTATCTAATCGGTTCAAAGACAACAGCACCCTTTCTAATCTACCCCCTGTCTGGAGTTGATTTCCGTGAAATCCGCTTCGTAAACTTCTATTTAAAGCAAGGAAAACTCTTGCCAAGTTTTAAGCTGGTATTTCTATAAACATAAAATAAAACCACAGCTCTTTTTTCAAGAAATATTGGGTGTTATACTCATTATGGGTTGGTTTGTAAACACGTTTCAAAATTATAATAATACTATAGTAAAATATACGTACTCTACATATTGATTGGCAAGTCGTATATACGCCTTTTTTCATTTTTAATATTCAACAAAATGATATTTTATCACGAAAATTCTGTAAATGATTATTCATGTAAAACACGAGTCTGTCAAATGGATCCTGACTTCGTTCATTAGCCACAAACCACGTCGCAAAACCTTATGATTTGCGTAATTTATCAAATCGTGCACGATTAAAGATAATTATAATTCACGCTTTAATCTAAGCGAAGGGCAGGCGTTTTAGAATAATTACATTTAAATTTAGAATACATGTAGAAATCGGCGGAATAATTGAATTTGAATTTCATTTGTTTAGTCTAAAGACACTATTCACTCTTTATTTTATATTGAGTTATGTCGACGCCTTCACCCAGTTTGATTTAAAAAATAATAATAGTCTTCCAGACAAATTTCGGCCACCGCGGCCAGTCTCATGAATGATGAGGCAACTGCTTAGGACATATTATTATAGTGCAAGTGGTGCGCAAACACAAGTGCACTCTCTATTCCCTAACTTTTATAACTTTTTATTGGCCTGACCAGGTATTTGAACCCAGGACCACCGATCTTCGGCCTTACATGTAGCCACTAGAGTCTAGACCAACGAGGCAGTGAAAAAAGCTGCCTCAAGTAAGAGAGAGAAGTCAAAAATATCAGCAATTACAATGCGATTCTGATGTCAGGTGAGGCATCAACAGCTTCAAGTGATTTCAGTGGAGGGTAGACACTACCAACTTCGTTCTGCGAAACTATCTTCTCTCAAGTAAGATTTGCATTATAATTGTATTAAGAACATAGGAATAGAGATTGATTGACAAGCCGGTTGGCGTGGTTGGTAGATTCTTGCCTTTCGCGCGGCAGGTCGTGGGGTCGATTCCCACCCAGGACAGACATTTGTGTTCATGAACATGTCTGTTTGTCCTATGTCTGGGTGTAATTATCTATATAAGCATTTCTTTACAAAAGAAAAGTATTATATGTATCCGTCTGGTTTCCATAGTATAAGCTCTGCTTAGTTTGGGATCTGATGGCCCTGTGTGAATAATGTCCCAGAATATTTATTTATTTATCATGGTTGGGCGCTGCATCATTGGTTTTTCTTTCTTAAGATTGTAAACCACGACCGAATCACCCATGACATGAGCAACAGTTAATTCAATATAAGTCAAGTTGCCTCCCAAAATTTCTGACGAATGTCAATCATTTCACACACCATATTGAAAAAAGCTCTAATCCATTTTCAACAGATGAGAAAAATCCATGCCTAGCAGTGGGATTACGAAGTTGCTATTTACTTATTACATAAGTAGCTTTTTAATAAATTTCTGCTCAGATCCACAAAAGTCCAAAAAATCTAATTATTATTTGTTTATAACTTATAGATAAGAGTAACTTGATCCATATAAGCAGACATATTTCTTATTAGTAAGTTTTTAATGGTAGGATTCTCCACATATTCTTTCGTTATTACTTTAAAGCTTATGAGGATTATAAAATGTTTACTACCGACTATAATTCGTAAAAATATTTAATCAAAAAACTTTATACTGTTGCCGCGCAGTCAGACCAAGTTAATTGTATTATAAATAAGTAGGTTCATAAATAATATTTATCCAAAAGTTATGAAGTAAATAAGTTCGGTAAGCGAAATATAATTCTCCTAGGAATGCCATCAGTTAGGAGTTCGAGATTGTACGAAAGAAGATGTTATCTTACATTATTTATTGTATTATTCAATCGAATTACTAACTTTTCTCAAATAATTGGTAATATTCCATACTTCTAACGACTTCTTCGTTATTGCTTTATGTCTACTAGGTAAATCAATTTTTCTTCTTCTTAGTCGTAATTCCTGGAGTGGTCGTGGTCATGGAAAATCTGATGAGTTGGTTGCGGCTTTAGCGAGACTTCTCCATTTCTCTCTATTGATGGCACTGCGTGTACATTCAATAAGGGGAACACTTCGTTGATAATTTAATCTGGTCTGTCCATCTTGTAGGTAATCGGCCGCGAGAACGTTGGCCTACTACTCTTCCTTGTACCACAAAACGTTCCAAGGAGCTTTCATTGCGGATGATATGTCCAAACATAGTAAGGATTCACATTTGCACAATCGACGAAATTTTTCTACTAATATGAAAAAAATTATTATCGTGTACTTGGTGATAAGGTTTTGTGTAAGTGTACAAACCTACATGAGACGGACAAAACGTATGCAACCCACACTGGAATAGCGCGTAAAGCGAATAAAGAGTAATGTAGAAATAGAAACAGCCTGTGAAAAAAATCTTCGTGGTTATTATTAATTAACAACGTGTGTTATCTGCATCAAGAACCATAGCTGTTCAGGCATATGGAAGTATAGGGTAATATTTTTCCCTACGTCGTCATTAGTCTAATGAAGTGCAAACTTGTCTTTAAGGCTCTGTGAACACAACTTTACCTCATGTTCTACACGCGTTTACAGTGTTTTCGTTTTACTAATTACATTCATAATATATAAAAAATACTTACATATTCATTTTAAACGATATTGGAAATAAGAATTACACTTTATAATTTCGATGTAAAACGTTGAAAAAAAATAGTACGGAGATCTCAAAGTTGAAGAACAATCGAAATAAATGTATATTAATTTATTTTTTACCCGCTTTTATATGTGTTGAAATATGTATTGGCAGGCTGGCAAATAGTCTACCTGATTGAACATTGACACTATAACCAATATTAACCATTCTTTACATCTCGAATGCACTACCAACCTACGTAACTAAGATGTTATGTTATGTCCCTTGTGCCTGTAATTACACTGGTGACTCACCCCACTAACCGGAACACAACAACATTATTACTATTCGGCGGTAGAACATACGACGAGTTACTGAAGCCATTAAACTTTGTGGACCAAGTTAATTTTTTACATATATTTTGGCAGTAATTTTACGAGTATTTTAAAGTAATATTACGAAATTATGATTCAATATTATATTAGGTTTTATTAAAGATATACAAAACGATACCAATAAATTCTTCGCTTATTTATTCTTACTATTGTTATCTTTCAGTTTATACATATTCATTTTTCTTTATAAAATAAACAATATAATTATCTATGAAATATGCATTGCTATTAATAAAATAATATTTGTGAATCAACAAGCGGAAAGCGTGTAATTAAATAGACAGACGGATAATAGAGTTCTAATTTAAATATAATTATTAAAGTAAATATTGTTTTGAAATGCAGAGTCAGCTACATGTGTAAATGTTATTTTAAAACGTTTTATTGTCTGTTTCAAATGTACTCTGAGTGTTTTTTTTTCGAATAATAAAAACAGATAAAAAAATCTCTTAATGAAAAAAAAAATTCAATTGCAAGACCAAGACATACCTACCTGTATTATAAATTGTTTTTTTTTAACTTTATTCCAACGAGTTTTTCTATTATTATATTAAAAAAATATGATTATTGTTAGAATTGTTTTTTAACAACGTTAATTCACTTTGAACAAAAAATCATAACTGTCCCTTTAAATATCCTAAATTCATGGCTAATGTACACAGCGTGTTTTATTTTATTATAAAAAGTACGGTTCTAAGTAAAGAGTCTTATTAAAACTAATGGTTGTGTCCGATGTTTCAATTTATTCTGATGCAAGTGTCGCGACGTTTCCGCTTTTACTCGAGCGAAGGAAAATGTCTTGAGCGTTTTTGCTTATTTAAGTATTTTTCTGTTTGCTTAAATTAATTGATCCGAGGCCCTAGCCAAGTTGATATTCTATAATTGTAAACGTTAATAGAAAACTAAAAATTGTATGGGAAAGACCACGTGACTTATCGTTGAGAGTTGTCATTCTCATACATTTGTTTAGTTTTCTATTAACGTTTACGATTGTAGAATGTCAACTTGGCAAGGGCTTCTGCTTTTAAAATAATTTATAGAAAATGTAATAAGTTGAAGATGGAAAAATTATATATAGATAGATCGTGCAGCCATAAAGGATCGCAGTGGGTATAACCAACACATCTCTATACATACATACTGCTGTGTCCCGTTTGATCTTGTGCGGGGTCCATTAACGTTGTAATAGTGTTTTATACTTAAGTACACCATCAAGTCTATTTGCCAGTCAGCTTTATTAAAAGCAAGTAAAAAAAGAATGCTATCCATGTTATATTTAAAGGCGCAAGTTTGTTTGTTTGTTTGAGCGGTATCGACGTAATTTTTAGTCTACGGTTCGGAGAATGCGGTAGATTACTTTCGTCATGGACATTATATATATATATATCTGTTGAATAATAATTATATTTAACTTCTTACCTTCGTACCTTCGATCAATAATGTACTAGATTACCGGTAAGCGCTTCAAAACGGCCCGTAAAGTAAGAACACAAGGTTTGTGAGGTTATTTCAAATTAGTATGGTCCAATCGTAACTTATTGCTAAGGAAATAAGGTTGAATATGGAACAACCGTTATTGTACATTTCCTGTCTTTCTGTCTTTCATGGCGTAAGATCGTAAGTGAATGTCAATACAATCTAAACCGCACTTTATTGCTCGGGAACAAGGCATAGTTTAGGTTGAAATTATTAAAGTCACATTTGAGTATTGTTTTTGTTCTTGACGCGTTATCTAGTATTATTGTTGATCGATGGTAGTTACTGATGTTGTTGTTATCGTACTAGTGCTGATTAGATTTCGATGAAATTAATCATGATAAAATTTTAGGTATTGGAAAACACATAGGACTATTTTTTATCTGTATAAGTATGTTTTTACAGAAAGGAAAGTAGTATATGTAGTATATCAGTTGTCTGGATTCCATAGAACGAGCTTTAAGCTTTAAGTGTGAATTATTTCCCGGATATTATTAATATTATTATTGTTACAAAACTTTTTTTGGAAATCTCCCGTGATGGGATAAAAAGCATTATTTAATTTCAATGAATACTGTTAGTTTAACATTTTTTATTATTCTATGTCTAATAAAAGTGAGACCTCGAGTTCCATCTACAGAGGTAATAAAATGCAGAGGCAGACGCAGTCGCAATGATCACTCCATTTTAAGCGAATTCAAGCACTTTACGAGTCAGACTATAATTTAAATTTAAATGCAGTCTGTTTGTTCTTGACACGTCGTAAATAAAAACAAGATTTAGTCGATGTCATGCGCTCTCTACTTACGCTTGAATCGTTAAAGAAATTTAAATAGAATTATATATCAACTTGTACTACAGCTTTTTTATGGAGAATAAGAACAAGAAAACATTTATTCAGGACAAACAAAAATTGCAGACATACATACATTGCAGACAAAAAAAATATTAAACATTAACTAATGAATTTAAGAAAAAAATAACTAAATATTAAAATCATAAAAAAAAGTTATGTAATGTTTATTGAATATATTAATGATAATTAAGCTTGACGTATCGTTTGAGTTATAACTCATTCCATTAATATTTTAGAGTTGGTTGAGTTTTTGGAAATTATCTTGATTCAATTATACAATCATATTCTTGGGAACGTCGGAATTTGATATAAATTAAATAGCTGCATGAAAACCTTTTATTAGACTTTGATTATTGTTGTGATGTAAAGTGATTATTTACGTAATTATGTTTTCTTCAGGTATGTATGGGCATATGAGTAAATTGACTAACCTGATAAGTCATATATGCGGATATAGATATAGCAACACGGAGTATAGATAAAATATCTAAATAGAATTTGACACCAAAATTGAATTTTACAAACCCCAAAAGTTCCCGTAGGTAGCAAATCACCATTTTTTTTATATTTATCTTAATATAATGGATATTTTAGAATTAATATTATCAGCCCAATTCAAAGTTTACCCCAATTCAAAATGTACAAAACCGAACAGAAATGTAATCCGCAAAAAAATATCAACCTCGAGAGACTTCGTTAATGGACAAAAGTTACAAAAACTTTTCGAGGAGGGGTATTTCGCAATGAAACGAATATTTTTTGAAAAGTTATATTTTTCTGTAACAAAAATGAAAATATGGTTGAATATCGTAAAACAATTGTTTTAATAAATGTTTTTTTTTTTTAAACAGAGTAAAACACATTGTTTATATATTCTGATATTTCATCTCTTTGTTAATAAATTTAATATTATGAATATTTTAAATAATGGTAGTTGTTATTGTGAAATATTTGATTACGTCATATAATTGGGTTTTTGAAAAAAAAATATTTTTGTGATAAATGGAAAGATCATATATAAGTTTTATAACAAAACTATTTTTAGTTTTTTTTTTATCCGCTATAATTAAAAAGTTATATCAAATTAAAAATATTTGTTTGAATCCAGTACCGAAAACACGCCGACAGTTCCCGAACAAACCCAAGCGCGTGTGACGTCACAATATTAATTTCTACTCATTGTAGCACACAGTTGATACAGTGTTTTGACATTTAACAGATATCTCGTTATTATCGTCAATATATCGATAAATTAACATTGTGACGTCACAAACATAGCGACCCATCGTGGCGCGTTCTTAGTCACGTGGTTATTTTTAAAATTTTATCAACTTTCAATTGTTTATAATTAGTTGAAAAAAAAATTTTAGAGTTTTTCGCATCAATTATAAATATAATTTATTTTAAAGTTTTCAAATAAATAAAATAATCGATAATTATTTTTTTTTTCAAAAACCCAATTGTATATTTAGTAGTTGAGCTATGCAAGGTCGTCTGGGTAGGTAGAATATCTGATGAGTTGGTACTCATCTTAGTTCCCAAGGTTGGTGGCGCATTGGCGATGTAAGCGATAGTTAACATTTCTTGCTCTGTCAATGTCTAAGAGCGTTGTTGACCACTTACCATTAGGTGGCTCATATGATCGTCCGCCTACCTATACAATAAAAAAGCGGCTAGACTGATTGGGGTGGTTGTATGTATTTTGTCATTAAAACACTACTGGACCCGGTAGGTGGCGCCGCTGACGATGAGTCACCAAATGAAAATATGTCTGGAAAGCACCGGATCCGCTAGTAATTATATACAATTTTATTTTCATTTCTAGAAAATAATAGTTCACCTGATTTTCCTATTTTTATTATTTAATAAAGATCGACCTTATTGGTTTGTAACTCATTTTTGTAATTCTAATTGAATTCTATTTTCGATTTTTTTTTTTCTTTTTTTTTATTGCATAGGAAGGCGGACGAGCAGATGGATCACCTGATGGTAAGTGAACACCAACGCCCATAGACATTGGCGATGTAAGAGATGTTAACCATCTCTTACATCGCCAATGCGCCACCAACCTTGGGAACTAAGATATTACGTCCCGTGTGCCTGTATTTAAACTGGCTCACTCACCCTTCAAACCGGAACACAACAATACCAAGTACTGCTGTTTTGCGGTAGAATATCTGATGAGTGGGTGGTACCTAGCCAGACGAGCTTGCACATAGCTCTACCACCAAGTAAATCTCAATTAGTTTATCCAAACAAAATAAACGGTTAAAATGAAAAATTAACATCATACTCCTATTCCATATTTCAATTATTCTCGAAATCTATTAAAATTTGCGTTTATTAAAATATCATTTAATGGTATAAATTGGAATCGTTCAAATTCGCTATAAATTGAGCAATTTTTAAAGGAAAAAGGCTCAAGTTTCTAGTGATGCTTAATGGCCAAATATTTACTCTTTAACAATCATGATAGAATACAAAAATGTTTACTTAAAAAATAGAACAAAATACGAGAATAAACATACATTTTTTTTTCAAAAACTATAACACTACGGACTTAATACATTATATAAAAATAATTGAGAGAAAATAAAACTAACTGATGGCCCAGTGGTAAGAACACGTGAATCCTAAACGATGATCGCGGGTTCAATCCCGGGCAAGCATCACTCAATTTCGTGTGCTTAATTTGTGATTATAATTCATCTCGTGCTTAACGGTGAAGGATAACATCGTAAAGAAACTTGCATCTGTCAGATTGCACTGAAATTCTGTCACATGTGTATTCCACCAACCCGCATTGCGAGGAGAAAGCGTCGTTGAATAAGCTCCAAACATTCTCAAAAAGAGGAGAGGAGGCCTTAACCCAGCTGTGGGACATTCACAGGTTTATTTTGTTTTTGTTTTTATTGCATAGGAAGGCGGACGAGCATATGGGTCACCTGATGGTAAGTGGTCCAACGCCCATAGACAATGGCATTGTAAGAAATGTTAACCATCGCTTACATCGCCAATGCGCCACCAACCTTGGGAACTAAGATTTTATGTCCCTTGTGCCTGTAATTACGCTGGCTCACTCACCCTTCAAACCGGAACCCAGCAATACAAACTACTGCTGTTTTGCGGCAGATAATCTGATGAGTGGGTGGTACCTACCCAGACGAGCTTGCACAAAGCTCTACCACCAAGTAAAAAAGGTTGTTACTGTACTGTAAAACTAACTACAGCGTCTTGTGCTTTTACTACACGGTCTTGTTTTTTTGCCAAATTATCAATTTTTCGACAATCAATAATAATCTGTGGAATAAATGTTTTAACATTGACTTTTGACGCAGTTATTGACCCTTTTAACTTGATTAGAATAATTTAAGAATGCGTAGGAAGTTAGTTCTCCATCGGGGATTAGGCAAGATTGGGGTGGGATTACTCTGTTTAATACCTTTAATGATAAAATGCCTGTTGTGTGTTCATCATGATCCTTACATATTGTCGTTTATATAAATAACAACCATGTCTTACTAAATTAAAAACATAATTCCTTAAGTGATTACTTTTTTAAATTAAATATAAAATTATAATAGATAATATAATATATGATAAAGAATTGTTAGTTTCTAATTTGACTATCAATAAATAAGTGTAATGCCTAATGATGACTAAAGTATTTTTATTTTATTTGACTTTAATTAAGTTGATTTTAATACAAGATAAATGTTTTGATTGTATTTAATAAAACCAATATAATTTGATACTACGTTCGGAACTCGTAGTCTTACATGTAATTAAATCTTATATAGGTAATGACGATTTTTGTAATTACACTGACTCACTCAGCCTTCAAATCGAGCAGAGCAATATGCGGTGTTAATATTATTGAAATCTGTTATTGGATATGCTCTTTCATAAAGATGATTCATTTCTTTATTAAAAATCTTTCTTTTTTCTAGGAAGAAATGTTCACACATAAACGAATTTTTATGTATTATTTAAATAACTACATAATAGCATAAGGTTGAAATTTCGGACAAGCGAATAGTACCTCATATTCATTATACATATCGTGATGGCCAAAGATAATGAGGAAATCGGGGTTAGGACATTTTGCTTGTCTGCTGTTTCAGTATTCCGTCGTCAAACACGATTTCTTTACAAACAATTTCTTAAACATAATTAATATGAATTTATGTTTTGATATCAGAAAACACTCATATTACACAGTGCTATTCGTGTTAATTCCGAGCTACTTAATTGTAATTACATCAAAGCTCTGATGTTCAATTATTAACAATTATCAGATTCTGATTATTCCAACACAATTAATTATTATTGAATGTAATTCGAAACATGCTATTTAAAACAATAGCATTATTGTTGAATATCGAAAGAGCTGAAATTCAACGTATTCACAAAGAGATTTGATCAACAATGGCCAGCTTTGGGACTTGATCGCAACCTCCTTTGATCATATTAGTTCAATATATGGATAGCTCTTTAGTGTAGGGTGAGTAATAATGAAACTCGTTACAACAACAAAGCTCTCGAAAGCTCCTGAAGCCACAGATTAATTAAAAAATAACATTGTCGACAATAGAATAATTATAAAAAGATTTTTTTTAAAAATTAGATATATTTTATTTATTTATTAATTTAATAACTGAATTGACCACCACAGAGTGTTTGGGACAAATGACGGACCTATTGCCTGGAGGCATTCTCTGCCAGTCAACGCTTGGGTCAAACAGAAAACCACGAAGGCGGTAGTTAATAATTAACAATACACAAAAATATACATACTTATGTATAAAACTATAGAATTGATTTTAGATTTTATGTAGTTCACAAGAATTTTTCAATTTTATTTTTAGTCGAATAAACGAAACTCTATTATACAAAATCTGCTATTCAAGTAAAATTTGTTGAACATAATTTTAAAGTATGTAATACTTTTCCTATATAATATGAACTTATGTACATAAATTATGTCGTTATATAATTTTATGTTATGTGAACTTTATTTTTATGTTTTTCACATTCAAACGTATATATGTATGCATGTATGTATGAATATAAACATGCGTAGTATTATTTAAAGTAAGATATTACAAAGCATTGTTGAATCACTTTACGATTCCCGATTGTCCGACCCCTATGCTTTATGAACGTTATCTGTGTGTGAACTTACGTACGAGTATGTTTATATCACATGGTTAATCTTATCATCTATACTCTATACATATAAATACAATTATAATGTCTGTCTATGATTTAATAATAACTGCCTCTTTTAAAGGTAATTTGACTATTTCCCCATTACCAAATCCAAAACAATCCTTATTTTTTGTCTGTCTGTCTTTTTGTCTAGGCTTATCTTGGAACGGCTGAAATTTACAAATTCAAATAACTAAATTATTATAAGAAGTATTTTGAAGAAACCTTTAGTTTTTTTCATCAAAATCGGTTGAGTCTATCAAAAGTTATAAGAACATAGGTGTTTGTGTTGTTTTACTATGTATTTAAGGGGCTGCACAACCCTAGCTTTGCAAATCGAAGGTCAGGCTTTGGAAAGAACTATATAGAAAGCGATGCTCCACAACCTTGACATAAATCACACAGTTAGCCAATGAGTTTAACTTATTTGTGGAACTTTCGAATTTAAGATAATGTTTATGGATAAGTGTAAAAAAAAATCAGAAAATCACTGAGAAAATGTTAATGGCACTGCCGTACTTGGACTCAGTTATCGTAATCATCGAGAATTTTGAAATTAATTTTATCAAATACTAAAGTTAAAACTATAATGAAGTATCTGAAGTCTTCATTTCTTAATAAACATATTCTTATTTTGTGTAAAACAATCACAATATACTTTTTGGGTCCAATTTTCATACAAGCGCGACTAGATAGCTCTCACAGACCAGTTGGCCGAGCGCCTTCGGAGTGAGAGCACGTCGGTTTGCGCAGCCACGATCAGTGTTGCGTAAATAGCGTATTTAGTATATTTTATTTGAACATTTTACAAGTGACAAGACTGTTCATCATAAATTTTAGGACGCGCACCTGCTTATGTATTCTATTTTTTTTTGGTAGTTTCAGTGCTTTATAATTTGATACGTAATTTTACTGATAATAAATTTGTATATTTTGTAGTTTGATAAAAAAACAAAAATATAACTCTAGTTAAAATTCTAACTAGTTACAGAATTATAACACTCTCATATACAATTATACATTGCCAATTTTTTTATAAATGAATATAATTTTTTGAAATAATTTTATAATATATAATTACTTATTTCGTCGTTTTATTTTATTAGCTAACGTGTTCAGGCAAATATAGTCTTTAAGTACTTAATTAGTAAGGTCGTTATTTGTGTAATAGATTTCCGTACAAAAAAGCTATCCTTTTTACTCCGCTTTGTTTCTATTGGTTAGAAAGAGAAAGCGCATTTTCATAGTACGGAACAACAAGTTTGCTGTTGGATATTATCGATCTGAACATCGTAGGTATTTGGTTAGGCCAGGTTAATTTTGTAAATTGGATTTTTAATTTTTTATATTCATAATAATTAACGAATATATTTTGTTTTAAAGAATAAATGTTGTAAAATAAATATATATTTATTTTTTTATATAAGAGCGAGATTTGTACTCGTATTCACTTAGTTTGAAAATTTGAATAGATAAAAGGTTAATTTTGTAAATTGGATTTTTAATTTTTTATATTATGTATTTATATATTTTATGTTTTTAAGAGTAAATGTTGTTAAATAAATTATTTATTATTTTTTTATATAAGAGTATCGTACTCGTATTCACTTAGTTTGAAAATTGCCGCGTTCTTACCACTGAGCCACCTCGGCCTGCTAAAAATTAAAATTATTATGTTCATTCATAACGAAGAACTAAACAACGTGCTTATATTCATAAATAGTGTTTTGAACAAAAATAGGAATTATAGATTTTTCTTTAGAAGTTTAATTTGAAATATTTGTATAATATATAATTACTTATTTCGTCGTTTTATTTTATTACCTAACGTGCCCAGGCAAATATAGTCTTTAAGTACTTTATAAGTAAGGTCGAAGATTGTGTAATAGATTTCCGTATCTTAATGCTAACCTTTTTACTCCGCTTTGTTTCTATTGGTTAGAAAGAGAGTGCTTATTTTATATTAATTCGTTTTGATATATCGGACGGATAAAACATCAAATATATCATTTGTTATTGTAAATAAAAATAAAGCAATAATATAAAAAAAAACTTATAATTATATTTTATTAGCTACGTGTTCAGGCAAATATAGTCTTTAAGTACTTCTAGTAAGGTCGTTATTTGTGTAATAGATTTCCGTAGAATAAAGCTATCAAACTATTTTTACTTGTTTATCTACACAAGTAAATCTCGCGATAACGTCGATGTTTTCCTTCACCGTCAAGCACGAGATCAATTATAATCACAAAGTGGTGCTTGCCCGGGCTTGAACCAACGATCGTCGATCGCGTTCTTACCACTGGGCTACCTCGGCCTGTTAAAAATTCAAATTATTATTTTCATTCATAACGTAGAACTATACAACGTGCTTATATTTATAAACAGTGTTTTGAACAAAAACAGGAATTATACATATTTCTTTAAAAGTTTAATTATTTCATGTATTTATTTACATACTTTTTTATATTGAGTAATTAAAAAAATAAAACATTTATTTTTACAGTAATAATAATATTGTTTTTATTATTTTAGCAAAAAAGTTACTCTTAGTTTTTTGTTATCTCAAAGGGCCATTTAGTGAGAATATATGAAACGTTTTCATGCATAATCGTCATCATTGGTTTCGCAAACTTATATATTTATCCGAGTTCAGATTTACAAATATTTGTATATATAATTACTTATTTCGTCGTTTTATTTTATTAGCTAACGTGTTCAGGCAAATATAGTCTTTAATTACTTTAGTAGTAAGGTCGATAATTGTGTAATAGATTTCCGTAAAATAAAGCTATCCTTTTTATACGAATATAACGATATTTGATGGCAACTCTTTCGATGTTGCGTTTTGACGTTCGAGAACACTGGGTTCCTATGACATTTCTGACTTATGACATTTAACTTCAGCGGGAAATAAAGTTCTTACGAAAATGAGTACTAAAAAGTACAAAGGTTCGCTTCTACGAAAAGTGTACATTGGACAAAACGACGCAAACGGTAAGTCAAATTCATAATCCAAATCCATTCGTAGATAGACGCATCCACTATATAGACATTGATGCGACTTTTGAAAGTATACAATGCTAGAACGCAGGGGCAGGGCCGGGTCGTAGGCAGCAGCTAGTAATAAGTGATAATAATAATTTATTTGCAAAATGACACTGTGTAAGGGTGTCACAATGCTACTCATAAAAAATCGTTAGTTTGTACATCATAATAATAGTTGTAGTCAATGATATTATAAGTAAAAAGGTGTAGATAGGTTTTATACACAGCATTCAATCTACGAAAATGACACTGTTACGCACTCATAAATAACTTCATAAATTTTCCATGTATGGACCCTTCGGGTATAAACATCCTCCAAAGAATGCCAAAAGCCTTTATCTTTTGCTGTCTCAAACCTAAATAATATTACAGGCAAATAAATCTATTTCATTCAAGTAGCTTCAATTTTGAGCGAAACTTTATATGACACTATCCTTCTAAGCATTATTTTTCTATGATAATACACATGTTTAGTCTATGACATGCAAATATTCCAACCTAAACCAATCATTAATTTAAATAATTCATTATTACATTCCATTATATTATATTACACTAAATCACAGTCATAATAAAGAATTTGTGTATGAAATTGTAGACATATAACATATTATTTGAATCAAATATAATCTAAATAGCATCATATGTACTAAAGTACTACCTTAGTACCTTGTTACCTACTTTTTCAAGTTTGCCTAAGAAAGAGTTTATTGGAATGGTATTGATTTATAAATTTGAATTGGTAACTCTCCTTTTTGGTATTATTAAATATTTTGATGCACATTATGTAGAAATTCTTTTGAAAAAGAGCACAGTGGCAAGGTGGGAGTAGTAAATAAATACTATTATCATCATGAGTTTCATGTACATATTTTTTGTTACAGGGTGGTTCTTGGGGCTACACGGCTTCATATAATTCACATGCATAAAGGTTGGCCCACCAGCGACCGGGCCGGGCCAGTAAGACGGCGTGCAGTACAATTTCATAGAATTACATGTATATGACGTCATCATTTGAAACAATGATCAATGAATAGTTGAAAAGAACTGCTTATCTGAAACAACTCTTATACAACTCTGTTTATTTGTAACAAGACGCTCGCAGTCGATATTGATTATATATATTTTTTTCTTATATTCCTATTGGTCTATTTTTATTTCACTTTTTGTTTATATACCAGTCCCGTTTTTTAATAAAGCATTCACATTCGTCATTATTTATTTATTATTCCACATTACGCATTCCACATTACGACATCAATAAGAAGTTTACTTACACCAAACCACTCACCTCGACGCTATAAAAATGACCAAATCCCATTTATGCAAATAACGAAACGCGTGATGGCGCATCTGACAAAATCATTAGGTTCTTCTGCCATTTCCACGCATACAACGATAACATCTAACTAGAGCTAATGTTCTAAGCAAAGCAGTGGCATGAGACTAAGGAATTCAATTCAACTTAGTAGGTTGCCACGCTTATATATATAGTAAGCTGCATTGTAAATTGGATTTTAATTTTTTTATATTATGTATTTATATATTTTATGTTTTAAAGAATAAATGTAGTAAAATAAACTATTTTTTTTTTTTATATAAGAGCGAGATTTGTACTCATATTCACTTAGTTTGAAAATTTGAATAGATAAAAGGTTAATTTTGTAAATTGGATTTTTAATTTTTTATATTATGTATTTATATATTTTATGTTTTTAAGAATAAATGTTGTTAAATAAATTATTTATTATTTTTTTTATATAAGAGTATCGTACTCGTATTCACTTAGTTTGAAAATTGCCGCGTTCTTACCACTGAGCCACCTCGGCCTGCTAAAAATTCAAATTATTATGTTCATTCATAACGAAGAACTAAACAACGTGCTTATATTTATAAATAGTGTTTTGAACAAAAACAGGAATTATACATTTTTCTTTAGAAGTTTAATTTGAAATATTTGTGTAATATATAATTACTTATTTCGTCGTATTATTTTATTAGCTAACGTGCCCAGGCAAATATAGTCTTTAAGTACTTAATAAGTAAGGTCGAAGATTGTGTAATAGATTTCCGTACCATAATGCTATCCTTTTTACTCCGCTTTATTCCTATTGGTTAGAAAGAGTGCTTATTTTATATTAATTCGTTTTGATATATCGGACGGATAAAACTTCAAATATATCATTTGTTATTGTAAATAAAAATAAAGCAATAATATAAAAAATAACTTATAATTATATTTTATTAGCTAACGTGCCCAGGCAAATATAGTCTTTAAGTACTTCTAGTAAGGTCGATGATTGTGAATAGATTCATATATATGACGCATGCCTATAGGTAAATCTAGCGACAATTTATATTTTATATACATTGTGTAATGACGCGTTATAAGTTGATAGTAAAAGTTTTAAAGTAAATGTTTGTAAAGAAAATGTTTTTCAACGAACGGAATCGGTCAATATTTGAAAATTTGTATATTATCGTATTTATAAAATGCGCTCGCTTAGGTGAATTCGTACTATTATTAGAATATATTCTAAGTCCAAGAATAGCTGTTTTTCACGAAAATCTTGGAAACATCAGGAAAACCTGTCAAGACGGGTTGTTTAAGTATTTATAAATATTAGTATATATAATTACTTATATCGTCGTTTTATTTTATTAGCTAACGTGCCCAGGCATATATAGTCTTCCTAATTATATTTTGTAGGTATTGTGCAACTAAAATAATAAAATTATAATAAGTAAAATTTTTGACAAGTATTTGACAACATTTCAAAATGAGTGACAATAAAGTAAAAGTTAGTTTGCGAGACTCCGAAGTTCAACGACTCCACTCTGCCTACGTATATGTGTGCGTGTACAGTGCCCGAGCCTCGACCGTTGCGACAGTAGCGCCAAAAATGTAAAATTCAGCGCGGCGGGTTCTCAGATAATCTCCTTAAGTGCGAGCGAAGCTGCGGACAACTGCTAGTTACATTATAATTTCACTAGAAGAATTATAATAGTACTTATTAGTATCCATTTCTTACATCATCATAAGCATATTAAATTAAATTGTATATTTAGTTGGTCCTATATATATTCTCACGGTTGCATGCGCAAGCGATCCCGTGGCGCTCCCCTTAAGACGGGAAAGGTACCGAGGTGGTTTTAGTGGGTAGGACTACCGTAAGTACCGTAAGTAGCGGGGTCCCTGTGAGTCCCACATACCCGTCCCGGTCACTCGACAGGGCGGCATGCGTAAATGCATTTCCCCTCGAAAAAAAAAGTGGTCCTATATATATTATGTAACTATATATTTAATGAATTTGGAAATATAAATTATATCGTGAATCTTTCAATGCATGTAAAGCCGTTGGAGCTGCTTTAACACATCAATCAAAAGACTTTATAAGAATCTATTTCGAGGTTACGAAATACTTTAGTCAAATCTAAACATTGCTAGGCCTTCCTAATAAACTGTATATTTTCCTTAAAAAATGAGCAAGGAAACGAGGCTATTCCGTCTCCAAATCCCTTCGTAAAGGCGCCCATTATAACACGGAAGCGAAATGTACAGACGGGTCTTTTAATCCAACGCGAAAATATTTTCGTTACATAATGACGCGGCATACCTTGATTAAAATAATAAAAGGTTTCACCGCGGAGTAAGCTTTCACCTACGAGTGTGGTCCAAGGGAATATATTATCAATTTTTAATAGTAATTTAATTACTATTAAAAATTTTCATTTCTGGTTCATTTTTCGCCCAGAGAATAGGAATTGCGATTCAAAGGGAAATGCTGCTAGCATTCTTACCACCATTCCACGCGGTCACGACTTGTATAATAATTATTTTTAAATGTTATTTGTATTTAGTTAAGTTTTTAATGTAAGTAATATACGCACGCTGCTCCACTGTGGAATAGTGGATTTGTGGTGGATTTTCATCTCAAACATCTCCGATGTTTTTCACCAAATATTACAGTTTAATCACAGAAAACGAATTAAATAGAAAACAGTAATCGGGCTGCATTAATAATGACCATGACATTGATTATTTAAATGAAATTATAAGCCTAATTGGAGATCTAGCTACTAGGTGGTACCCACTCACTTCATATTCGACTTGTAAGCAATAATTCTAAGTATTGTTTTGTTCCGGTATGAAGGATGTGTTTTATACAAGTGACATAGCAGCTTAGTTCCCAAAGTTAAAAGCGCATTAACACCGTAAGTAATGAAGGGTGACCATTTAGCATCACTTACATAAGGTCTTACAGGCCGATTTTGGCCACGGCGGCCAATCTCAAAAGAGATTAGCCAACTGCGGAGGAGATATTATAGTGCACAAGTGTGTGTGCAAACACCGGTGCACTCTCTTTTCCTTAGCTCTCATAATCCGATGGGACGGCAATCCGGCACAACAGGACCAACGGCTGAACGTGCTTTCCGAGGCACGGGAGTGTACACACTTCCAACTTCGAGACTCCGGGCTGCTACTGAGAATTTTTGTCAGAAAAACCCAATAAATATTTACTGGCCCGATCTGGGAACTGAACCAAGGACTTACTTGGTGGTAGAGCTTTGTGCAAGCTCGTCTGGGTAGGTACCACCCACTCATCAGATATTCTACCGCAAAACAGCAGTACTTGCTATTGCTGTGTTCCGGTTTGAAGGGTGAGTGAGCCAGTGTAATTACAGGCACAAGGGACATAACATCTTAGTTCCCAAAGTTGGTGGCGCATTGGCGATGTAAGAGATGGTTAACAGCTCTTACAACGCCAATGTCTATGGGCGTTGGTGACCACTTACCATCAGGTGGCCCATATGCTCGTCCGCCTTCTTATGCAATAAAAAAAAAAAAAAAAAACCACCGAGTCTGCGGCCGTATATCTAGCCACTACCCAAACGAAGCAATCACTTACATAGATATGTATATTAATAATATTATAAACGGAATAGTTAATTTGACTTTCTGTTACGCTTTCATGGCTAAGCTACTGAACCGATTTTTTTAGCTGAACGCCTCTTTGTCTCTCTCTAAAATGCGAGCAAAACCGAGAGCGAATATTAGTTTTAAACAAAAGCAATCTATCTCAAGGCCAAGTCTATGTCTTCTACCACACGCAAAAATAATCCACGGATAAAGACCGCTGACATTTTATTGTTAATGTTCGAAGTTCTGGACATAATACCTGCTTTAGGATTTTATGAGGACCTCAACATGATAATCCTTTCGGACTCGTTTTTTAAGCAAAGTACGGTTTATTAGATTTTTTTCGGTATACATATTGTTACTACATGTATAAAAGGTCGTATGTGAAATGATATGTTTAAGCAGTCTTATCTAATAATGATTATATATTCTAATATTATCAATTCCAAGATCTAACTTGGAATTAAAAAAAAAACACTTAGACTTTGCAACAATTTAACCTAGCTCAGACACTCGGACATCGCGACGAGCCGGTTGGCGTTGTGTGCATGAACACGTCTGTTTGTTCTGAATTTGGGTATTTATCTATATAAGTATGTATTTACAAAAAAATATATATACGTAAGTATATATTCAGTTGTCTGGTTTTCATAGTACAAGCTCTGCTTAGTTTGGGATCAATGACTGTGTGTGAATAATGTCCCAGGATTTAATTATGATTATTATTGTTAGGATTTTACAGTCTGGACATCCTAGCTAGCTAATAAGAATAACTTGCCTTAATGTTTTCCGGTCATCCTCCCCTAAATGCGAGTGGTTACAGTAGCAACCAGTGAATGTCTTAAGCACGAGATGAATTGTAAATACAAATTAAGCGCATTAAAATTCAGTGGTGCTTGAACCAACGATCATTGGTTAAGATCCCTGCGTTCTAACTACTGGGTCATCTCGTATTCGGCTTCTAATGGTTAGCTTAGCTACTTGTGCTAGGCTAACCATTCGCCAGAGCTTTATTATCATTTAAAGACAAAATCAACAGAAATAATGTTTAAAACAAGCTCTAACAAGTTGATCTTAAGAAAATATGTGTGTATGGGTGGTTGTGTACGAGTTAGTAAATCTGTGGAAGTATATGTGTATTGCGTGCATGTTTGTGTGTGTGTGTGTGTGTAATTTATTAAATTTTAGTCATTTTACTGCTTACATGTTTATTTATACATCTACGTATGTATGTATGCCTGCATTTGTGTGTGTGATTTATTGAATTTCATTCTATTTTAGTAATTTTATCTAAAAGGGACGGCGAGGAAAATCAATATGATACAAATAGGTAGGGTCGTACGCTAATTTAATTATTGGTAACAGAGGGTTCCTGTGACTTTGTTTGTGGTTTATTCAACCTTTATACTAACCAAGCCTAATCAGCTTTTCGGCTATCCCTAAGGATCCATACTTATTGTTGAAATAAATTTACATTTATTATATAGTCTGAAATAGTACTGAAGCAACAAATTTCTCTTACTTTTTTTTTAGAAATGTCGTTTGGTCTATAAACAGGAAACTTCATGACAGTGTTATAAATATCAGATGCCTGATATATATAATTTTAAAGACATATAGACGTATGAATTCATAATATGTACTTTTATATATAATACAGCCAGGGAAGGGAATCGAACTCGGAACTCCGGATTCAAAACTGGTTCATTGCCAACTTTCGAACATTTTTACACAGCACGGTCCAATTAAAATGTATTCATTTCAAATATATAATGAATCATTAAATAACTAAATATTAACATTAACATATTAGACACATGCCGTCCGTCCGTATTGTATTTTAGATGACGCTATCAACTCTGTAAAGAAACAAAATATTTTTTATATAATAAAATAATCTATATAAAAACGGACAATAGAAGAAGAATTATGACTTTAATAAAGAACGTTTTTTTCTGTTTTTATTTCGGGACTTTTTAGCGATGAAGCTAAATTACAGTCCCAGCTTTCCCAAAACAAATAGTTACCACTAACAATAATATTACCAAGATTATCACTTATTTTAGCTTAAACAGGTTAAGCAAGCTAAATCTGAGTTAGGTACAGACAGTGCAAAGGCGATCTTGAAATATTAAAATATTTACTTGGTGGTAGAGCTTTGTGCAAGCTTGTCTGGGTAGGTACCACCCACTCATCAGATATTCTGCCACAAAAAAACAGTACTTTGTACGGTTGTGTTCCGGTTTGAAGGGTGAGTGAGCCAGTGTAATTACAGGCACAAGGGACATAACATCTTAGTTCCCAAGGTTGGTGGCGCAATAGCGATGTAAGCGATGGTTAACATCTCTTACAATGCCAATGTCTATGGGCATTGGTGACCACTTACCATCAGGTGGCCCACATGCACGTCCGCCTTCCTATGTAATAAAAAAAAATAGTTAAAAAGTTGTACGCGATATTGACAGTAATAGAAACAAATTTAAAGGATAATATGCCATTAAAATGGCGTATCTAAGGTACCAACATTTCACGAACGAGATCCAAGAAGTAAGTTCTTACAGAGTTAACTAACTACCTACGATAAAACTATAACTACATATTCTATAAATTATTAATAGAAAGATTTGAAGTTTATAATTGCTTTGTGCAAGCTCGTCTGGGTACTACCCATCCATCAAATATTACGCAAAACAGCAATTCTGGTTTGAAATGACAGTGACCCATTGTAATGTACCTGTATTTTTTTTATTGTATAGTTAGGCAGACACAATATCTCAGTTTTCAAGGTTGGTGGCGCATTGGTGACTGTAAGAGATGATTAATATTTCTTTCAATACCATTGTCTGTAGGCGTTAGTGACCACTTTCCATCAGGTGGCTCATATGTTCGGCCGCCTACTTATTTCATATCATAAGGAAAAATGTTGAGTTTTTTTACCTAATAATGTTTTACCTGTAAACAAACACAATCCATACAAGTAATGTTGGCTTTATATAGAAACGGTGTTTGATAAAAATACACAGGTTTTGGTTACTCCGTTAAAATGGTTCGCACAAGCATTTCAATCAGACTGAATAGAAAAATTACATCAATGTCAAAGTTCTCGCCGTTGCAAATACTTTGAATGGGTTTTTCAAAGCTGTTGAATATGAGCTGTTTTATATTTTTGATACATGGTTTGAAAAGTCGTATATTTACGTGGGATTATACAGCTTGGGGTATTAAAGCAGCGTGGTGAAATAAGCTCCAAGCATTACCCTCGAAACGCCTAGCAGTGAGTAATTGCCTATCAATTGTTAAATGTTACTTTACTTATATTTTTTTTTTTAATGTAAAGATAAGTAGACGGACAAATGAGACTGGTTGTATGTAATTACAGACACAAGGGACATAACATCTTAGTTCCCAAGGTTGGTGGCGCATTGGCGATGTAAGCGATGGTTAACATTTCTTACAATGCCATTGTCTATGAGCGTTGGTGACCACTTACCATCAGGTGGCCCATACGCTCGTCCGCCTTCCTATACAATAAAAAATAAATACATCTTAAAATACAACAGTGCTCTTATGTAAAAAATCACTTCATATTATAATGCTAGCATAATTTATTACAAATGCTGTAATTATACGAATTGTCGCATTATCGATCATTTTATCCGATTAGTTTCCAGTTTGTCTTTACTGTTTACTTCATTTTATCTTTGGATCATGAACTATGTAAAAGTATTATAAAAAATACTTCAAAATAAAATAATTTATAATTAAAATATTAATTAATATATCTAAAAGATCTTTCTAGCCAAGAATAAATTCACGATATTAATTTATATTCCCAACGTAATTCCACATAAATTTGACGTCAAACGATGATTCATTATTCAACGAGATGATTAAAAAGAAATCAAAAGGGGATCCATGTTGGGTTCCGTATTCACGCTCAGATGAACGAACCCAAACGGGCCGCCGGTTCTTGTGAAGGTTCCGGAAGGGATGGATAAAAAATTGCTGTTCGTGCCCATAAAATAAAGTTAGACTCGAACGACATGTCTCGACTACGTGACTGTTTACTTTTATGAATAATTCATTGTTCATAAGTAAGTTATCACCTGACTTTAACACTATATAGAAGATAGATGTAGAATATAATATAAAAAAAAAACAAAGAAGTTTTATATAATATCAAAATTGACATAAACAAAATGCAGATTAAAAAAGTAATTAAAAGCAGACATAACACCATCTAGTCGATAGAAATCGAATATCAAAGCGGACATACATAAAAGAAAATATTGGGAGTAGGTATTCGGTGGTAGGTAAATAGCAGTAATTTGTATTGTTGTGTTTCGGTTTGAAGGGTAAGTTAGGCATTGTAATTACAGCACAAGATATCACTTAGTTTCCAATGTTGGCGGAGCATTGGCGAAGTAAGCGATGGTTCACATTTCTTACGATTCCATAGTCTATGGGCGTGGTGACCACTTACTATCAGGTAGCCCATAAGCTTGTCCGCCTACCTATACAATAAAAAGGTAATTTATTTTGAATTTACAATTACCTGAACATGGTATGTCGTTGAATATTCTCATTACAAAATACATTAGTATTGTAAGAATTAATAATACCTTGAGTCGTTCGTGCTTGTAATTACGTAAGCACATCCTTTAAAATTGAAAATGGAATTACATATAGTAGCTCTTCGTAGCCACTTGGATTGTTTATACGTACGAATGACAGTTTTATTTTTATAAGATAAGCAATCCATATTTCATAAAGTCACATCGGAAACATGAATAGTTCCCTCACCCTTTAAAATCAAGACATTGTTAGAACACACAGCCAACATTCTAACCCAAAAGTTGCTACTAAGAATGTGACAAAAGTTTTTGTTTTTTTTTTTTCAGCCAGTCCTAATTTTGATTTTATGAATTAAACTCGTAAATTATGACCATAAGACGAATAAGACAATTACTTACTACGATAGATGCTTCTGAGACGTAGACAGTTTGAAATCAATTACAACTGACAATACAGCCCCAACATTATTTTCAAGTATTAAAGGAATCCTCTTCAGTAATAAGAAATTAAATAAAGGCCAAAGCAAAGATATCTTTCTTAAGTAGTAAAAACTTTTCAAATTCCACGCTAATACCATTGGAGGAGTTAAAAACTAGGGAACTGCAGTTAATGATATCAGAAGCAGTTAAATTATATGGTTCAGTCAACAAGCGCGTATAATTGAACAATCAGAAACAGCCTGCAGTCTTGTGCTACATGTTCCTGATCATTTGGTGTTGATATAAAAATCGTAAGTTTGTTTTATGACATTTTTTTATTGCATAGGAAAGTGGACGAGCATATGGGCCACCTGCATCGTAAGAGATGTTAACCATCGCTTACATCACCAATGCCCCACCAAAACAATGCCTCACTCACCCTTTAAACCGGAACAGAACAATAGCGTGTACTGCTGTTTTGCCCAAACGACCCAAACGAGCTTGCACTAAGCCCTACCACCAAATGAATCACCACATTAATTAAATTAGATCAAATTATTCCTACCTTGTTGGTCTAGTCACAAGTGACTAGCATGTGTAAAAACCCCACATATCTGTAGTATCTACAAACGTACACATAACCCTCTAATAAACACATCGAAATCCAGTGACGGCGAAGAATAAAAAAAAGTTGAAATCGACTTTCGAAAATCGAACATCAATTATTTTAAATTCCAAAAGTCGTATAGACAATGTCAAATAAATTCGGTAACTAAATTTTTACCTATGCAGATACTAATTATGAAGGCGAGTTTTCTTGAATATTTCCAAAATAACTTTTATCCTGACCTAATACATGAACTGTCTAGGGCCGCTGAAGACTGTCCTTGGCGAAACCTACTCAATAATTTACGTGTGATTCAGGCGCAGACGACAGATGATCATTTCAATTTCTTTAGTGTTGTAGCTGTATCGATACTATAACTATAAAATAAAATAGTGCTGGACTTTACGAAAAGGTACATGTCAATATTAAAAATAAAATACTTATATTTTATTTATAACAAAACAAATAGACAAAATATTATTATATTAGTACTACGTTATTATATTTCATTCATTAGATTAATATACCCATTTTACACGAGTCTACCAATAATGTTACATTTTTAATCTGTGTTATCATAAAAAACGATTTTTATTTAATTGCATGTTACATATAAAACTACACCATATCGAATAAAAAACTAGTATAATTATCTAATAATTGCTCAGATATAACACGTGGATTTTGAAAAGAAACACTTTTAATCAATTTAATGCTTTTTTTTCGAATAACAACTAAATAGTCGTAATTACTAAGCAATGGCTTATATCCTCTTGAGAAGGTATGGAACTTAGTCCACCACGCTGTTTAATTACACATGTGGCAGATTGTTATTTTAACTTGCTAGTTGTTTTACGATATTTTCTTTACCGCCAAGGTCTGACTTGACTTGGAAGATGACTTATATAAATGCAAATTAGAAAGACAAAAATTGATTGTTACTTGACGTTTTAAGCCTCAACTATTTATTTAACCACCTACACATAAATTAGTATATTATATATATCCAGGGACATTATTCACAACACGGCCATCTGATCCCAAACTAAGCAGAGCTTGTACTATGGAAACCAGACAACTGATATACTTACATATACTACTTTTCTTTTGTAAATACATACTTATAATAGTTAATTACACCCAGACTCAGGACAAACAGATATGTTCATGCACACAATTATCTGTCCTGGGTGGGAATCGAACCCACGACCTGCGGCGTAAAAGGCAAGTGTCTTACCAACCACGCCAACCGGCTCATCAATATATATAATATAGCTCTTTAATGTTCTACGCATGAATAATTGCCTTCCATTAAGATGAAAGCTATGTACCCGCCTTCGATATTAATCGGTGCTTGATTACCTCATGTCACCCTTAAACAAACTATGTATTATATTTTTTATAGTATAGGTAGACGGACGAGCATATGGGCCACCTGATGGGGAGTGGTTAGGGTTACTAACACTTGGGAACTAATATTTTACATCACTTGTGCCTGTAATTACACTGGCTCGCTCAACGGTAGAATATCTAGATTACAAATTTCATTGATAATGAAATAAAATTCTACTGCTACACCGAAAGCAACTTCGCAAAATAGAATAATTTGTTGAACTTTCATTCATCAACCATTAAAGGCCCATGTCTAATGTTTGGTATAACTCTATTTTGTCTGTCAATTAATATAAGTGTCATAGTTTTAGTTTGATGGCTTCTTTCCGGTAGGTTAGACGCTCGAAAGACGAGACCTGTCCATTGCCACTTCAATTAGATAGCTTTGCGGTGTTTTCTATCTTCGTTTGTCAATGGATTTTGTTTTAGCACTGATAAATTAAAGACGTGAAAAATCAACGCAGTTAGTACTTTTAAAAATCGAACCAATTCGAATTGCTAAAATAGAAAAGATTTTTTTTTTGTTTCAGATAATACGTGTATTCTGTTATCTGTATTTGTTCGTTGCCATTTAATTGGAATTTGTAATTTTTCGTCTGTTACCTACGCACCTTCTTTTTTCTTGTTGTTGTTTAATTTAAAGCTTTCATGTAAAATTTCTGATTCGGTACCCCGGATTGTATTGTAAATTTTTTATTAGATCCAGATTCTCCGACACCGAAAAGAATTCTGCGTAAATAAATTATGCATTGTTGGATTTTTGCCAGACTAGTGTGCTGTGAGATTTGTAAAAAATGTTACATTGTATTTTATTTAAAGGCATGGAATGTATTTCCCAACAATATTATTTGCTTACTTGGTGGTATGGCTTACTGCAAGCCGTAATTATTATAGCATAAAACGTTACATGAAAATTAAAAGAAGAGGTTGTATGCTTATGTGTACACGACAATAGTGACACTTCGTTAAGGCGTCGCATTCACGATATATTAAGGATTTTTTAGCGAAATCAACCCACACAAAATCTAGTGGACGATTCATTCAGCAAATTATTAGGAATAGCATGGCCGCTCTCTATGCCCTTGTGCGTGGCACGTAAATTATTTACCTCGTTCGAATATTGTATTATAATTATATGTCTAGCGGCTTGATATAAGGCCGCAGACTCGGTGGTCCTGGGTTCAATTCCCAGGTCGGGCCAATAAAAAGTTATTGGGTTTTTCTGTCAGAAAATTCTCAGTAGCAGCCCGGAGTCTGGAAGTTGGAAGTGTGTACACTCCCGTGCCTCGGAAAGCACGTTAAGCCGTTGGTCCTGCGCCTGAACTCTTTCCGGTCGTGTCGGATTGCCGTCCCATCGGAATATGAGAGCTAAGGAAAAGAGAGCGCACCTGTGTTTGCGCACACACTTGTGCACTATAATATCTCCTGCACAGTTGGCTAATCTCTGTTGAGATTGGCCGCCGTGGCCGAAATCGGTCTGGAGGACCTTATATATATATAATTATATGATAAAAATATTTATTTCACACCTTATTTAGTTATTGGTTTTCTTTAATAATAAATTATGTTACAGACTAAATTAATTACGACAAATAATGATACGATCTCATTCAATAGTAATAAAATTATGAATATGAATATATCGACCGACTACCTACCGAATACCTACTCGGAATATTCTATAGGAATTATTTAATTACTATAGAAATGATAACTCAATACTTAATTTGAAAACCAATTGACACCGAATTTAATGATTTAAATATATTAATATATTTTTTACTTTCTTAGTTTAGTTGTTTTATTAGTACTTATCGATAATATAAAAATATCTCTCAGAACAATATATATTTTTTTATTGTGTTATGTAATAAAAAAAATTAAAGCATTTAATATGCGACTTGGCTAAGATCTCCTCTCTTTTTAATATGAAGGTCTAACTAAGGAACTAAGTCTATCAATACATATCACCAATGCGCTGGACCGATCAAGTCAAAACTGCACTAAATGGTCCACTCAACGAATGCACGAGGCAAGCAACACTACGAGAGGAATGGCGACGCATTGTGAAGCTTGCCACCACCCCTGTCATGTCGACCCCGACGTCACACTCTGCCAGGAGTGTGACGACAGAGAATAAAGAAGAATCAAAACATATTGGTGATTATACTTCGTGCTTTGTCCTCGAGATTAGTTTACTTGTAGTAGACACTAGGTGTCGCCAGTCTGCACTGTATTTGAGATATCACTTTTTTTTTTTATGTGGGTAGGCGCAACACCGTTGATGCCGGTGCCACTTTCTAATATCTCCATTACACGTTCAGTGCTCCGCCAGTCAGTACGCGTCAAATTATTTTGTGCGATTTAAAACGTTCCGTTGTAAAAGTGTTACACGTATACGTGTTGTTTCGGAATTTGTTAGCGATGAGTACATAGCTAACAAATTTACAAAGTTGGAACAAAAGTTTATGTGCACACGACGCAATGTTCGACATAGGACATCGAGATCGAGGAGACTGTCACCGTCGACGTCGTCGCCGTCATATACATCGCGAGCGTCATCCAACTCGAGTCCCGAATTCGCGATCGTTGCTGACAGAGCACGTATATTCGGGCGGCGCCTTTACGGGCGCACTGCCGTTGGAGACGCTATGCATAGAAGGTATAGTATAGGCATATTCTTTGTTTAAATTGATAGCATGATTAACTCATGGGGTTATCACCTTATTGATCGAAGAACATATTCTTACGTTATAATAGTATTGTGGGTAGTCTGTAGGACTACCACTTTACTTTAATTAACGTAGTCAAACACAAAAGTAAAGCAGTTCATTACATATTTTGACTAGCTGAGAATAGCAATAAATAAATAATGGGTCCGCTACTAGGGCTGTCACTTTATTTAATATAAAAGTATTGATTTGAAAATGCGGTCAGTCTATGGGACATTCACTTAACTTTTACAAATTATTAAGTTACAATAGTAGACCCTACGGGTAGTCTTTGCGACTACCACTTTACTTTGATTAACATAGTCAAACACTAAAGTGGTAATGCGGGCATTCTCTGGGAATGTCACTTCATCACATATTTTGACTAGCTGAAAATAGCAATTAATAAATAATGCGGTCAGCTACTACGGCTGTCACTTTATTTATATAATATATAAGTATTGAATTGAAAATGCGGTCAGTCTATGGGACCTTCACTTGTTTTACATATTATTAAGTTACAATAGTACTACGGGTAGTCTTTGAGACTACCACTTTACTTTAATTAACGCAGTCAAACACTAAAGTGGTAATGCGGACATTCTCTGGGAATGTCACTTCATCACACATTTTGACTAGCTAAATAGCAGTAAATAAATAATGCGGTCAGCTACTACGGCTGTCACTTTATTTAATATAAAAGTATTGATTTGGGAATGCGGTCAGTCTTTGGGACTGTCACTTAAACAAAATATACTACCTAAATTTTATATACTATTACGTTACAATAGTACTGCGGGTGGTCTCTGGGACTACCACTTTACTTTGATTAACGGAGTCATTCACTAATCCGGTGATGCGGGCATTCTCTGGGAAGGTAAGTATTGATTTGAGAATGCTGTCAGTCTTGAGACTGTCAGTAGCAGCCTGCGAATGTCCCACTGCTGGGCTAAGGCCTCCTCTCTTTTTATGAAGAGACGTTTTTGGAGATTATTCCACCACGTGGAATACACATGTGACAGAGTTTCACTGAAATTAGACAAATGCAGATCTCACGACAGTTTTCCTTCACTGGTAAGCCCGAGATAAATTAGAAAGCATTAATTAAGCATATGAAATTCAGTGGTACTTGCCCGGGTTTGAACTCATGATCATTGGTTAAGATTCACGCGTTCTCACCACTGGGCCATCTCGGCTATGGGACTGTCACTTAACCAAACCTACACTTTAAGTGGGATTTCATTAGACAGGTGCCACTGCCGCCCGCCACCTTCATTGTCAACAGCGTCAAGGCCTCCGGGTCGTTATTGTACACTTCCGAGCTGCCTTCAGGTAGTGCTGACTTCTTCTTGGGTCATCGGAACTCTTAATTTCGTTTAATTCTATGAAACGATCCTACCCGAGTCTTTGGTGAAGATGTTCAACCAGATCTAGCTACAAAAAGACATCCGCAGGGAGCTCATGGCCATTATAGAAGCTGTGATTAAATGAGACAGGCAATCGAGAGCAGTACCTCCGTAACTCCGAACCTCCTTAGAGTCATACGTAGCCATGCTTACTTCCCTTATGACATCAGGTACAAGAACAAATAATACTGACCTCATTCAAACATTGATGAGCTTATGTGCAAAAAGTCAGTACACTAATCCAATAATAAGAAGAAGCTTCGTTCTTAATACATTAAGAAAGAAGATTAATGGTCAATTACAAAGGACAAAAATTCACAAATTGCATTTAGCAAAAACCAAACGAAAACTAAAAGCAGTTAAGGCTATCTCAAAATTGGGCTGAAAGAGACTCGGAGGACGAAGGAGCCTGCCAAAAAGGATCGCCTCGACAGATCATCATCTTCGAAGCAGTTGTCGCGTCCAGCGCAGCATCGCAGCCGTAACCACCATGAGATAAGGTAAGTTCCTACTTTCACAGACATCGGTCACTCGTTACGCGTGACAAAATTACTCTGTCTTTGGTACAAATCTTCTTCTCTCGTCTAGAAAAATAGACAAATATTCAAGTATCAACAACACTTTCCGCCACGGAAAGAATTAGAATACGAACGAGTCTATTCGTGATCCTTTAGAAATAGGAACTATTACGAAATGTCAACCCTGTCAGAACCAAATTCTATCTCCTGTATTTTTAGTAGCAAACCAAGTGGCAATTATGTATGTATATAGTAGTATATATAAATACAAAAGCATTGATTAAACTAATCGATCCCTCACACTTCAAATTCGAAGACCTGAGGAAGGCATTAAAGCTTACCAAGGGATTTTTTATGAGTAACGTGGATCTGAAAGACAAATATTCTTGATCCTTATACATGATCGGTCTTTCGAATGATCTAAAGTACCTACTGATTACAATGACAAAAAAAAAAAAAAAACCTGCCTTATGTACTGCCACTTTCGTATTCACCTAGATTATGAAATCTGTGCCATTTACTTATCCACAATATATCTAGATGATATTTTAATGATGTCTCATAGTCTGAAATCGCGTTTTAAAACATACATGATACAAGGAGGCTTTTAGAAGCCCTAGGCTTTTTATAAACACAAATAAAAAGTATATCTCTAGCTTCTATATTAACGACGACGAGCCCGTTGCACGTTGGCGTGGTTCGTAGATGCCTTTCGCGCCGCAGGTCGGGGGTTCGATTCCCACCAGGACAGACAATTGTGTATATGAACATATTTGTTTGTCTTGAGACTGGGTGTAATGATCTATATAAGTATCTTTTTACAAAAGAAATGTAGTATACATGTTTAGTATATCAGTTGTCTGATTTCCACTGTACAAGCCCTTGCTTAGCTTGGGATCAGAAGGCCGTGTGTGAATAATGTCCCAGGGTATTATTATCATTATTATTACTAATAATGTTGACTTCACTTTCAAATAATTCAGTATGACACATACTTAATACAATGTTTTATTTTGCAAAAGTAAATAAATATGATTAATACCTAGGATCTGTATACCATATTATAATATTTTTAACGCAATAAGATGAGTCTGGTGCAAAATATGGAACTTTGAATAGCTGAAGACTATCTATCTATTTCTTGCCCAAGAAATAATAATATATGATAATCATATCATCATATAAAGATTAAAAAGACCATTAAAAAAAAAATGTAAACAGCTTCACTTGCAATAACGACAGCACATAGTGCAAACGAACACAAAATTAATATACTTATAGCCCATTCTAACCACAACAGGAATAAAGCCAGATTAACAAATTTGACATAATAAATTTGATAATTTTTAATTAATTAATTTGACACCGAATTAATGTGATGTCATTGGTCATCAATTTCAATTGACGCGATGTCATTGTTCGATGTCTTGAATAAGCTATGACACTCACTATGGATACGCGAAAAGATGGCGTTTTCAATGTCCGCGAAGTTGAATTCGGAAATCGGAAATTTGAAAGTTAAATTAATGTGGTTATAACTAGTTAATTGGAATAGTTGTTGTGTTATGAATAAGGGTAAATTAATCAAGAACTGTTTACAGTACATAATAATGCAGAACGATTTGACAATCGCATGCAATTTGTAAATCTACGGTGTGTTTACATTTATTTCTATTCCCATTGGAATAGGGTATAATATATATTTTGACTGCCTCGTTGGTCTAGTGGCCTGATATAAGGTCGCGGACGCGGTGATCCTGGGTTCAATTCCCAGGTCGGGCCAATAAATAGTTATTGGGGTTTTCTATTAGAAAATTCTCAGTAGCAGCCCCTAGTCTGGAAGTTGGAAGTGTGGTACACTCCCGTGCCTCGGAAAGCACGTTAAGCCGTTGGTCCTGCGCCTGAGCGCTTTCCGGTCGTGTCGGATTGCCGTCCCATCGGATTATGAGAGCTAAGGAAAAGAGAGTGCACCTGTGTTTGCGCACACACTTGTGCACTATAATATCTCCTGCGCAGTTGGCTAATCACTCTTGAGATTGGCCGCCGTGGCCGAAATCGGTCTGTAGGACCTTATTTATTTTTTATTTATATATTTTAACTTCATATCCTTCTCAAGGACGTGGCAAATTTCTGTATTGCGATTTGCATAGGTATTGAATTCAATTCACACCAATGAGTTGTGGTATTTTATATTCGTGAATATTGGGAAATTAAATTGATATAAATAAAAAACTCAAAAAACTCGGCATTACAACGCCTATTCTAGACGTAAACATTCTCATAAAATCCTTTAATAAGATTGCTATCAATAACTATAGATTAAGATTTCGATATAAAATGTCAAATGGTTTGATAAGTATTTATCTTTCTCTGTGACCCACTATGGTCGAAGTTGACAAATGGTACTAAAAAGTCATCTTGCATTAATTGCTTAGTATTTTAAAATAAAAACTCAGATTAATACTCAGAGATTAATACTTAAAAACTGCACCACAGTTTTACACTATAGCAGTTATTATGGTTCAAATCTTGTTTATGATATAATATGATATTTAAATAGATAATTAAAAAAAAAATATATTTATATATATATATATATATATATATATATATATATATATATATATATATAAAACTACATAGTAATTAATTGTTGATTTTTTTTATTATACATTGGGTACTTTTTTGTGAAAGTACTTTTTTGACCACCAGATTTATAGTCAAAAGTTTACTTTTGTAAAAGTAAAAAGGTTACTTTTGTAAAAGTAGGTACGTTTGTCAAATGTTAGTTTGATTATCAGAAGAATATAAATATATAAAATTTACTGTTCTTTGAAAGTTGATATTTTCACTCTCAACATCTACAAGTAAACTAATCTCGAGGACAAAGCACGAAGTATAATTAATGATTAAACGAACTTACCTGTACGTGAAGTTCAATCATAATTATACGAGGGCTTTGTCCGAAGAGATTAGCATCCCACCCACCCCATTTACCAATTCCCATATAACAATCTTTTATATAGGACAGAGAGTATCTATCCAGGTGTAAATCTTCTACTTGATATTCAAATATCAACATTTGCAAAGAAGATGCTCTGAACAAAATGAAGATATTAGAAAGTGGCACCGGCATCAACGGTGTTGCGCCTACCCACATAAAAAAAAAAGTGATATCTCAAATACAGTGCAGACTGGCGACACCTAGTGTCTACTACAAGTAAACTAACCTCTTCGGACAAAGCCCTCGTATAATTATGATTGAACTTCACGTACAGGTAAGTTCGTTTAATCATTAATTATATATGTACCTATACTAATATATAAAGCTGAAGAGTTCATTTGTTTGATCCGGCTAATCTCAGGAACTGGTTCGAATTTAAAAAATATTTTTGTGTTGTATAGTCCTGTTATTGAGAAGCCTTTCTCTTTTTATTCATTTCTATTCATCATATTCTCTCATTTTTATTCATTATATTTTTTATTATTTATACGCGAGCGAAACCAAGGTGCACAGCTAGTTTTATAATAAAGTATGAAAAAAAATAAACACGCAATTCTATTTTTAAAATATTATAAAAGGATTTTTATTAGTACATCATTATTTATAGCTTACAGCCGTTCTTGTTCAATCGAAAAAGACATGGAGAAATATCGTTATAATTGTATAGGTCCAGATAAATCCGGATCAGAAATGTAAATATGGTTCCGTATAGAATTGAAAAAAGATTCCGTCGCAGGTCAAACTAAGAATAGAATTAAATTTAAAATTAGAATATTCATCTAAAACTACTTCATCGTATTCCAAGTACATAATTAATTTTCACACACCAATATTGAAATATCGATTTTCGTGTTAATTGATATAAGTAAAGTGACCTCTGACATAATGATCGGATCTAATTTCAATTAATTAGTACTGAGTTTAACCTAAACAAATCGAATACATTTATATTATTACAATCAAATGAAAACAATTTAATTTATGCCTTAATTACTTTCAGCTTAAGGCTCAATTTAGATTGCAAACGCCTATCAACTGCTGGGTAAGCTTCTCGTAATATTTTCTACTTATACGGTATCAAAGAGCACAGTAATATTTACAATAAATTAAAATTCTATTAAAATACTCCATTTCTAAGTTATTTTGTTATAATTCTAAGGTTGTACAATTGTACATATAAGTATATTAAAAATACTGGCAGATACGTCTTTTTAAATCAAGGAAAAAGTCAATTTTGAAAAAATGTTAGATGCGTCTTTTTTCCTTAGGGCGGCAGTATAGTGATACGCTATTTGATCCGTGTATCGTTTAAATGTTATTATTATTATTATAGTCAATGTCGCATATCACTTTTAGACGAATCAAGATTTGTGTTTAGTTTTGAATTTGTTTTTTTGTATTATATGACTAATCCTAAAAACGTACAAATAATATAAACTTGTATATTTTATCGAACTATATTATGTTTAGTTTCCACAGAATTTACTAAGATATGTCACATATAGTAAGTAAATGCATTACTGAATCAGCGCATATCTAGTCAATGTGGTTATAATTTATCTCATACTTGAAATTGAAGGAAGACGTCGTGAAAAATCCAATCCGCTTTTGTAGCTGTACAAAATGGTGGAATAAGCTCGAAGACACAGCATAGGAATGACATTCACAGACTATCGCATTAATTTAAAGGTTTATTGTCAATAAATAAATATATATGAACTTGTATTTCATTATATCAGAACTGCAACCAATATTTTAATCAGCGTTCAACTAGAAAATCGGCCACTATAGAGGAAAATGAGGCATCAAGTTTTTATCACTTTCACCCATACACATTAGCACTGTATTGAACTTTAATCATTATTTTCGTCATCACAGCTTCATCAACCTTTGGAACTATAAATGTTTTCACTCACACATCACACTGGAACAGAACCATAATAAGACAGGCTATCCAGTCAGAATACTCATACGTGCTTGCACAAAGCCTTAATAAAATAATAAGGTCCTTCAAACCGATTTTGCCCACGGCGGCCAATCTCGAGAGATATAAGCCAACTGCACAAGAGATAAGCACAAGTGTGTGCGCAAGCACAGGTGCACTCTCTTTTCTTTAGCTCTCATAAAA